>MU158776.1:161777-205786 GCA_015888305.1 Antheraea pernyi | reverse complement strand
ATATATATATATATATATCTACAAACAAGTAGATACAAAACAGTTAATTATATATTGCTTATACCCTATACCTGTATCGTTCAGTAAATTTTTTGTCAAAATTGATTTGAACATTTACAATTCTCAGCGTAGACAAACACACAATTTTATTTACATAATACAGGTTACAATCTCTGTACTTTTCTAGAAGAAACTTTTATATTTTTATGGATTTGAAAGTTGTACATCTTTTACAGTATTTATAAAGAAGAATTAACGCATACAGTGGTCAGTTAATTAACTATACTCTTCATTGTCTTAAGATGTACAGTCCTTGGTTTAGTTTATTGTTTTCTGAACCAAACGTATTACATATGTTGTGTTACAAATCCCAACTAATATTGTAAATGCGAAAGTGACTTTGTTACACTTACACGCCTTAAGCATTCAAATTAATACCACGATATTTTATATACACTTTGACAGGGATACGGAAAAAACGTAAAGTATCTATCATTCGTAAGAAAATGTTGTACCCGATTGATAAATCAAATGCTACACTAAGCAAAACCGTGAGCAAAAGTTAATATTAATTAAAAACGACACCCTTCTTTTAAATGTAAGACATAGCTTAGACACAATTATTCTTTCGTAGTGAATTAATGAGTCTTGAGTTGGTCTTAAGGTCTACAATAAGAAAACATAATTAGATTATCACAGTTTTAATGAAGGAAATTTTCTTCACCTCACTAATTTGCGCAATGAGGGAACGATCTCAAAGTTTTGAAGCGTTAATTTTTGTATGATTCATAAAAACTTCTATCGCGCTTGGGATTCGTAACTCTATGCAGTAATAATAATGTGGTATTTTAGGTTAGGTTAAAGTACTCTATAGCCTGTAAATATTAATATTATTAACCGACTTAGAAAAAGGAGAAGGTTAACTACGTTCGGTTGTATGTATTTTTTTTAATGTATATTAATCGATATCTCCGTCAATTGTGAACCGATTTTAATGATTTTTTTTTATTTGAAATGGTTATATTCAGAGGTGGTCCCATATAAATTTGATGAAAATATTTAACCCCAAATGTGTGAATTAAGTGAATTATCGTTTATTTGATTTTCACCTTCTTCGTCTCTACGTATTTTCGTGATTTTAATACAATGTTCACATTTCCATAATACATGAATCGCTGTTTATAATGTACTAGCTGTGCCCGCGACTCCGTCCGCGTGTAACCGCGTATAAAAAAACAGTGACCAATAAAATCCTCTGAATTTATTAAGTCTATTTAATTATCTACTTTTCTTTCGTACTTAAGTCGCGTCGTCATTAAAATTACAATAAGTACGAGTGAACCGATTTTAATGAAACAAACATTAATGTTACTCGAGGATATGCTTTATGATTATGGTGGTCAATTTTTTATTTTTTTTACTTCATAGGTGGCAAACGAACATGTGGGTCACCTGATGTTAAGTGATCACCGCCGTCCATGGCCACTAACAACACCAGGGGAGTTGCAAGTGCGTTGCCACCCTTTGGGGGTAGGGTTAGAGGAGGGAGAGGAGAGTGGGGAGGGGAGGTGTGTCTCCGGCGCTCTCACTGACCGAACGAAACGCTGCAAGCACTGTTACTTCACGTCGGTTTTCTATGATTTCTTTACGGATGGTACTACCCCGGCGAGCCGACCCTTTCATATTGAAACCAATAATAGTTTCAGCGTGGCTCTACCACCATTAGCATATTTTTACCACCATTATTTATATATATTATATTATATATTACCACTTTATAGAAAAAGTATGGAGTAAAGTATGGAGTAAGTAATCCCTGGACTATCCAAACCTATAAAGCTTTCAGCTCCGTATGAATGAGTTAAAAACTTCGATCATCAATAACTAGATAAAGGGTCGCGTACAAAATCAATGCTAAAAACTGTCCGCGTAAATATATACTTATGTGTAGCTATTTGTTTACTAAGAAAGGGAGAAAAAAGTTTTAAAACAGTTTTAAGTTCAACCTAATTACAACCATAACACCTAGTAATAAAGTCACAAATGTTCAAAATATTATCTAATACTTACGATAAAACGAGCAAAGTAATAAATTACTCCCCTCACAAATGAAAAGACAACATAAACAACATTTAGTGTGAATTCAACCTTAACACGTAATGAATAAAGTACGTTTTCCCGTTATTGTGCGTGTTTGTGAGGGGCGAGGCCAAACATTTGTATCACAGGTTTAAAATCGGTAATTTTGTTCAAAATTTGATATTATTTGTTAGTTTAAAGCTTAAAATATGACTTATTCAACATGTATTTAGCGAAAGTAGGATACTCCGGCCAATAAATTACTTTTTCGGGTATAATTTTTGCATCTTTTGAATACACTGCGGCATGTGAAACGGGCTTAAATTGGCTGTGTTTCAAACAAACTAAACATCATCATCATCATCTCAGCCTATAGTCGTCCACTGCTGGACAAAGGCCTCACCACACGTTCTCCACAGCGTACGGCTCTGTGCCGCCTGTAACCAACGGCTCCCCGCGACCTTTATAATGTACCTTTGCCTGGACTAGCAGGGCTGCCGGGGACTGGGGGCTTTTCTAGTGCTGTTCATTAATGTGGTGGATTTGCCATACTCGCCACGCTTGGCAAGCGGGTTGGCGAGCGCAGTAGTTAGATAAGAGATCGCTGCTGCCCGACACTCTTACCGTGGGGAGGGGAGTAGATGGATTAGTGAATGAGGTAGGGTTATGGTGGTTGTTGAGAGGAATGGTTTGTAGTGGACAGGGATTGTTCAAGGGAGGATACTACTACCTCGGATGGAACTGAAGGAGGCAGTAGTAGCTAGGGAAGCCGGGGACGCGTACCCGTATATCCTGGACTCAGTTTCCGGAGAGGCGACTGAGAAGAATACCCCTAAACAAAATAAGGGCACACATTTCAAGTGAGCTCTTATTTACCGAGACGTATTTGTCGCGCCCACCCTTTATCTAGTTATTGTTGATCGAAGGTTAAAAACATACGAAATTTAAAAAAATACTTGAATAATAAGAGACGATGCAATATAAAACAATAATTTTAATAAATCAGCTGGATATTTAAAACATCCGCCATTATGAGATTTGGGTTTATAAAAATCAGCCGAGAGGTTAAATTGATAATTTATAGAAAAGTTTAATACCAATAACCGTTTTACTATTACGAATAATAAAAATATCTCAACTTTTAAATTTATTGGCACTACAGATAATGGCTATTTGATTATATCTTCGCTCATAAAAATTTATTATTCTTGATAGTCGTAGCTGTATTTGAAGAGGTATTATTAAAATTTTACAATACCGAATAATGTTTTTCGTAAGTTCTCGTAAGGGCCATGACATGTATTTATAGTACGTGTGATCTGACCAGTTATTGGCAAACTGGTTTTTCACACTCCAATAATATATTATTACATCGTATATAGCAGTGCGTTATTTTAATTTTAATATTTTAGTGTTAATTTGAGACATACAGTATGCAGTGATTATGAGTAGAAAACTTAGTTAAAATAGATTGTAAAACAAATGTTCTTTACACGCCATTTGTGCATAGATGGGTTTTAGGGTAAATAAATTGTTACTGGAATACGTTGAAGGAATTAGTACTCATTGTAAAATAAATGTTTGCTTTTGTACCGTTGTTCATGTCTTCTTTGGTAATACAAATAATGTGGGGAATATATTATAATAATATAATATATTAGATTTATTTCATTTCGACGATTAAATTATTTACATAAGGCTAATTAGTAAAAAAAAATGTATATATTAAGATGATAATAAAGACTTTCCTTTTTTTAAATCTTATTCAGCTTTTGGTCGACTTTCTTAATGATATAAAATGAAACTGTCGCGATATTTTTTTAGTGAAACAAGTATCTAAGAAGTAAAACTAAAAAAAATGTCGAAAATTATCCGGTAGTTATTGAGTAATGTATGCACAATCAATTTATATATATTGATACAGATATTATATTGATTAATAAAAATATTACCTTACTGCCATCCTTTTTTTTCCATGGTACCTTCTTACACCTTTTGGCCGGAGGAGCAGGGACTGTCTAATCGACAATACATCTGCTCCTCCAACAGGTGTTGTCCCCTCCTAAGGGACCCGAACTGCGGCCTGAGGGGTCAAGATGGTGGACCCCTCAAGGGGAAATGGGTGTCTCTCCCCCTAACGAACTGTGGGAGCATCAGCATAATGCACCTCCAGCACATGGACCTGTGCAGTTTAACTGCCCGGAGCGACGGACATGCATGTGTCTATCGCCCCCAGGCCACAACTAACTTACTTACTGCCCTTCTACTGTCTTCTCTATTTCTCTATGAATTTCTTTCCAAAAATTACAAGGAACATTAGAAATTTGAAATGACAAATTAGCAGGACAGTCTATTCGATATTAATGTATATTCTTTTTGAGACTTATATTATGTATTTTTTTGCTATGTCAGTTCCTTCCATGGTATATATTTTTGTATTTATTAAATTGCTTACAACATTTTTAGTTGGCCCTACAAGTTGGTTTACAATTAATTACACCCGAAAGTATTAGAAATGGAGTCAATAATAACGTGTTAATTTATACAAGTGGTTGTCGAGTGTCCGTAATATATATTTTATTGATAACCATTGATATACAAAAACCCAAGATGCACACCTAACGTCTCACAGACGGCACACAAATATGAGTGCATAATTTTGGATTATGCAGTCATTTCAAATAGTCTCACGTCGTTTGCGTCCCTGTAAAAACAACTTTAAATCATTCAGGTAAGTTTGAATTTGCAAAATCATAAGTTTATAACCATAAGTAACTAAAAATATATAATCATATATGTATATTGGGGAATTTTTGCGGGCGGTTTTGAGCGCTACTTTTGTTCGAGATTGTGCGTCTGGAGATTTTATATGTCAATGTTGATAACCCCATGAATTATCAAAGAATAAAGAAAATTAGTTGACAAACAGATGGGAAAATGGTACTGAATTGTTTCTCACTTGCCTATTTACACATAGATCAGTAAATTTACATAATTTATTTAGAAGAAGAAATAGAATTCATATATTGGATAAGACATTCTTGTACGGTGTTACCGTGTTATTTTAGACAACAATGGCACTTAACTTGAGTAATGATGCGGTTGGTTGAAGGAACTGGGTGTCAAGCCCAAATCTCTAGTTGATTATGTTTTCCATTACTTAAAGGTTTCCATTACCATTACTATTTACAGTCCGAATTGTGTCCGTAAATAACGTGTTACGTGATTATATTATTGACTTATAAAATAAGTAAAATTATATAACATTCTTAAGTTCACTTTTAATTTTAAATTATTTATTATTTATAATAATTTTAGGATTCCCTGAAACACACAATATTAATTGGTCATCTAAACAATATTAAATTTATCTTTAATTCTTAACTAGCTTTTGCTCAACTCTTCGCGAATGTCAATGTAGATTTGATATATCACTCTGGAACATTGCAGATTTTTGTATGAAAGATATCGTATATCCTTTTCTGAATCCCTGACAAGCGTAACAAACAAACGAACTATCTCACTTTAACATTTATAATATTAATAACGATGTTATTTAAAATCAAAAACGGTTGATAATACTTCAGACAATCCTCTAAGTGTCGTCACATTCACTAATAAAGAGGCCCCACGAGACAGAAAATTCACTGTACCTTTAAATAATTGGAGCGCTCATCAATAAGTTGGTTCGTCCTCGTAATTCATATACCAGCGCCTGTACACAAAGAATAAAGTCAGTTAATTGATCCCAAATTTCTTTTCTAACAATTTACAGATAGAATAAATATTTATTTAATCTAGTCTTATAAAGTGATGTTTATTATGAACGAAACGTTTGCTTTTTATGATACAATTAATCAATATCTACCTGTTCCTTAAAAGCAGCGATGAATATATATTATTAATTAACAATTCAATAGTTTTACTGTGGGTTTATGACAAGGATGACTTTCAAATTAATTCGGTACGTTTTCAACGAGTAATGTGGCCTGTTGATGTTAATAGAATGCTAATTCGCTGCCCGAATTAAGCACATGTCGGTAGGAATGGAAATTGTAGTTGTTTTAATATATATTACAGGGAACTGCTATTTCACAGGTGAAAAATACAAACTTGGTACTTTTTTAAGATTATCAGTATATCTTGGCTGCATTAATAATCGGCTACTACTAGTATCAAGCGTTTCTCTTAATTACCTCTTTTAAGTTATTTTGTTATATACACAAGAAGCTTCCGCTCGAGTAACGACTTACTGTATTAAAGTACAAAAAAATAATAACTACTCGGCCATAATATAGTATAATATAAATATAAGAAACGTACAAATTGTGCGAACTATAATTATTATAGTGTACAAATATCTTGGATTCAGAATATCGTATGAAAACTATCAGCCACAAAAACTGATAAAATTGTGTGATAAATTATTTTTCATTAATGAAAAATAACAGTGATACAAATTCATAATAATCATATGACAAGCCACCAGCAATGTTTGAAATGTTGGTTGTTGTGTTCCATATTTTGATGGTACTTTCAGTGAGACAATAAATTATACATACATGTATGCATACAAGTTAAATTAAATACAAAATATTTATAGTCTTTCAAATGTATTTCTTTTTTAGTTTTATGAAAAAAGATCACGACAGTTTTATTTAATACTAGCTTCTGCCCGCGACTTCGTCCGCGTGGAATAGTTATTTAGGGCTAATGCTAACTTTAACTCGCGACTTCGTTTACGTAGGTGTTTTTTTTTAAATTATATGTGCGTTAACCCCGATTCTGAAACATTCTTTATTGGTGCTCCGCTCCTACTGGTCTTAGTGTCATGATATACCAGGTGAATGTTTAGACAGTAGTTTCTGAGATTAGCACGTTCAAGCAAACAAACTCTTCAGCTTTATAATATTAGTATAGAAATATATATAAAGTTATAAAAAAATTGAGGGGGGGGGGATGGGGATGGGAGATGGTCCTCCGGCACTCTCACTGACCGAACGAAACGCAACAGCGTAAGCACTGTTACTGCACGTCGATGTTCTGTTGGTCGGGTTAGGTTCAGCGTGGCGCTACCATCTACAAATTCTTATTTATTATTCTTAAATCGACACACGATGTTAGATTTAAGACAATAGCCCAAGCCAATTTTCGGCCATTTTGTTGTCCTTTAGCTTGTTTCCATACGGCCGAGTGCCTTAAGCGCTCGCCTTGGTAGTTCGGTGAAGCTGTTAAGATCTTGCAAGGTTAATAACGTATTCAGTTCGAAAAAAAAAATATAAAAAATTTAAGAAGTTACTATTTTTAAAGCACTAAGCGTTTAGCGATGTTTGTTTTTTTGCCGCGCCGAAGTCGGGCAAGCTAGGATAATAAAAGAAACCGACTAAATTGCGGGTATCAACTAGTTTCTACTAAAATTATCGATTTCTCATAAAGTCCTCGATGAGCAAATTATTGGGAGAACATTAACCAAAATATGTTGTAATATTAGGTAACCTTGCTATGATAACCCACAAAATTAATAACAGCTCCAGTCCTTGGTCACATGAACCAGAGTAATATTGTTTGGTACAAATAATTTTAAGGCGAATGAGTATTGATTTATTGACTCGTAAAATTTATACACAATAATTTTACGTTAATTGACGTATCGGTTTTTGTTTTATCAAATTTCCGTAGCTTTTCTTTTTTGAAGGCTCTCTGGTAAATTGTTGTTTCATTTAAGTTTTTATATTAAATTATTGACCTATTTATTATACGAAGTTCATTGCGAATCAGCTTTTTTTTATATCATAGGAGGCAAGCGAACAGGTGGGTCACCTGATGTTAAGTGATCACCACCGTCCATATACATTTGCAACACCAGGGGAGTCGCAACTGCGTTGCCAGCCTGTGTTGGGGGTCAGAAGAGAGAGAAGGGAAGGGGAACGTGGAAGGGGAGGGGAGATGAGTCTCCGGCGCTCTCACTGACCGAACGAAACGCAACAATGCAAGCACTGTTACTTCACGTCTGTTTTCTGGGGTAGTACTACCCCGGGCGAGCCGACCCATTCATGCTGAAACCAGTAATAGCTTCAGCGTGGCTCTACCACCTACGTTATGTGGTAGATTGTCGGTTTTCTTCCATACTTCTTCTTTTTTATACATTTTTAAGCGATGATGAGTCTGTAATTAGCGTGTGCAATAGCAATGAGCAGAAGCTTTCGATGAAGGCAAACATTTTGAGGATAGAATAACATGGTAGTAGGCCAAGCATTCTGGTAGTTGGACTTGAGAGCCAGTCCCCCTCTACAATAAGTCCCCCATTTTAGACCACATCGTGATTTCATATCATATGAGATTATGGTCAAGTGCTATAACCTATAATGTATAAAAAAGATTGACTATGCTTTGTAATAGTTTCTTATATGTACTCAATACCCAAAAATATACATATTCACAACTATAATCATTTTTTATATGATAATGGTTTCTTTTTTCGAGTTGATTGTTGACCGCAGCGGCCTTTACAACTTTTTTACACCTTTTTGGGCGAGCGCTCAAGGCACTCAGCCGTATGGAAACAAGTTCAAGGACAACAAAATGGCCGAAAATAAGCTTGGGCTGTTGTCTTAAATCTAACATCGTGTGTCGAATTAAGAATAATAAATAAGAATTTGTAGGTGGTCGAGCCACGCTGAAGCTACTACTGGGTCGTCTCGCCGAAGACCCACAGAACATCGACGTGAAGTAACAGTGCTTACATTGTTGCGTTTCGTTCGGTCAGTGAGAGTGCCGGAGGACCACCACCGACCCCTCTCCCCAACCCCAAAATACAGGCTGGCAACGCACTTGCGACTCCCCTGGTGTTACTAGTGTCTATGGGCGGCGGTGATCACTTACCATCGGTGGACCGCCTGTTCGTTTGCCAACTTATAATATATAAAAAAAAAGGAAAAGAATATATGAATATGGATTTTGGTGTATACATAAAGTTATATATATTATTTTCAAACTCGTATATTCCAATATTGTTTGAGTCATTACAAGATGAAGCCGCATGTGTTTATTAGTACTCTGTGCAAAGCGGTTGAATAACAAATTAACAAAAGTACTGTTGTATCAAATGTATTAACGGAGATATTTCCATTTGTTACAGATTTGAACTACACAGAACCGAGTGCAGTGTTTAGTGATACCTAAAATATAAGTGAAATAATTAGTGATGAAGTGATGATAGTGATAAGTTCAAGAACATTACAAATGAAGCGACGTAGACTGTGGACACAATCACAACCAGCCGCAGTTCAATGAAAACGCACACGATGTTTGTGGCCAATATTTGGATTCTACTAACGGGATGTTTTATAATTGGTAAGTTTAAACGATTAATAAAACACAAGAGAATCGGTCCGAATGAACTCAAACACGGTAAAATGGTACTGTAGTAACACTTTAAAAAATAAAAAAAACAAATAGTTGCTCCTTCAAAAATGAAAACATAGTTATGATATGGGTCTCTTCGAAAAGGGATTGAAATACACTCTTCAATGCCAGCAACGCAACAGCCATACCCCCGGTACTGCAGATGTCCATAGGCGACGGTAACCATTTACCATCAGATGGGCCGTCTACCTGTTTACTGCCTTTTAAAATAAAATAAATCTATCGGAATTTACAACAGTTAAAATGTAAATTGGTCTTTATAAATGTTAGAATCCAATTAGAGAATGTTATCAATAACGCTAAAAATGTTGATATTCAAATTATCTGAACAGCAGTGTAATTTGCCTTCATTCACATCTCCTGATGCTTACTATAAATAGTGACGCGGGTGGAATTTTGGATACTAAAAAGGGAGCTATGATACCCATTTCTCAATGGTTATGTACCTCCGAATGCTTTATCCACTACCAATTATCCCCGAATATGAGTTTGAAATTCGATTATACATAACATTTCCAAACTGAATACATTTCCACGTAATTGCAAGTTATTACTGTTTTATGATCATACTTTTCTAATAGCACTGTTATTATAAACTATTATTACGATCATATTAAGAACGGGCAATTCAATTTACAATCTTCCCACAATTATCCATGAAGAGTCTCAAATTGTCTGTATCGGATCATAGCAAAACTACAGTTGTAACTGTAATTTCTTATAGATTATTTTATGTAGCATTAACCCCTCGGCTGATATTTTAAGACCGAGCAAGCGGATCCTGCTTTTAAATATCTGGCCAATGTCAGTTTTTATAGTTCAAATTCTGTAATAAATACGTTTTTAAAGTAAAACTTCTTTAGGAACGACTAGGAGGTTACTGGACGACAATGCAACGGAAGTCCGTTACGTCAATATGGCGACACGTTTCTGTACCATTCGGTTAGATAATAATTAAACATAACCAAAACTTCCATTAAATCATAATTAATTTAATTCGTTACTTATCATAGTAATCTGCTCGTACTTTTCTATATTTTATTTACTTTATAACAAAGAGTTGCTAATAATATTTCCTGTGTTATTTAAGTTCCAAATTAGCTGATAGATGGCACTAGGGATAATGAAGCTTTGATTTAATTTGTTACTTACTTACATTGAAACCAGGTGGCAGCACGGTCGCGCTCCCATTTTATACATAATTAATTCTATGTAAAAAAAAAAAATGTATACTGCCAGAAATCTATTGTTCATTGCATCATAAGGCCTACATTCATTAATATGGAACACAACCATTAAGGTTTTGGTCACTCCAGGGGTTAAATTCTTAAAAACAGGTGGAATGTAATTCCGCATGTTACTTCCCTTAGATCAAGAAGCTCAGCTGAGTAACTGCAATTATTCAATTTTATTACATAGCACTAGATATTGCCCGCGGCTTCGCTTGTGTTAATGTAAATTTAACCTATACTTAGAGAACAGTACCTTATTCTAGATGTTAGATATATTTATGTACTCCTGGTAACGTGTATGTAAAATTTCATGATGACAAGAAGTTTAGTATTTACGACATGACAACAAACAACGTAACAAACAAACTTCGTCTTCTTCTTCTTACCCTTATCCCACATAAGTAGGGTCGGTACAACATGTTTGTCATGTTGTGGTATATGATTTGGCTTAATTTTTACGATCGGCCGCCTGCCTGACATTAACCCTCCTTGGGATTATTTTGTTGTACCACTGTATTTATGATTAATAATATATTGTTACGAAGTCTAATGGGCTCTTTTAGCATTACAATTTTTCGTTCCGGTTAAAAACGAAGCTTTTCAAGATTATGGTTTGCTTGCTATATTGCGATTTTTATGTAACAGAAAACTAACAAACAAACTTCATATTCGCATTTATTATCTTGAATGATTGATTATCTTAAAAAATAACACTACATAAGGGTTTTTTATTCCATTAGAAAACGCAAATGAGCCCTGTCGATAGAGATATATCATTTGTGTCCATCAACTGAAATAATCCTATAAATAAATCTTTAATATTTCATAGAAGATAACATCGTCCGTTTGATTGCATTGTAATTTTATATAGACATTTGATTTAAACGCTTGTAACGCTTCATTGCTCTTGTTAAGTAATTAGCCAATTAAAATCAACGATCGGATGATTCCGATCTATGAAATAAGCTGAGATCAGTTTCTTAACTGTATAGTTTAGTATCTTAATTAGATCAATAATTTAATCTACGCATTCATCTTCTTACCCGTCATGCGTCATCTGAGCCAACGGCGGTTTAAATAACATAATTACATAGTATAAAACAAAGTCCCCAGCCGCGTCTGTCTGTCTGTCTGTTCGCGATAAACACAAAAACTACTGTACGGATTTTCATGCGGTTTTCACCAGTCGATAAATTGATTAACGAGGAAGGTTGTGGTATATAATTTGTCAAGGATATTGTATAATCAGGGTGGGTCTGCCGGACCAGCTAGTTATATATAAATTTCATAATTTGAAAAAATTATCAACCTTATTCTGGTTTTCATATTTATTGGTACTTTGGAACAATAATTATATACATTTTTATACAGTTTATGACCTAATCGAACATATGATGGGCTGCACCATCTCGATACAAAATGTGAATATTAGATGTACAGCGTCTGCTATACTATGCGTCCCTAACGTGGGGAAATCCCTTATGGATACACCACTCCCTCGGGGGAGAGAGTGGGTTATGTCCGACTCGCACGGACTAAAACCCCACGGTGTACGTCTGCCGCCATAGTCGGGGCGGCACGAGATCTCTACAGATTTCATCGTGCCGCCCCAGCGGTTGGCCCAGCAGCGAAAGCGCCGCCGCCGGGCCCCGTCTTGTTAGGAGACAGCCGGGTACACACCGGCCGTCTCCTCCGTCCGCCGGACCTGTGCAATGGGAGGATGGCCCCCCCGCCCCATCCTCCCTAGGTCCGGTTACGGTGGAAGGAGGCGGCGGTCGAACTGCCGCCTCCTCCTGCCTGTCCTCCGTTGGCGGAGAGGGCCACTAAGAGGATCGTCCTCGCGGACCCTCTCCGCCGCCTCCTTCTGCGAGACGACTTCCTCGCAGAAGGAGGCCATTGTGTTCCACGCATCCTCGCTGTCGAGCATGGCCGCAACCACGCTCGGCAGCGAGAGATCTTCTCCTACCGCCGCAGCCAGAGTGCGGCGTTGCTCCTCCCACGCAACACACTCAGAAAGTGTGTGCTGCGCGGTGTCCGGTTCAACGCCGCACTCGTGGCATACGGCGGTCGGCTCCCTGCGAGCTATCCGGTGCAGGTACCAACCGAAGCACCCGTGCCCGGTCAGCACCTGCACCAGACGGAACGTCAGGGAGCCCCACTTCCTCTGATTCCACTCCGGCAGGACCGGGCGGACGGCGTCGATCGTGTATCGACCGTAACGCGCGTCCGCCAGGTCCCGCCTCCACCTCTGAACCCTTTCTTCCCTCTCTCTCCCCCTTCTCTGCTCTATTTCCCCAGGAGCCAGAGGCTCCCCCGCTAGTTTCTTCACCGCCGTATAGTTATATACGGCGGCAAGCACCTCCGCCTCTAGCTCCCAGGGAAGGGAACCGGCCAGTACCATGGCCGCCGCCGAGGACACCGTCCGATAGCCTCGTATTACCCTCAACGCCACAGTGCGCTGCGCAGCAGGCAGCGCGCGAATATTGGTGGCGCTGAGGGCGTCCACCCATAACGGTGCCCCGTAGGCGGCCATGGACCGCACCACCCCCATGTAAAGGCGGCGGCATACTATGCGTCCCTAGTCTAACGCGCAATACGGTCGTCCACGCATACAAGCTCGTCATGATGCGAAATCGTAAGTCTGCCAAAAAAATACCACTCAATGTGCCTAATTCACTTCAAAGTAATTCGTTATATAAATTTGCAGTTTCAGAATCGATTTCTTAGATATGCTAAGTATAATTTTTGAAGAAGGCAATTTCATAAATCGATGGTATAATAATTAATTTCGTTTTGTTGTATGTAAATAATAAGTATTGTCAATGTTGATTTAAACTTTGAAAATTATTTACTAAGCCACAGACTTGCCGCTTTCAGAAATTACCCTGATCTTAAAGTGGCAATGTTTTATTTTTATTTATATATTCTTACACTAATATTTATATATGCAATAAAGTTTTGATTGTGTTAGTTAAATGGTGGTTATAGCTATGGCTAGTCAGGGATCCGATAATAAACTTATAACTTGGGATAATCGCAAAAAGGGTTGACGTCAGGACGGCGGCCGATCGTAAAAATTAAGTCAAATCATATACCACAACATGACAAACGTATTGTACCGATCCTACTTATGTGGGATAAGGGTAAGAAGAAGAAGAAGCTGTGGCTAGTACCGAAATATTACGCGTTGTATCTAGTAATATTATAACTGAAAAGCTGTACAATTGTTAGCTACATGATATTTTAACAAATTAAATAGCGTGATAGCATTCATACGTAAAGTAAATTATAACGCCACACTGTCTTAGATAAAATGTGGAAGTAAGATGTCATATTCTCAATATCAGTGGTGAAAAAGAAATAGTTATATGTTGCATAGATACGACCACATTGACGGGGCAGGCGTCAAAAGTATGCTACCTAGCCAAGAATTTTTTAATTTTGTTTCGAACTGACTACGCTATTGACCAAGCAAGGTCTTAACAGCTTCACTGGACTACTAAGGCGAGCGCTTAAAGCACTCAGTCGATTTTATTTTGACAACTAGCTCAAGGGTGCTCGGTACACCTCGGACACTTAGCCAAGTAACAAGGCACTGTCGTATCGCTTATGACGTATCTAAAACTTTTTAATTATAAATTTGCATTTTATAACGAAAGAGATTGTATTTAATTACTAAGACGAGATTTTCATTATCCAGTTGTACAAGAGTAGCCACTCCATCAATATGAATAGTTTGCCTTTATCAATTGTTTCAAACGTGATTATTGTATTGATATCGCTCTACTATGTTTCATGATAATTTTCCTGTTATTTTAAGGACATTGATATCATTTGTAATAACGTCAGGAATAACTGTCAGTTCACAATGACAGACTAGTTATCATAATTACCTTGATAGACGTTTCTCATCTTTCTATTTTTTTTAATGTCATAACAGACAAACGAACTGATGGGTTACCTGAGGTTAAGTGATCACCATCTACAGACACTAACAATACTAGGCGGATCGAAAGTGCGTTGCCGCCCTGTGTTCGGGGGAAACGGAGGGAGGGAAGGGAGAGAGGAGATTCAGCGTGGCTCTACCGCCTACTTCTCATCTTTCTGAATTAAGTGAACAAATGTTTTGGATATAGACGATACTAAGGATATAGATAATTTGCAAAACCATCGTTGGCGTTTTTGGTGGGGTCTTGGAATGTCATGTAGTGGTCTTTATATTTTATTCAACATCTTGTGTTTTTTGGCTTTATATTGTGTAATATTGGTGCTGTTTTACGTAATATAGTTTGGTTATTGTATACAAATGATGTGGATCGGAAATAATATCACGGAGCATGGATTCTGGCTTGCCACAAAAACTCTCTGAAAACTTCTAAGAAGACTGCCTCTAACTTTGTTAGTTCATTGAAATATTCGCAAGAAATTAGTAAAAGCATTACCTACTCGACAATGGCAGTAATAATCTACCACAAGATTGGTTGCAAAGAACAAAAAAACAAAAAGAAAACCATGGTTTTTTGGAAGATGTAACGATAATATGATCTCATAAGGCAAATGATATTCCACACGTATTGTCCCCACAAATTCGTACGAATACTAATTTGTATTTTCTATTTATTCTCATGGCTTCGCATTGGGCTGTTATTATTTACATCCTCTAATTCCCCAAGTCTTTTAGATTATTTAATCGTATGGTTAAATACAGTATACAAGGTAATGGTGAAAGCGGGGTGGTAGGGTTTTACAGCCTGACTGGGTCGCAACCACCATGTATATGAAGAAAAAGCCCGTCATAGTGATTCGTTCTTCGGGTCGCGTTTCGGGATCAGCCTGTGCATATTCAGCTCTTCGCACGCCGGCATGACAGCGGCGACCGGCGATGGGTAGTGTGTCACTCGGAGGTCGCCGTTGTTTTTGGGTTGTACTATGCTTACCATCAGGCATAGTACAGTCATTTTGCCGTGCTATAATAGAAAAAAATATATATTTTGTTATCGTCGATTGATTGAATAGTATTTGTCGGCGCGAGGTTCAATTTACGTGGAACAGTGCAGCGACCAAAAATTTGTTACCCTTAAGCAACACCCGGGAAGTACGTGCAGGGGAATGAGCACTAGTTGTTCCCGAGACTTCGTTCTCTATAGCTTACCTTAATAAATGAGCTAACTAAAGAATTTTTCAAATCGGATCCGTAATTCTTCAGATTAGCACTTTTAGCTTTATAATATCAGTATAGATAATTGTTTGTAGTCCACTAGAATCTGACCTCATCTGCTTTTCTATCTATATAATTAATATAATTCAGTCTTCTTTAACTCCAACGGTTTATGCATCGGTGGTTGGATCGATCCCTGCGATGATTTAAACATATTGGTATGTTAGTTGAAAAAAACGTCGAAATTTATTAATATTTTTAAAATATTGTCAGGTTCTGGGTAAGGCTTACACCACAGACATTTAGAACATCTCTATTTTGTGCTTATGCATAGTCGAATAGACTAATGCCCGGTTTTTGAGGTACTTTAATTGTATTTTATCTGTTCATTAGCGTTATTGATTCGATAACTTGTCAAATTTCCTTTCTGAACACACAATCATACGATAAATGTCAGTAAAACATCTGAGGAAGCAAGAATGCGTTTCAGGCTGGTTATGTATGTGTTTAAATATAACAGTATGAAAAAACCGGTAAATTATTGATTGATTGTTTGTGTACAAATTTTATTTTCTTATTTTGTTGTTAATCACTGGGGTGGTGACATGGTCAATTTATGACCGAAATCCAATTATAACTAAAGAAAAAAAAACTAGTTGTTGAGAATAAATCGAAGGTACTTTTATTGTGAATATTTTAAATGATTACTTACAATTCTTTCAATGACCCGTTATCCTTTGCAATATTTTTGTATGACAGCAGTTAGAAAAACATTACATGTACATACTAAACCACGTTGGTGCGTTCCGGTATATGCACTTTAGAGTCAGTCCCTTTCTGGAGTTAGCGTATTTACTATCTTAGACCCCGCGTTATTTAATGAGATTGTGGTTAAACTCATGTGGGTGGTTACTTGTAAAGTATATAAATAAAAATAAAAAGTGAGTATTTATTAGAAATTATTCACATCGTTATTTCATCTCCTAACACTTGCCTACGTAAAGTTTTTTTTTTTATATTGTAGCAAAGTGACTGCACTGTGCCTAATGGTGAGCACAGTACAATCCAAAAACAATGGCGTCTACCGAGAGATGCGTTATCCCTCGCCGGACGCCGCTGTCATGCCGACCTGCGTGAGCGAACAACCTCCGTCCGCGTCCAGGGTGACCAGTGTTAATCATCTCACAGGTACTCGAGCCACGGCGAAAAGTCATTCACATATGATATGCATGAGCTGATCCCGAAACGCGACGCGCAGAATGAATCACTTTTACTGGCTTTTTCGCTACATGCATGGTGGTCGCGACCTAATTGGGCTTTAAAACCCTACCACTCCGCTGTCGCTATTGCCTCGTTCGTTACTCAGCAGGGTGCACCACGTGCAGGTGAAGTTGACTTGGGTGTCTCAAGTTTAAGATGTTAAGAATATTCAGATATGGAAAGAAACAAATAAAAAAAAACAAATAAAAGGAAACTAATTTGGAAATCATAAGTAATCCTTGCGTCCAACTCTGATAGGTTCTTTTCGTGGACGTGCACGACTCCTTCATAAATATTTTATCGCTTGTAAATGTAATAACCACGCTCTTCTATTTCGGGAAATGACTACAAACTGAATCACATATTTGACATCGTTATAGGTAATCAATTTACATGACTTCTTTAGCCTAACTTTTCATATAAAAATTTTCTTAGTAGTAGCTTACATATGGTTGAATGTTCCATGTGGCAAATTCATAAATTGTTTTCATATTACGAAACGCGCGAAGAATAACAAGCTATGGTAACACGTTACGTGTTCCGACGGTAATCCAAGGTTATATCTCAGTGAAAGTGTGAGGTCGCTTTCACCCAGTCGCCAGCCGAACGTTGTTTATTTAACATACATATGTTGGTCCCTTTCTAATCTTATACAGTGTGAATAAGATGTATAAATAACAGTAAAAATATGCAAAAATGTTTTGTAAACTTTTGGCTTATACGCTTACATTCTATGTATAAATTTGTGACTAAGCCGAGTTTAAACATTGTTCAAATAATCAATGATATATCCGTATTTAGGACAATAAGTATCAATGATAATATAAAAAATAAATAATAAAATAATAAATCATAAAAATTTACTATAAATTCAAATATTACATCACATGCCTTATGAATCAATAGATTTAAAGAAAAATGATATGGGATCTTTTTTTTAATTGTACAAACCTACGAAAACCTACGAAAATAGATATTTAATCCAATCTAATACGCTGATACGTTAACAAGTTATAAAATTCAAAACTTAATAAATATATTCTCATACAATTCGTATGGAAATTTTAATGAGGGAGTTCTTAATATCATATATATTAATACGTGAAGCCTAAACTTTGTATCCCTTTTTAACGGAATTGGGCGAACGGCTGAACGCGAAATTTGACATAGTTAAAGTTTATATGAAGGAGAAGTGCAGAAAGCTATTTATTTTATATAAAATGCATTAGAAGTACATTAAATTAATTAAAATATGCATTACTCACACTACTGCTTCAATTTTACACAACATATACACACATGTAAATAAAAAAGTCATTTTGACATCTGTCAATAAAGGACTTCAAAAAAGGTTGTGAAGGAGGTTGCTATGCTCGACTGTATGTATTATTTTACTCTTACGTTCCAATTACCCTTTTTCATTCTACATTCTACAATGATATTATAACATAATACCCTTTGACAATAGAATCCTCATAAAATTTAAACTTTAAAAAATCAATGAACTATGGTCGAATGTCCACTAGTTAATATGAATAAACGAAACTTATAATTGGATTGTTCTATCATCGAACAATATTTTTATATTATATTTCTAAAGAATGTAATTTAATAAATCAACTATCAAGAAGACCATAAAACACCTTGCAAATCTATTAACGTTCATCTTAAAAAGTTACACCAAATTATTTTGAATGTTTAATTGAATGTTTCATTAAAATAATGCACTTACCTAATAATTAGAATATTTTCTAAGGTTAAATTAGGTAGGTTAATTTGATTGTAATTGAATTAGTTTTAGCTATATTTTCGTATAAGAGGACACTATTCCTTTATCTAAACTCTATGAATGTGGACTAGAAAAAATATCGAATAAGTTTTCTTACTATAAAACATTTAAATCAAAAGTTGGGGATAAATAATATACAGGAGTCTAGAATTCAATAGAAATTATGTACCTACCTAAATAAAACTCCAAGTATATTTTAATACATATCTTGTAAAAAAGGTAGATTTGTCAAGTCGTGCCGATAAAAAATATTAATTTCGATGTAGGCTGAACAAAAAAGGTCAAAGACTTTGAAAACGTCGCGTAGGAGTTGCGAAGTGTGAATCATTTTTGCAACAAAATATTTTCAAACTTTGATCACTCCGTCTGAACCCTGAGGCAATTAAAATAAATTCATTTAACAAACTAACGGTTTCAATAGCAGTAGAAATTTCAGTAGTATGCAATATGCTAATTTTGATACAGATTTCAATTATTGTAAAAATAATTGAGTTTAAAACTAAGTTTACTTTGCGTGCCATAGTTTCGCAATATAATCTTATTACCAATTAAGCCTTACAGAACATTGCATTGTGAAAATGTTTTTAAAATAGAACTTATTTTTAAAACAGTTTTTGCTAATCTACTATAACTTTTTTTTTAATCCTCGGATAAGCACTAATAAGTTTGGATTCTTATAGGTTGATAAACATTGGTCCGCTTATGGTTTGCCGGAATGCGCTACCTTACGCCTACATTAACAGTATAATTAGCCTTAAACAATTTGACCCCACAAATGTACTCTGTCAAGAAGCTGTGTCTTTATTTGGTAATGAAGTACTGACACTGGAAAACCTTGATCAATGTAGAGAATACTGCGGACGTGAATGGAAAATTTTAAGATCTCAAGGTCATTCGGAATAATTGAAAACTGACTTCAACATATACTTTACATAAAAGGTAAAGCGTGTCCTTGTGAAAAATATATCTTTTTTATTCGAAGACTAAGACTTATCTATAGGGATTACATAAAAAAAGAGCTGATCGTAGGAAATCTAAAAAGCGGAGAGGATGCGTGAAGAGATTTATGAATGTAAATCTATGTTATTAACGAAAGAGAGAAAGGGTAGTTCTTTGTCTTAGAATCTACTAAATTGCGTGAGTAAGCAAATTTGTACTATAAAGAATTATCTTGGGGATATTTTCAAATGTTATGCTTGAATAGCTATCACCTACAAGTTGAAAGTTTTGCTAAGCCCATTACTAAAATTCATCTATTGATCTAATATTCCTGCAGCTCCACTTGACAGTTTGTTAAAGAAGAAGTGTGGTTAAAGAATATTATTTCTTCATTAACTGTAATTTAAGGTATTTTTGGTAAATAATTATATTCAATTTTTACATATTATTAAAGTTTACACATTACTTTCATTCGAAATTATGTCGATTGACGCAGTACTAAAACATACTAACTACTGAGCTATCATCGCTTCATATGTTTGCTGATTTTCATTCGTAGTATTGTATAATTTATAAAAAAGGAAATTTTAGAAATCGAAGAAGACTTACTTTGTAGTTCTACTGTTATTAATTTTGGTTTACAGTTAAAATTTGACAATATCTTCGAGACCACTACTAATTGTTATTCCTTTATTAAGAATAGTACTATTTAGATAATGGTTTGTTTTGTATCACATGGGCAATCATAGGTCAATAAAAGATTTGTAGATAAATGTTTCACCAAAATTGAATCACTTTTGGGCAGTTATAATGATATAGAAGTGTCAACACTAACACTAAGAAGAGAACTGGGTCTCAAGTACAACTAATGGAATATAAATAGATATCAAATATCAATATTTTACTGTCCTACCTAAATACTATAAATCATTTTACCAATCTTTAATTTATTTCAAGAAAATTAACAAAGGTTTCCAGTTTTGTAGGTGGTAGAGCCACGCTGTAGCTATTACTACTTTCAGCATGAATGGGTCGGCTCGTTCGGGGTAGTACCACCCTCTCACAGAAACACCGACGTGAAATAACAGTGCTTGTATTGTTGCGTTTCGTTCGGTCAGTGAGAACGCCGGAGGCCCAACTCCCCTCCCCTCCCCTCTTCCCCACTCCCTCTTCTCCCAAACACAGGCTGGTAACGCACTTGCGACTCCTCTGGTATAGCAAGTGTCTATGGACGGTGGTGATTACTTAACACCAGGTGACCCACCAGTTCGTTTGTCTCCTATGACATAAAAAAAAAGTTCTTTTAAGCCGAATACAAGTAATTTGTGTTTATGAAATACACTGCAGATGAAGCTATAGCTATAATCAAAGAAAGTCTACGAATTTACTATATTAGGAAATGTAATAAATGGGAATGTTCGAAAATTATGGCGGACAAATAAAACGACAAGCAATTTTAAGAGCATTTACCACCAGAGATAAGGAACTGCGGTGCTAATTTCAACGGGAAACTGGCCATAAAGACCTTTGAATTTGCAGCGCACGTGGCACGTAATGGTACATCTTGATGGAATTTCTCTTATAGCTATCAAACTTGATTATATTACAACAAAATCTATGCAAGATAAATTTGATATACATTTTTTTAGATTTATGAGATTCTGGTCAGCAAAAAGTGCGTGTGTCAACTCGGTTATACTAAAAAAATATTGGTCATAAAAATGATATTTTATACCAATACTGTATAACTGTAGTTATAATGCTTAGCATATAGTTGAATAACAGGAATATCTGAGTGATGATAGAAGGACAAAATATGTATATAATGCGAATATGTACGAAAGAAAATACAAAAGATTGACAAAAACAGATCAGGCAGAAAAATCGGACAAGTTCAATTCGGACTCGGGTACCAAGAGTTCCATTCTAACAGTACTTGGATCAAGTATATTGTCGTTTTTATTATTTACTTTAGGATCCTTAATTTGAGCTTCATAATGTTTTGTAGGTTTTTATTATTTATTGAATTACTTTAAAGTTTGCCAAGATTGTATTTTTACGCAAAAAAAAACATTGAAAATACACTTCCCACGGTGGTTCGTCTCCCTACTGGGGACGGACGTATCTATGCAACATTATCTAAAAAGTGCATTTTAGTATTTCTATTGCTCTTTGTTCGAAAAATTGGATAGCGTTTCAATTTTTGTGAAATTACTACTTAAAATTATTGGTGCCCTGCGTCTAAGCTTTACTATAGACACAAACCACTGGGCAGCCAACCATTTTAATGTTTAACAATTTTTATGTATTATTATATGTTACAATATTGTCAATAGCAACACATTTTATGAAAATAGCAGCCAACTATCTATGACTGCAAAAGATACCGTTTATAAAAAATAGGGTGGGGGATATAGGATCTGTAATAAAGTTCCTTTTCTGGGAAGGAAATACAAGAAGCTAACGACTTGGATAACGGAAGGCATTTGTAATCAACGTGGATAAAAACTGAAAGAACAGAAATCGTTTGTTACTCGTAATAGCTTCATTATTTCGAAAAAGAGGATGTACAAAACTTACGCTATATTTTCTGCCTACTGCCTTGGTATTGATAAATAAAGTATACGTGAAATATTTTCACGGATTGTTGTTAGTTACAACAAAACGTTTACTACATTCCTAGTCTTATTTATACTAGTTAGATATATTATTAAGTTTGTATAATTAATTTTTGATATATATGTTACTTTTGATAATCAAATTAACCAGTTGCAACGTTTTAATTTAATCGAACTAGGTAATTACTAATTATTGATATTATAATAGTATTAATTTAGTTTAATTTATAGCAGTTACATTTGTTTAAATGCGGTCTGAGAGGGAAAAAATGCATCGCCGATACGAGTGTGTACGGGGTGTCGAATAAGATCATAAGACTTGAGACACCCAAGCCAACCTCACCTGCACCTGCTCAATAACGAACGAGGCAATGGCGAAAGCGAGGTGGTAGGGTTTTACAGCCTGACTGGGTCGCAACCACCATAGCTTTAGCTTTAGCTAGATTTAGCTTTAGGTTTACTGTATCGTGTTTACCAACTTGGACCATATCGTTATCATTATATAGTATAAAACAAAGTCCGCTACCGCGTCCGTCTGTTCGCGATAAACTCAAAAACTACTGAACGGATCTTTATGCAGTTTTCACCAGTGGATAAAATGATTCGCTAGGGACGTTTTGATATATAGTTTATAATCGAGGCGGAATAATGACTGCCGGGCCCGCTAGTTTAACATAAAAATGGGGTGTGGCTGTGTCATGGACACGGCCGTTTGTTGTACGTGAATGCGTCTTTAAACGGGCGATATTTTCTTTATAAATTATTATTTCTTTTATATGTCATAATCATAAGAAGTCCTCCGGGTTTCCATGTTTTGTTTATGATGGAAACAGGAAATAAATCAACTAAACAAATAATTACTGTGTTATAAATTTATTAATTATAGGATTAATTGTGATCCGCTCGGCTGCATTCTCTATTTTACGTTACCGACAATGCTTTACTCGCTCATATAGTGTTTTATTGGTGACATTTGTAATGAGATGCTCTATCCAACCTTATACGATTTCTGTATTTCGAATTGGCTTTTCGACGCGTATAGGCCGACATAATATATTTTTTTGGTATTTTTTTTATTTTGACACTTATTATATACACAGTAACGATTTTACACTAATGGTTAATGTAATCAATAGACTTTGACAAGAGCTTTCGATTGAAACATAAATAAATGTCGTAGCTTCACCGAGTAGTCTTTGACGTTCATAAGTGCCTTATAAGGGCCTAAACTGAATAAAGTATTTTTGATTTGATATGATTTTGATTTGATTTGAGTCAAAAGTTATACTAAATGGAAATTTCAAAAATCAGCAGAATGAGCTCAAAATGGTGCTGCGTGCTATGTGTTACAGTACTGACGTAAAAAATTCTTTGCTCATTTAGCTATACAGTTGTATAATTTAGTTTTGGATGTAGAGAATAGATTCGAAACTACATTGCCAAACTGTATCCCGCGATTCTGTTATCATTAGGTTTTTTGAAATGCCCCTGTGTGGTAGCAAGTTTAAAGACGTATTCACGTCAAAATGAAATTGCAATCAAACGCCTAAAACTTATAATGTATAAGAGATCCTTGCAAACCGTTTCGACTCCGGGTTCTGACGGTGCATTATAAATCATAGTGGCCACCATTATTCCCGTCTGTCACGTTTGTGGTCTTTATTTTAAATCAAGCTTTTTTCTTATCATTAAAAATGTTTTCTGTATTACATATGAGTGTTCTCATAATAAATTAAAGAGATTTAATTATACAACAAAGGAAGTTCACGAAACTTGCACACCGAATAAGAAACTTCGTGGTTATTTTCTTCAGATTTATTTCTATGAAAAATGATATCATATACGAATTTGTCTCATACTAAATTTATATAACGAAATTACACACCTTTAAAGATTTATGTTAATTTGACCAACTACAAGAAGCGTAAATAAACCATTCGTTCTATGAAACCGTTATTTAGTACGACTGTGAGAAAATCTACAACGTGTAGCGATAAAGACAAATATCTTATAATGTCGAACGGAATAGCGATAGCTTACCCGCATGCCGTGTAAGTAAGTCGGTGTGTACATCAAGTGTGGAAAGCACGACCCGTAAGAAAGTTGCGCATAACATCGTCTAGACATACCTTTATACAGATAAATATACAATCGTCTCTCTCTATTCTACTAGTTTATTACAGATTCAAAAGAGATGGAACATGTGCAGATGTATGCTATGTGACCTTGATACGAGGAGTATCGTGTCGTGCGATATGTGTGCGTTCGACTGTACTAGGGGAGTAGAAAAGTGTCGGAGGCTTCGTGTCAAAGCTGCTGATGGAAAAGCGACTGTAACTCTTGAAGGTTAACGATGACGGTTACTTGTATCATACCGTGGAAGTTCACGTTAGTCTTACTTAGGTTTGTTCTACGTGTGTTATTTTGTTGTGAACTTTTTTACACGTGTGTGAATACTCAAAGAGATACATGACATGTTTCCGTGCACCTCAATTCAATTTCCTATGATTTTCTAAACTTTAGCAAACAACTAATGTTTTGTTTACTAATGTTTTTACATTATATATATCTACGTTATAAGTATTTCGTTTCATATTTAAACTCCAACACTACTTTAATACTTACCATAAAAGTTGACACAACTCGAATATCATGTTAAATTATAAAAGAAGAAACAAATTCGTATAGAGTCGCGGGGCATTTTTTTTTTTTTCTCGAACTGACTACACTATTGACCCGGCAGGGTCCTCACAGCTTCACCGGACTATAGTCGCGGGACATAATATTACATATTAGTAGATATAATTTCAGTAGCAATTAACTTGTCTGGACAAGGCTGCCGTGCGCTCATGCTTAATATCCAACTTTAAAACCACTTCAATTTATTAACCTTCAAGTGAGAAGCGTAAGGGCATAAATCATAGTAAACTAGGTCTAAGTTACTTCGTGAATTTACAAGTTAATTAAAATAGATAGTAAATCTTAATTGACTTGCTAAGAGAAATAAATCATAGAGGACAGTGCTAAATAGTCATTGTATTTTAACTTTAGCATATTTTGTCATATCTAGGCTTTTTTTTATTGGGTTATTTACGAATATACGTGAGGTGGTCGTAAATCACCTCTATCCGTAATATTTTTGTAATGTGTTCTATAAACACAAGTTCTTTTGTAATGGAAGCTTGAGTATTCGGCTCTCGAAAGATCAAGAAATATTACTACAGCCATTTGAACTGTCTTTTGGTCTACTATGTATGTTCTTGTCAGATTTTATCGTGTCATTCCGATTAGAGTCTATCGATCAGTCTACTCGGTGACCGTTCCGATCAGAGTCTATAAATTTCTCTGGTCAATTTTTTGTCAAGGAATATGTATTATAAAGAAATGTATGCATGATATACTATATATATTAGGATAGATATAGATTTATACACCAATTTTAAAAATTCATTCATCTATAGTAATATTATAAAGAGGTAAAGTTTGTCAATTTGTGAGTTTGTGACGTTGTAGAGGGTAATCTCAGGAACTACTGGTCGGATTTGAAAAATTCAGTCAGTGTTATATAGCTCATTTATCGAAGAAGGTTATATGCTATGTATCATCACGCTAAGACCAATAGGAAGTCGCGGTCAGAGGCTAGTATATCATGTACTAGTTTAATTAATCAGTACTAGGGCGACATAACGTCGCTCGGTGTGTTTGGAGAAAAACATATAGATACCAAACGCTTATTAAAAATATCGGTGATATACTTACGATTATTTGGATAAATTTGAAACGAGAATACTAAAGGCAACATTTCATTTAAATGCTGAAGCAGTTTTCGGGAACTCAATAACATGATTAAAATATGTATAAAAATGTAACAGTTTTGTTAGATATTTTTATTGGTTAGTAGTAGTTTCGCTATCTGTCACGTTATAAAATAAACCTTTAGATTTTTTTCATACTAAGAGCTATTTAATTAAAAAGTTGATATTTTAATGGAATTACTTGGAGTTTTTTTTGTCATATTGCTTCACATAAATTTTGTTTGGTTACCGGTACGTGTTTATATGTAAAAGCTTCTAGCATTCGACCACATTATCACCTGATTCAATTGACAATGTGGTTTTAAATAGTAGTATGATAATCCTAGAAGGGAACTGACTGCTGACTATCAAGTGTAGTTGGCGGAACATAGATTGTTTTGCGACAGATTTGGAACTTGAGAGTGGTAGCTAGCCAGACGTTGATTATAAAGAGCTTTATCATCAGGGTGTAGTTTCATCACCATGTCTTATTTCACTGAACGCTTAAGTTCATTATAGCATTCAAACATACATCGATAACCGCGGTATCCGTACACGTTACCACTAAGCCATGATCGCTGAGAAAAAATATAACATTTATCTATAAGTAAGGCTTCATACATATAGTGCAGTGTGATCAAAATTCTTCAAAAAAAATAGGAAAATCAAATAAATGAATAAAATTTCTATATAATTGTAATAAAAATAAATATACATAAATAAATAGAAAATCTAATAATAAATAAACTTAGTAATTAATTTACGTTTTTACGGCTCGTAATTGAATTTTCTAATACTATTACCAAACCAATTTAAGTTACTTCATTATTATCTATAGTACGTTAAAATTATCTTAATTTAGAAAGTTGTTAATTATTTACGTTTTTCTCACCCACTTATAAATCTCCACAGTAGTTATGTGGACTTGGTACATCACTTACAAATATTATGGACAAACTGTCCATCGTTACACCAATGTAATTTTTTATAGTTTACTGAACGTAAAGCATCTGAAGAAAACTTAATTTAAATTAAAATAAATAAATTGAATATCATGAACTCTTCTTTCCTAGTGAAAATCTAGTCTTATGTCTACCTACGCTAACATGGTAGTATTAACCTTATTAGAGTATGTTAAATAAATACTTTTAAAATTTAATTTATCCAACATACATTCGTAACCAACGTATGTCCTAGTCAGCAGTATCTTCCTAAGAAATGTCTTCGATGTACGGATAAAGTGATACAGATGTAGGGGTAATATAGGAAACTTGTCTATTCTGTTTACATGTGTGCTTCTATACGTCGGCACATGCGCCAGTTCCACATACGGGTTAACCTGTATACTCGCTTGTTCGTTATTAAGTCCTGGTACCTTCTAAGAACGTCTAATGCTTTCAAAATGCGAGAGTTTTAGAAAAAAACACATTGATGTGTATATAAATTGTGTTAGTGTTAGAAATATAAGAAAACCAACATTTGGAAAATCTGTAATCATGGTAATTAAATTCACAATAGAAATATAAATAGGAAGGCGATTACTTCCTGTGGGTATACTAATTAAATTCCATTTTATTACTCACCAAGCCAAGGAAATTGAAATCGGGAACGTCTGCAAATGTCATTAATTAAACACCAAGTGTACCAACCGGCCGTTTGACGGACTGTTTTTTATGAAGCGATAAATTTTTTATCTTCCGATTTTAGGTAAATTCATAATCCTATTAGCCGAAGTTTACATCAAAATTAATTCTATATTGATAATTAAGTGAATTTAAATCCACTCAATATTTTATGAGAAATATAAACGTAAAAAATTTGGAGTTCAGTTTGATTTAAAATAATTTCATTGGATATATAAATCATTATAATAATAATCCTAAATTCTAAAATAACAAAGTTAAGTTACTTTCTCATGCACAACTACTGAACGGTTTATAATGAAACTTTACAGTAATCTTAGTTTATTCATTAGGACAAAAATAGCAATTGAAGTGTACATACATGTACATAATAATACATAATAACTGTACATAATACAACCCGGAGAAATCCATACTAATATTGTAAATGCGAAAGTGTGCTGTTTACGCGTTCACCTCTTGAGTACTCAACCAACCCTTGTAATATCTTGAGTTCAAAAAAGGACATACGGTTCATTAAAAACAATACACTGTTCTCGAGGATCAAATCGGCGAGCGAAGCAGCGAGTAAAGCTAGTAGCAATATATATGTGAAAGACTGGATGGAATTGCAGTTATCGTTGAGTTTGTTTATGGTTGTATGGTACAATAAGTAATATATTTTTTTTATGTTATAGGTGGCAAACGAACAGGTGGGTCACCTGATGTTAAGTGATCACCACCGTCCATGGACACTAACAACACCAGAGGAGTCGCAAGTGCGTTGCCACCCTTTGGAGGGAAGGGTTAGGGGAGGGGAGGGGAGGTGGGCCTCCGGCGCTCTCACTGACCGATTGAAATGCAACAATGCAAGCACTGTTACTTCACGTCGGTTTTCTATGAGAGGGTCCTACTACCCCGAGCGAGCCAACCCATTCATGCTGAAACCAGTAATAGTTTCAGCGTGGCTCTACCACCATTAAATATATATATATAATATATATCAGGTTGACTCCATGTCTGCATGCTGATATGATTCCATAAAAATCGAGGTGAACGAAACCGAATGTGGGAGAGAATATGAATATGATTCAACATAAACCCTCATATGCCTTTTGTTTCAACGAACAGTTCATTGTATTATAGATACGTTTATCGCACTCTGTATCTCTCACAAAACATGTATTGGAAATTGAAACATAAATTAATATTATATCAGTCCGCTATAATCTGTCTGAATGCCTGAATCGTAACATTCATCTTTTCTGATACCTCAGCGTAATTTAAGCTTCGAAGTTACTTAGCGTATACAGTTAATAAGAGATATTTTATCTTATTAGTTAAAGTCTTGACTTCTAATTGGTTAAAAGCGTACACTCTTCAATTCCTCGTGAAGTGAAATTAAAATATGATGTTTTCAATTCTGTAAATTCCGTGATATTTTATTTTTTTACGGGAAGGTTTTTTCTAGGAATATATTTTGTCTATGTACCTAAGTAGCTTATCAGTATGTTATATTCCTTTTTCTCTTGCAACATTAGTCAACCTTTGACCAGATAAACTATATATATATACACTATATATATATATATATATATAACGAACAGGTGGGTCACCTTTTTTTTTTTTTTTACATGGGGGAATCCCTAACGGATATCCATCTCACCGGGCAGCAGAGGATGGATATGCCCGAGTCGCACGGACTAAAACCCCATGGTACCTTCTTACACCTTTTGGCCGGAGGAGCAGGGACTGTCTAATCGACACTACATCTGCTCCTCCAACAGGTGTTGTCCCCTCCTAAGGGACCCAAACTGCGGCCTGAGGGGTCAAGATGGTGGACCCCTCAAGGGGAAATGGGTGTTATTCCCCCTAACGAACTGTGGGAACATCAGCATAATGCACCTCCACCACATGGACCTGTGCAGTTTAACTGCCCGGAGCGACGGACATGCACAGGTGGGTCACCTGCTGTTAAGTGATCACCACCGTCCATGGACACTAACAACACCAGAGGAGTCGCAAGTACGTTGCCACCCTTTGGGGGAAGCGATTAGGGGAGGGAGAGGGAGAGGAGAAGAGGGGAGAGGAGGTGAGCCTCCGGCGCTCTCTCTGACCGAAAGAAACGCAACAATGCAAGCACTGTTACTTCAACGTCGGTTTTCTATGAGAGGGTACTACCCCGGGCGAGCCGACCCATTAATGTTGAAATCAGTAATAGTTTCAGCGTGGCTCTACCACCATTAAAATAAATGGATAAATAAATGTTTTATTACACCCTTATGGACATAATAAGAGGAACGCGAAAAAGGTTGAATAACAAAAAATATTTTTTTTAATTTCGTACTGGTATGAATAAATCTATCTTTATATTAAATGACCCCCTTTTTGTGTTCCGCTAAATATGTCTACGAGTGTATATAAATCGACCAATATCGGTTCTTTCACGGTTCATGTGTTTCGGAGTTAAATCGTATAGGATGCGTGGAGACGTGTGGATCAGAATGAATCAAAACTGATTAAACGGTACATTGAATGCACAGATAATTCTGCTTTCAATATTGATATTAACGCTCAAGCTATATTTGTCGTGTTGCGATGTGGAAAATAAATTAACGATATGGAAATATCTTTGAAAATAATTTATGAACCGTAAAGTGAATCATAATTATAGTTTTTCCAGAAGATTAATCTACTTATATCATTCGAGTAAAGCATTCGTATAATTGTTTTAATTTTATTATTGAGTAAATTTTGTGTTTTCGTGACTTTTTGCACGAAAGTATTTTTTATCTGACCGCGTAGAATAAGTATAATGTTTTCCAATATTTATGTCTATTTCTTTCAAGTTGTTTATAGCCTAAATGACTTTATGGATTTTAAGATAAGACGTACCGTAAGATTCAACTTACAGGCAACAGCCAAAGCCGAGGTGTGCCGCGCACCCTTGAGCTAGTTGTCAAAATAAAATCGGCTGAGTGCCTTAAGCGCTCGCCTTAGTAGTCCGGTGAAGCTGTTAAGAGCTTACTGGGTCAATAGCGTAGTCAGTTCGAAAAAAAAAAACAAAAACTTAATTTTGATTTATTTTTTTACAAATTGACAAACCCGTGTCTCAAGCTTAAGACCAGTAACTATCTTTTAGGTTAGAATGTTAGATTTTACAATAAAGGCCCAAAGCACGTTACCGATTTACCCGTACGTTCAAGCACCCTATCAAGCGAGTTTGATGCCAAAAGGCTGTTATAGAGTGGATCAATATGAGAACTATGGTAATTTCTAGAAATTACATCACTCTTTCTGTGCATCCGCTAAAATCGATTGTAGCTATAATGCATTGTTATAAAATGCTAGCTGACCCGGCCACACATTGCTGTGATTCAGTTATTACATATCAGAACATGGGTACCATGAAATAAACTGGAGGTGAAAAAGAAATTTAATATTAAAACAGGGCGCCATCTATGAGATATCTATAACAGGCGGTGCTACAGTTTTCTCTCAACAAACTAATTTAAAGCGCCATCAGTACGAGACTGATGAAACTTTACAATTAATAACAATGGCTATCATTTAATTTGTAATTAAAAAATATTGTGGCCATTAATCTAAATATTATCATATCTCTCAAGTTGGACGAAATTATACCAACTGCCAACTTACATGAAGGTATGCTGAGGAGTTTCGGAGTTGATCGCGGATAAACATTATGACACTGTATTTTTATATATTTAGATTTACAAACTAGATACTAGAGTTTCTTGCCGGTTCTTCTCGATAGCTGGGTTGTTTTCCGAACCGGTGGTAGATTTGACGTTCATAAGTGCCTTCTTAAATCCTAACTTAAAGAAATAGTTTTTGATTTGATTATAACAAAAAAATTTTTTTACAGTTTCTTTTTTTATTTCTCTGTGTGTTATTTCTAAATGCAAAACTAGAGCTCAGCGGATATTCAAATACAGTGCTCTAATTACATATACTTCTGAGAAGTTTACATGCTAATAAATTGTAGCTAGACTGCTAACTTAGTTATTGAAATACTGCTTAGTTAAACTGTATGCGTCGCCGTGAACAATTTATGGTCAGTTTTACTATTGGCCGCGACGGTTAACTCGTTGAGCTGTTAAAATGGCATTACTTAGTTACGTAGTAATATATTGCGGGTGTCAATATACAGTACGAACGTATGAGAGTTATAAAATGTGAGTAATTTTAAATCAGTAAGTGATTTCAATCTCATTAAACAACTAGTTGTTGTCCTCGTGACATTGGTGATTTGATTATTTAATTTAAAATTGTATTATGGCATTACAATACAACGACTTTTGTTGATGTTTTATAGATTTGACTAGACCTGTGTTAAATGAGGATGTGGTCTAGGATAGTAAACAGGATAAATTTTGATGGGGACTATAGGAGGCAAACGAGCTGGTGGTATTTATATATATTATTAGGTAGCGCAAATATCAATATTTTTTATTTAATTTGGTTAATTTAATACTTCAGTTATTTTTCGCTTTTTAGTGTCTTATTAGTTTTTCATATCGAAGGCGGTTTATTTTTTTGTAAAAAAAAATTTTTTTTTCCATTTTTAGTGTGCATAAATATATCTGGTTTATAAAGGGTATAATAAATCGGTTCCAATTTCACGAAAATACGTAAAGACAGAAAAAAGGTGAAAATCAAATAAACGATTTTTCAGGCCCCCTTATTTTTATTACCCCCCCCCCATCTTTATAGGGGACCACCTCTGAATATAACCGATTCAAATAAAAACAGAATCATTAAAATCGGTTCACAATTGACGGAGATCGATATCTCTTAACATAACATATTAACATACATCAAAAAAGTGCGTGCGTACAAAGTACACATGTCAGAAGTGAAACTTCTTTGGCGAACTAATTTATAAGTCTTGTTTATATTTATACAAATCTAAAACTTTAGATTTCCGAGACTTGAACAATAGATGACAAAACTGCGTTTACTACAAATGACGTCACTTCCTTTGCATACCTGCGTGACGTTACATCTGTAAAAATTTTACCCTCATGCGCCTAAAGAAGTTTCACTTAAAAAAAAATACACACAACCGAACGTAGTAACTTCCTCCTTTTTCGAAGTCGGTTAATAAAATAGAAATTTGCCAAGTTTCTACATTTTTTTCGTCAGATACAATTACATAGCATAGCAATATCCAAATTCATATCGAATTACAATAAAAGATTAATAGAAAATATCTTTTACAGCATCATCACAAGAAGCGCCAGATTTCACCCTGCCTTCGATTATGCACGTAGAGAGAAACTGGTTCGTGCCATCAGATTCTCGTAAAGGCGCTTCCATCACCAGAGTCTACACTGATAGAAAAAATGGTAATGGACCAGTGTTATACGGTTTGGAGACCAGCGGTCCGCCAGTCCCGTTCGTTATCAATCCTCAGACGGGAGAAGTCACTGTCAATGACACGCTCAGAAATAAGGTAATCTTTTGATTTAAAAATATAACTTAATATTTCGACGATTATTGTTCATAATACCTTGTAATTATAAATAGATATAATCTCATTACAGTTGTGTTTTTCATTTCTGGTCAAACAATTAGTTAATTGTTATTTGAAAATTTCATATTTTCTTATCCTTTTTTTCAGGAAAACTGTTCTTACTCTTTGTGGGTAACAGCGTTTGATGGATCTATACCACAACGAACTGAAGTATATGCAACCATTACAGATAATTCGGGAATAAGACCTAAAGTACCTCGTCCACCTCTACCTCCTATAGGTTTCCCTTCGTACCCCTCTTACCCTTCATTACCAACAGACACAAATAACCCTTTCAATACTCAAAGAACCACCAAAGCAACTACTGTATATATTGAAGTCACGACAGTACCTGAGACAACAGAGCTTTCTACTTCTACATTAACTACACCGAAACCTGAAGATAGCCCTGAAGTTGAAAGAAACAAAATCAGCGATGAGGCAAATAACAGTTCTGAAACAACAGAATCCACGAAGACTAGTGACGTGACACTGATTCCATTAGTTGCGATCGGCGCATTAGTCATAATCGTTGCTGGTGTCATAATTTTTATTTGGAAGAAAAACAGGCCTCGTAAGCCAGAAAAGAAAGATAAGGATGATATGGTAAGTAATATTGCAGTATCCAATACTTTAGAATTTGCTACGTGACTTTAAGAGTAATCCAATGAAGCTGTTAAGTCCTTGCTTGGTCAATAGCGTAGTCAGTTCGAAAAAAACGTGACTTTAAGGCTTGAATCATTTGTATATTTTAAAGCAAATATTCTAACTGATGCATCGGTGAAGGTTTTTAACACCGTGAAAATAAATATTTCAATAACATACTGTCATTTGAGGGAATAGACATCATAATTGAACTCTGAAAGTCATGCCACTACTGTTTAATCCGTTTACATATTTTAACTCTCATTAACAATTGATGTATATATACAAAACAGCCTTGAGGAAATTAGATTGTAAAAACAGAATTAAGTAATAAATGAATTCTTTTGAACTAAGGCAATCTGCGTCAAATTTTCAATTTACGGATATAGCAATTTCGTAAGTGTGACAAATCGAATTGAATTAGCGACTTGAAAATTTAAACTTAATATAAGAGTGCTAAAAGTAGTAATTGTAGAATTGATTCAAATAGAGTGTAATGTACTTATTCAAAATACTTTGGTAATTTTATATATACTCGCAAAACTATGTAAGCCCGATTATTGCATTTGGTTTCATTAAATATTTCATAATTCATTAAACCGTTATCAGAATATTAGATCTAGTCATGTGTTCCATATTTCTATAATTATCGAAATTCCATTCTTTTTAATTCATTGACGTGAACCAACTCAAAAAGTCATATTGTCCGCAGAGTAAAGACTCAAATGGTATCGTTCTCCAAGATGGTTCCCTCAACATGTGGGAACGCCCACGAGCTAACTCCAATAGATACGAATGCTGGGATAACAACCATTTGCAGGTCAGTCTATGGCCTTATTTTCCTATTGGTAGACATTATTTTAATCTGTATCCTTCGCATTAATTTCAGTAGTTCAATTCTGATGATCAAGTTGAGTTATTGTACCTCAGTAAAACATCTATGTAACGTTCATTTCATTTCTATTACTGCTGTAAAGTAAATTGTGAGATTTGGAATTACATTTTTCACTGTATCTTTTTTTTATGTCATTGGAGGCAAAAGATCAGGAGGGTCACGGTTAAGTGATCACCACCGTCCATAGACACTAACAACACCAGGGGAGTCGCAAGTGCGTTGCCAGCCTGTGTTTGGGGGGAGGGAGGAAGGTGGTCCTCCGGCGCTCTCACTGACCGAACGAAACGCAACAATGCAAGCACTGTTACTTCACGTCGGTTTTCCGTGAGAGGGTGGTACTATCCCGGGCGAGCCGATCTTTATTAGTAATTGATTTAGTCACTTCATATATTGTAATCTCGACATTGCGAAACTCAATACTAAATAAATGAGTGGTGGTGGAATGGTCAGTTAAATTTTTGCTTGGAATCAAATTTTGGCACACTCTATGATATTTATAAATATTGTAAATCAGTTGATCAAAATAAAGGTTTAAGTATATTGAAATTTAAGCAAATTAAGGATGATATGAGACATTAAGATTTTAAGAGATTAATTGAAATGTTGCATCCCAAAAACCTTCAGTCCTTACGGTTATGAACTAAGTAAAAACTTGATGACTGGTAACCAAAAAGACCAAATCAATTTTCTTCTTATTTTTGTTACTATCATTAAAGAATATATCAGCTTTTCCCGTTATTAAATTATTATATGTAAAGGAAATCCTTTGATATTCAACTTCGTGCTACGAATATGAAATATTTCATGTAAATAAATCAGGAAATACATATTTCGTTTCCTATGAAATGTTAATGCTTTGATTTTCCATATTATTATATGGAATTTTCGCTTTAGGAACCTGTAATTTCAGCTTCCTTTCTATTTTTGAACGTACATTTTCATTTAATACTATAACGTTTGACTGAGGCTAAAATGTTACCATATTTTATCTGTCTTTAAGTAATTTTCATATTTGATAAATCTGTTTCATCTCTCTACATAGATCGATATATGTAAATTCAATTATAAATGAGGGCAGATACGGTTTCTTAAATTGTTATAATGCCTATATTATTCGATACTTTGTAATTGAATAATTTAAAATAACAATTATTATGAATACGAATAATGACGAATTGTTCATTCTCATTTAACAATTATTTGTTTGTAATCAACTGAAGTAAATGTTTTACTATTAGGAATACATTTTAGTTCTGTTTTGGGGTGTAGTAGTTTTCTGGTATTTGCTTAAATCGAATTATAAGTAAAACTAACTTTTACTCCCGTCTTCGGTCGTGTTAATGTAGATTGGATGGTCCCAACAATCTTTTTTTCTGAATGAAAGCTGTCGTATTTGCCTTTCTGTACCCATTACAACGTGTATGCTATATTTCATGCTGTTTATCGAGTAGTTACGATGCTAAAACGTAACAAATAATCAAATTCATATTAGCATTTTTAACTACCTGATACCTGCGATTTCGCCTGCGTTGCCTATCATTTTAGCAATATATGTTATGAACAAAAGAAAAAATAAAATATTACAAGCAAAAATATACTTTATTACAACATTTCTTTAGGCTTTTGTAGTGCTTATACAAGCCGTAGTTTCTTAAACCTTTAATAACCTTAATGAATATATCGTGGTATTTTTTTATAATAAGAGTCAAGTATCTTACAAAAATAACGAAAATTTGATTAAAAACTTTTTTGTCGTTTTTGCGTGATGCGCGTACAAGGGTAAATATCTGTAATTTTATTTATACGCTTCGACCATAGAGAACGAAACTTTTTAAAATTTTAATTGATAACACTATAGCTCGCCAATAGTGACAAAATAAAAAAAAGAATTAAGAAAATCGGTTGAAACACAGAAGAGTGTGATGCTCTTAACCGTTTCCCCAATACCGTTTTTTTTTTTTCCTCGAACTGACTACGCTATTGACCTAGCAAGGTCTTAACAGCTTCACCGGACTACTAAGGCGAGCGCTTAAGGCACTCAGCCGATTTTATTTGGGCAACCAGCTCAAGGGTGCACGGCACACCTCGGCTTGGCTGTTGCCTGTTCATGCAATTCGCGACCTAACAAAGCTAACCTAAGTTAAAGCTAAGCTATTCATACATACATGAGTTGTTGAAACATGTATGTGTACCAAGCATACATATCTCAACAACTCTTATGTGTATTTTGTATAGGAAATGATTCTAAACTATTACAGTTCGATACGGGTAAAAACAAAAAGAAAAAACCCATCCACTTTTATGTGTAAGCGTGTGAGCGTGCACGTGTGTGGAGGTGATATGTGTAGTGTTGTTGCAGTGATGTATTGGTGTGTCACTGTATCGCGCGAGCAGCGCACTCAAGGGCTCCACGCCGAGGGATCGAACCTAGGCTTGAGAGGCTGCCGAAGGGGGCCTAGTCTGGTGTGCGGGAGCGAAATTTACACCCAGACCACGGCGGCGTGATCTGAGGTTACGCGGGCGTGGGCGTGAGCACGCTCTGTTTGGAGAGACAGGCTGGTACTGATCGTTCGCTGCCGTTATTTCATCGGGAGGATCGGTAAAAATGTGTCGCGGTCGTCTTTTGTAACGCGCGGCGTTGGGTACGGTTTCGTATGTTGCGGCGGATACCACTAACGGACTGGGATGATTCACGGCTTTTTCGAAATAACTACTAGTGAGTGATTTTATGTACGCCCAGATAGAAGGTATCTCCAGGTCCCTATGGAGATCGACTCTCCGGACGTACCATGGGGCGCCGGTCACTTTACGCAGAACGCGGTTTTGTAAAACTTGTAACTTGTTTAGAGTTGATTGCGGTGCATGTGCAAAAACGGGACAGCTATATGTCATGACCGGGCGAATACACACTTTGTACAAGGTGAGCTTGTGTCTGAGGGACATCTTACTCTTACGGCAAAGCAACGGGTGTAGGCGACCCAAAACCATAGCGGCTTTATTACGTACTCTATCTATGTGAGACTCGAAATTTAAGTGTCTATCTAGTGTGACACCGAGATACTTGACCTCGTCGGTCCAAGGTATGTCGGTGTCGTATAGCCTGATGGGCTGCAATCTGTTTACGCGTTGTGTGGGATCGAAGAGTATCGCGGCACTCTTATCGGGATTAACCTCTATACGCCATCGAAGAAACCAATCACCGAGTGTGCTAACGGTTTCTTCGATGAGTTTCCTAAGTTTGTCCGGCCGCCAATGAGAAGCGTAGATAACTTTGTCATCAGCATAACAACCTACCTCTACTCCCGGGAGCCGAGGTAGGTCACTGATGAACAGGTTGAAAAGGGAGGGCGCGAGTATTGAACCCTGTGGCACGCCTGAGCGTATCGGATGTGTTGACGATAGTTCGCCGTCTACTCTATAATGGAAAGTCCTATCTGTGAGAAAATCGCGCATGATATGAACTAATCTATCGGGTATGCGAGATTGACATAATTTATGTACGAGCCCTCCGTGCCAGACCTTATCGAAGGCCTTGGCGACGTCAAAGAAAACTGCTATCGTGCGTTTCGGATTTTTCTTTTTCGGGTTCGGGTCGCGATTCGGATCAGCGTTAAAGTTAGAAAAAATGTACTCCGTGAGGCGGTGTACTTGATTTGTACATGAATGTTCGGCGCGAAAACCGAACTGTTCGGGCGGTATTAAATTAAGCTCCGAGGGATCCGAGCTGGAGCTTTGCGCGGGTGCGCGGCCTCGATCCGTCGGATTCAGCGGCGAATCCGGCGAATCTAAAGACGACTCCGAGTCGGACTCGAGAGCCGCAAACGCGTTCGAAGTCGCCACGCGGGGCGTACATTGCGAGTCCTCGGAGGACTCGGAAACAAACCTTTCGTAGACCGAGCTAAGCGACGTTTCGTCGCATCCGTTCGCTATAAGAGCGGCGCAGAACCTATCTAAATAGTCTTTGCGATCCATACCGGTGGATTGAGGGGGACGCGGAACAACCTCCCCGCCTGAGGGGCAGGGGGGCACGCCTTAACGGTTTTTACGGGACTATCCCGAGTCCGGACCAAAAGAGCTGTGGGCGAAGTGCAATGCCTCACAGATGAACCTACGAAGCCTAGGGGGGGAGCCCTAACACTTCTTTCTTGAACGCCTTACGGAGACTCGACGCGTACTGATAAGTACGATTTCAGGCACTGAAAAGTGCGGTTTACAGGCGCACCGAAAAGTGCACTCTTTGTCACTCCGAAAAGTAACAAAGCCCGGCCTTGCGGCCGCCTATACGATTGACGTGGATTGACACTCGAACGAACGATTGACACCTTGTTCTAGAACACAGAAAATAACAGTTAGAAAAAAGCAAAAGAAGCAAAATAAATTATAAAAACTTACTCCGCTTGCTCTGCTTCGCTTCGGACCTGTGAACAGCACACGAAAACACAGAAAAAAACAAAAAAGGAAATAGCAGGTAGGGGCGTAAGCGAAAATAAAAAATCTCACTCAAACACGTGGGTCGGTGTAAGTTACGAAAAAAACACGGAGCGCACGTGCGTACGCTACCGCGTCCAGATCGGAACTCTCTTTCCCCCAATACCGATTTATTATACACGTATATATAGAAGATTTGAAGATTACAATTAACCTCTAATCTTATTTATTTTTAATACTGCGTCCTTAATTATATAACGAAGTAAAAGTCTTGAGAATTGTTTGCACACTATCAATCTACTTTAAAAACGTCTTAATAAATGTAAGACTATTCAGTTAGAGAGGTCAAGTTAAAATACTTTTAGTGACGGTTTCATTTATATCATCTAATACTTATGTAGACAACCATGATAACTTGAACTGTTGAAAAAATGAAGAGGCTGAGGTGAAAAATATTATCGTATATTTAAATCCGCGGGTAAAATTCATTAGGTAATCAATCAGTGACGCTGTGGGACGCCGATATGGACAACAGTTCATTTTGGATCGTAAAAATGATCAATTGGCCAATTTAAAATATTATAATAATTGATTATTCAATAATTATCTATCTTTTGAAGTAAACAACTTCTTTGGGACGGTGCGAATTTGATTTTTTATGAAACGAAAATGAGTAACGAAGCAGAGATAGTTATAAATGTATACGAGTATATAGGCTTTAAGCTGTGAGAGAATGAGATAGTATATTCTTAATGCACTTAAAATATATATAAAGAGAGGGAGAAACGTTAAAATCTAAAACACATTATTTTCTGTTGGATCGTGTCTTGGATAGTGGCTATCACACACTTTTTAAAATTGTTCTGTGTTGTGTATTATTAACATTTTTAATATATTAAATTATTACAAAATACTGTTAAAAACTAATGCTTTAACCCCTTCATAGTGTATTCATGTCATTCTCTTAAAAATTAGTCAGAATGCTAAGTTTCACTTCGACCACGAGTAAACTACACACAACACGATAGAGTTAGAGCCACGCTGAAGCTATTACTGGTTTCACGGTTGGCTCGTCCGGGGTACTACCATCCGACCCACAGAAACACCGACCTGAAGTAACAGTGCTTGCATTGTTGCTTTTCGTTCGGTCAGTGAGAGCGCCGGAAGCCCACTTCCCCTCTCCACCTCCCTCCCATCCCCAATCCTTACCCCCTCCTCCAACACAGGCTGGTAACGCTCTTGCGACTCCCCTGGTGCTGCTAGTGTCTATGGATGGCGGTTATCACTTAACATCAACTTTCCCGGCTGTTCGTTTGCCTCGTATGATATAAAAAAATTGTTTTTGTAAGTTTAACACGGTATATATTTTTGTTTTCAGTTGGCAGAAGAGACAACGATAACAAAGGAAGAGCCGCATGATGAGTGGGAGTTCCCTAGGCATCGATTGAGGATATTCAATATAGTTGGAGAAGGCGCGTTCGGACAAGTGTGGCGAGCACAGGCTATTGATATTGATGGTAGGATTTTACTTCCAGCCTCTAATATTACCTCAGGGTGCAATATGCCTTCTAATATCTATCTGCAAACATCAAGTTTCTTGTTTTCGAATTCAAATATGTAGTGGAGTTTAATTTCAATACTGGTTTTACCTTTTTATTTGAGAAGAGATTCATAGTTTATACATATTTAAGAAAGATATCAAAACAAATATAAATATTAAATTATTTTTATTCAATTTAATATCTTGATTAGTCTGCTGTTCTTTATCCGTTATTATTATTGATACTGGTAATAGACGGCCGATGTCATTGTAGTGTTTATTATACAACAATTAATAGGTGTGAAAGGAAGAGCGCGCTAACACTCTAAGTCACGATACGAACAACTAGTATTTATTATATTATCAATTGTAAAGTGAACTGATATACTTAGCAAAACAATAATGAGTAAAATGTCTGTATATAATGCATAACATGATTTTATGATGACTTTTATTTATTTATATGAAATTATATATTAGGTTTTACCTATGAAATTGCCGTTTTGTATGAAAAAATTGAAACGAATTTTTTTCATGTATTTTTTATTTGTATTAATCGAAGTAATCACCCATGCAATCAATGCATCTTTGCCAACGCAGTGGCAGTTTATTGATGCCCTTCTTAAAGAAATCAGCTGGACGGGAGGCAACAAATTCTTCAAAGGCATTTTGTACTGCCTCTCGGGTATTGAATTTTTTTCCCGCCAAGGAGTTATCCAAATTCTGGAAAAAGTCGTAGTCTGTAGGCGCAAGGTCTGGTGAGTAGGGTGGAGGACGGAGATCTTCCAACCCTAGTTCTTGCAACTTGGAGACCGTCTGCTGTGCAGTATGAGGTCGCGTGCTGTCGTGCAGGAGCAGCGGAGACGAGCGATTGACCAATTTTGGTTGGAGATGTGCCAGCTTCTCCATCATTGTGTTCAGTTCTTCACAGTACACATCTGAAGTAATGCTCACCCCGTTTGGTAAGAAGCTGTGATGAATCACACCGGCGCTAGACCACCAAACAGTGACCATCACTTTTCTAGGAGTAAGTTTTCGTTTAGGGCATTGTTAAGGTGCTAAACCAGGATTCAATCAACTTGCTGAGCGCTTGCAATTATCAAACAGAATCCATTTCTCATCGCAGGTAACAATGCGGTTCAAAATTCCTTCATTTGTCTGTCTGTTGAGCAGTGCAAGGTACGTCTCGACGCGTATTTTGCGCTGGCGATCATTGAGTTCGTGGGGCACCCATTTGTCAAGCTTTTTTACCTTGCCAATTTGACGCAAATGAACCAATGTGTTTTGACGCTAACGTCGAAAGCTGCTGCTAATTCAGCCGTAGATTGTGTATCATCAGCTTCCATAATCGCCTTTAATTCGTCATGGTCGACCAAAGTCTTCGGACGACCGCGAGGTTCATTTTTCAGGTTGAAATTCCCAGAACGGAAACAAGCAAACCAATAACAGGTGGTGCGTTGGTTTGTAGTGTTAGCTCCGTAAACGTCGTTGATGTTGCGTGCCGCTTGTGCCGCGTTGCTGCCACGACGGCACTCATATTCCATAATTACTCGAATTTTTAATGACATTTGATGACAAAAAAGATTGAAATGCGATGAAAATGTAACTCTAATCAATAAACAAATGACTACTTTTGGAGAAAGAATTCCATGTTTTTAAAATAAAATTAATTTGAAATTAGAATTCTTAGCCAAACAATCATTATTTTGATTTGAAATGGCCAGTACTGCAGAACAGCAATTTCATAGGTCTACCTATTATATAAGTAAAGGAAGACAAAACAGTTCAGTGCTTTATTCTTCCCTGTTTGTCACTCGATTTTTTTTTGGACAGTAGCTTTTGACAAGCTACTTAGCTACAATACTATCAATATAAAAATTCTGGAAACAGTTCGTGTTTTTCATACCATCGACAAATGATATTCGTAGAGGATTTTTTTTAATTCAAAAATTTAATGTATTAAGGTCGAAATGCGACCACTAGTTATAATGTAAATAAGTTAAGATAAAACACTTCAGCGCCTGTATCTCCTCTGCTTTTTTTTTGGAACTGACTACGCTATTGGACTAGCGAGGCTCCACCGTAGTACTAACGCGAGCGCATGAGGCACTAAGCCAATTCTATTTTTACCCGCGCCCGCTTCCCATTGTTCGACCGTACGGCGTTCCCACGATAAGCAGTTACGTAATGATTATACTTAAAAGCGCCCCTTTAATGTTGTTTATTAAACCTATATGTGATTTTTTAAGTTTAAAAGTATTGTTCCCATACTTTTGAAAGTTTTGGGACAAACATTAACCAAGGTTCTTTTTATTGTTTAGTAGTATATGTTTTTTTTTTTTTGTTATGTTATTGACCATGAATTATCACAGGATTAAAGGACCCTTTAAACATTCATCTGGTATAGTATTAACACTGCGACACAAAACTTGTTCAACTGGCAATAATTGTGACTTTACTATCTCAATCGAAACCTTGAGCGTACTGGCAAGCGTGGAGGTCATTCGATGAATCATAATCATTGGGTCAGTAACTTTGCGTGTAGTTTGCTAACAATAAAAATATATCACGTGGTATGTAATGAACGACGTTATTTAACAACGGCTAATGAATTAAAATTTAAAAAAAGGTTACTTTATTCATGATCTTCTTACCCTTATCCCATCTAAGTAAGGTCGTAAGGTAAAACAGGGTAGTCGTAAAGACACACAGTAGAAGTCGAATTTATGTATCGGGAAGCATTTCAATTACAAAATACAACAACAAACCAATGTCACGCGGTCACCCATCCAAGTGCTGATCGCGCCTGACGTTGCTTAACTTCTGTACTCGGACGAGAACCGCTGTTTCTATCCCACACGGTAAGACAACATAACGCATTTTCCCAGGCGGTTACCCATCCAAGTGCTGACCGCGCCCGACGTTGCTAAACTTCGGTGATCGGACGAGAACCGGTGTTTTCAACACTCTATCCGACACAGTAAGCCAACGTGACACGGTGTTCCCAGGCGGTCACCCATCCAAGTGCTGACCGCGCCCGACGTTG
>MU158776.1:116287-161374 GCA_015888305.1 Antheraea pernyi | reverse complement strand
GATGCGCCTGACCACGAGAGATGTGGCCATCGTGGCCAGGCGCTCCACCTCCCTCCACTCTCCCCCCCGGGCTACGACTAGGGTGTCATCCGCGTAACATATGAGGCGTGCCCCATAAGGGAGCACGCCGCGGAGCACCCAGTCGTAACCCATGTTCCACAGGAGCGGCCCTAAGGCCGACCCCTGTGGAACCCCCCGCCTTGTGGCCCGCCGGAGCTATTTTTACAACTAGCTCAAGGGTGCACGGCACACCTCGACTTGGGCTGTTGCCTAGATTATGCAAAAACGCGAAACTAACTGAGTTAACTTAAGCTACATATTGATACATATATGAGTTAGTCAAATATACATGCGTACCAAGGACGTATACATTAATAACTCGTATATGTATTTCGTGCCGGGATCTCCTCTGTTTTTAATCGATCTCTTTATATATTTATTTTAGTACCTAGCTAAGCGCTTCAACTCACTAAAACTAAGTGTCGATTTGAGACCGTTTATAGAGCGTCGATTCTAGACTTTTTATACTACTCCTTAAACATAGGAGAGTCGATTCAAGAATAGCCTAAAACTAATTTACTATTATTCTAAATATGCTGATTTTGCGTCTGACTATCTTTCTGTGAGAACAACGCTAGATAACTTAACTGTAATATAGGTCTGTGGGAATATAAATACGTATTTACGAGTTTTAGGATTACCAAAAAAAAAGTCTTTTCCATAGCGTTGACGAGTCAAAGGTTTTATTCACAAGCCTCTATACGTCATACTGCACGTTCATTACATATAAATTTCAATATACTCTTACTTGTACGTTACTCAATTTGAAACTTTACTCAATAAAAAAAATCAAAGGGTTGATGGAATCCAAAAAAACAAGTACCCTAGAACCACCTACAAAAACTTATCCAGGTTACAGTCTTATGCCGACACATTTAGTAGCTAATAATATAGGTATATACCTTTACGAGTATACTAGATACTCGTACCGGCGACCAAATCTTCCCCATTACCGTACAACCATTTACCTATTGAAATGAAATAGCAACTAAACAACTGAACCTCAATCCATCAATATTAAAAAAACTCACTATTGATTTCTGTCTCACTCACTCGCTCATTTTTATATGGAGATGTTTTCACTTTTCTGTACGACTTTCTAAACATTTTCTTTTATACTAAACTTTGTCCTGATAATTACAAACACAAAAAGAAATAGCCTGATAGGTGTAGTCATTTCAAAGTGATATACGTACATACATTTGGTTATTGATTTATTTGTCTAGTAATAGGTTGACATTGTAGCAGCGTAATATGTACATATAAACTGTTGTGAAGTACAAAACCCTCCAAGTGATTTTATGACTCGGCTATATTCCGTAATAAGGAAACGTCGACACGTTTTCACGAAACGATAACTGGTGAGATCGTAAAAAGGGACGTAAAAATTTCAATATGACAGGGAAAATGTTTTTGAAAACGACACAATACTGCTGCCGTAAGAAAAAATGGCGAATTTAACACAAAAACAAAATTGTCGAAAAATCTGCAGCGTGCACCGTTAGCGAAGTGAATAAAACTCATCATTCCAAATCCACACCTCCTGTCATTAGCTGTTTGATCATCCACAAACTCTAATACCTAATACAAACAACCGCATGGTTCTCCAGAATCATCATTATGCGTACACTAGCGATGTACAATGGGTTGCCCAGTACAGCGTTTCCCAAGAGTTATGACATGAAGCTCTTCAAGCAGGGATTGTAAGACGCTTTTTAATGTCAGCAACCAGATGGGCTGTCTAATTGTTTGCTGCATTTATCATAAAATATCTTATCATTATAGGTGGTAGAGCCACGCTGTAGCTATTATTGGTTGCAGCACGAATGGGTCGGCTCGCTCGAGGTTGTACCACCCTCTCACAGAAAACCGACGAGAAGTAAAAGTGCGTGCATTGTTGCGTTTCTTTCGGTCAGTGAGAGCGCTGGAGGGCCACCTCCTTCCCCCTCCTCCATACACAGGCTGGCAACACACTAGCGACTCCTTTGGTGTTGCTAATGTTTATGGACGGTGTTGATCACTTAAAATCAGGTGACCAACCTGTTCGTTTGCCTCCTTTGACATAAAAAAAACCTTTATTATTTAGTGTTTTATTAAGTTATATAGGTTTGGTTCGCTTATTGTTAAACAAGTTCTGTCAATTACTATTTATATATGCTTTATTAGAAATTTTATAAAATGTCTACTAATTTTAATTAACGCATTTTAAAGGACAAAATTTATGACAACTCTAGAGGTTTGAAGTTACATCAAAGTTCGTTATCAGACAAGTAATTGTATTTTCAAACAGTTCTATAAGCATTATACCCAAGTTGTAATTAAAATACAAATTATGTACTTTCCTTAACATTTGAAACACACCGGATGTGTTTATTAATTTATTGCATTTGATAAACACACAAAACATTAAATAATGATCTTTATAATAATATCACTAAGAACCGTAGGGGACTTTCTCCGTATTAAAATTATATCATACAACTTAATAAAAATAGAATACAGTCTTACGCTACATTGTGACGAATTTAACTAAAATACATTTTTTATTTTATTTAATGAAGGCTTACTCGTTTACTAAATATACCTGCTTAGTAACATACACGCTAAGTAAGTATGTATGTATGTAAGTATAAGTGCTAAGTATACAATACACAAATATACATCCCCATAAAATATACAATATAAATCATAGGAGGCAATTTTCTAAAATTTCTTCATTCGAAAAAAAGACTTCTAAATCTATTAGACGAATTGTCTATCCCTTCGCAATATTGGCTATTGGCTTCTATTTCTTCTTAATATAAAAATACTCAAATTCAAATAAAATATGAAATGTTTTCTTTACAAACCTGTGTCGACAGCTTCGATTTTCACAATAAAATCAAGCTAAATTTTGAAGTTAAATCGCCAATATGTTATAACTGGAATGAAAGCTGTCTATAATCAATATACTGAATAAGCATTATAAAAAATTGTTCAAATATACTCTGACGGATCTAGTTTCCAATTATTCAGGAGCTTAATTATTCATTTATGTATACTGAGTTGATAGCTATTGCAAATGCCTTATCATTTATACAATCAATCGAGTCTATTAAAGTTGTGTTTATCTTACTCTAAAAGTACTATTAACACGTAAACTCGGTCAAAACGCATTAAAGTTTATCGATCTCGAGTGTATGGACAATAATTTATATATATATTATTTAAACCAGGTGAAAATTTTAACGCTTGCAGCATTCTAGGATATGCCACTTCATGGTCACATTTAACCTATAAAATGATGATAACAAAACAAACACCACTAAACAACCAAGAAAACCTAAGTTAAAGTTTGTTCTAAGACTTTCAAAAGTATAAACACAATCAAGGTGCAATGACCTTTGTCGAAAGCTACAATGGGCGACTCTGAGTTAATAACTTTTGATAATAAAACGGACTATAAACCCTGATGTTTTATTCCTGACGTTTGCAACGCGAAAGTGAAATCATCCGACGGTCATTGTGTTTAATTTTTTTTGTATTTTTCTAGATAATTAGGTCAAATATAAAGCACCTATTTTTTAAATTGATTACATCCAGGATCGAGTGCAGAGTAACCTCCGTAAATATTGCTAGTACCTAAACATTTAGCCGATGTACATATATATTGCTTTGATATTCGTGTATTAATAAATTAAAAAGAATATAAATCTACTATAACTATTTTTAATATTATAAACTTTTAACAGGTAAAAAGGGTGAACAAACAGTGGCTGTGAAGACTCTCAAAGAGAATGCATCGGAAAAGGAGAAAACGGATCTGCTCCAGGAGTTATTGGTGATGAAAAATTTAGGAAACCATCCAAACGTTGTCAGGCTTATCGGCTGTTGCACGGAGAAGGTATAAATATATATTACCCATATATTTATTTGTGACATAACCACGTCACGTCCGGTATAAGTTATGCAGGGGTTTTTTACAGTAGCTAATGAACTAGTAGTAGTAGGAATAGTAGTATTAGTAGAAGTAGATTTACCTGGTATAAAGTAGGTAATACATCCTACAACTATGTATAAAATAGGATGTAGCTCTGTAGGTGGTAGAGCCACGCTGAAGCTATTACTGGTTTCAGTATGAATGGGTCGGCTCGCCCGGGGTACTACCACCCTACCCACAGAAAACCGACGTGAAGTAACAGTGCTTGCATTGTTGCGTTTCATTCGGTCAGTGAGAGCGTCGGATAACCCACCTCCCCTCTCCCTCCCCCTTCCCCACTCCCCCTCCCCCAAACACAGGCTGGCAACGCACTTGCAACTCTTCTGGTGTTGCAAGTGTCTATGGACGGTGGTGATCACTTAACATCAAGTGACCCATCTGTTCGTTTGCCTCCTATGATATATAAAATATAAAATAGTAATTACAAGGACATCAATCCTAAGGCCAGTTAGAATAGGTTTCTACGCCTTTCTACGCTTTCGAGACTGACGGCTTACAGAAATATGAACAACTAATTTTTCCTAGTGACTTACTCTTTCACACTGACTACTCAACCGATCAACGTGAAATTTTGCATATCCACATGTTATCAAAGACATAGACAATGAGATGTGGTACTTTTTACTTAGAAATGTAGTCCGGTTAAGCTTTTAAAGCCTTGCCAGGCCAATAGCGTAATCAATTTGAGAAAAAAAACCTAGAAGAAATGTAGCGTTCCGGAAGGATAGATGAAATCGATATTAATGTGAGCGCAGCCGCGAGTAAGGGTAAGGTAATAAGTTAGTGTACGTCCAGAGTGGACGCTACAATCGAGCGTCGAGTGTAGCGTTGCGTCCGGCGTTCGTTTCAAACGTATGCATTAGTACGTGAGTGTCCTGAGTGGCGCGCGAGCGTCGCTCTTGGACGCTGGACGCACCGCCGAACGCACTATGCACTCAGGCCGTACACTAAGGATATTCGCTTTGCTTTTTCATAAACTAACTAGCTTCTTCCCGCGACTTCGTCCGCGTGTAATAGTTACCGTTTACGCAGCGCACGCAGCGGAAGCTCTCAAAAGGAAATAAAAAACGATTTCGAAACATTCTTCATTGGTGTTCCGTTTCAATTGGTCTTACCGTGATGAGATTAACGCGTTCAAGTAAATAAACTCTTCAGCCTTATAATATTAGTAAAAATCATTGTGTCATAGATGGATATTTCAAATATTTTTTGAAATTATACTTCTTTTGGAGCGTTAGGGAAAAATAATGAGAGTAAATTTTTTCGATGAAGATATATGATGATGATGATGAAGATTATAAGAAATATGTTTTAATGCTAATTTACAAGAAATTGAAATATTTGCATATATTTTTTACAGGAACCCACCTTAGTAATTATGGAATTCGTAAGCCTCGGTAAGCTACAACAGTTTTTACGCAATTCAAGAGCTGAACGCCACTACGGCAATACTCATGGAGGCAGCCAGTTCCTCACCTCGCGGGATCTCACGCATTTCGCGTTCCAAGTCGCCCGAGGAATGGATTTCCTTAGTTCTAAAGGGGTAATTATGTTTATTTTATATCAGAGATCAGTATATAGATGTATTATATACTAGTTTCTGCCTTTGACTTCGTCCGCATCGAATAGTTACTTTGGCCTAACGCTAATAGCGGAAGCTGTCAAAAGAAAAAAGACACGGATTTTGAAACATTTTTCACCGATGCTCCGCTCCTATTGGTCTATAATGTGATGATATAAGCCTATAAGACTTCGCGATAAATAAGCTATCTAACACTGAAAGAATTTTTCAAATCAGACCAATAGTTCCTGAGATTAGCGCGTTCAACCAAACAAACAGACCCTCCAGCTTTATAATATTAGTATAGATTTATTTAACGCTTATCTTTGCTTGAAATTAGACATGGTTAAGACACTTTTATAGAGAATCTTCATTTTGATTGTTATAGGATTATCTTATCACAAAAGTTTTGATAGGTTAATTAAATTATTTTGGTTTGTAGCGATCCGTACTAAGATACAGTTTAAATGTCAGTGTCAGATTGAGAAGGCTTTATAGACTTGATATATGGCAACTTTGTTATTATAACGTTTAAAATGTTAAATATTATTTTCAGATAATTCACAGAGACTTGGCTGCGAGGAACGTGTTGATCACTGAAGAGAGAACGTGTAAAGTGGCTGATTTCGGATTTGCTCGCGACGTGGCCGGTACACACGTCTACGAGCGAAAAAGCGACGGCCGTTTACCTATAAGGTACTTGCATTTGTTTTAGCAAAAGAAACTTCTATTGTTTTTAAATTATAACTTTTCATTTGTACTGAATTCTGTGACATATGATAGAAACTATCGAACGATGATTAATTTTGCACTATCAGATGTAACATTCACATTAGTGGCACATTTAGTTTTTGAATATAAGGTTTTTTTATATTCAATATTCATAAAACTAATATTATTAATATTACTCTAGTTTTCACATCAATTGCCACACCGAGCAGTATTTATATACATTGTTATACAGTTTATTATTTAATTAATCAAACATATGATACGCGGCACAAGCTTAATACAAAATATCAATTTGACATCTACGCAGGCCGCTATACCGCCAAGCGCAATAGGTCACGAGCATGTCGAGATTATCGGTGACGCGTACCCATAAGTTTTTTGCCCTACCGAAAGTCTCTCAAGGCGGCTAAAAAGTTATTATTTCATTTCAATTTTTTTTTAACCCTTTTAATCTGAGTCAAAAGTTCGCATTATTAAATAAAATATTATGAATAAAAGTTACAAAATGCAAATCATATAACACTAGCGAGCACGGCGGATGTTGTGCTGTCCTGATAATTTTAAAAAAAAAGATAAATTATATACGCAAACCTTCTTCGTGGATCACTCTATGTACTGGTGAATACCGCATGAAATCCGTTCAGTAATTTTTGAGTATATCGCGAACAGACAGACAGACGCGGCAGAGGTCTTTCGTAATGACGATGGTGTGTATATTTAAAGGAAATTGTTTATATCATATTTCAAAAGAGGATATTTGTCAACATGGACCGCGCAGAACATTCATTTCCAGCTAAAAATTCACTCTCGACAAGTTTTCATAACGCACTGAAAATTCATGACTTCAAAAACATGTAGTTTAAAAGAAGTGGCTTTTAACAACATTTATAAGAAAATATACAGACTCTATGGTTAAAAGATCTTTTTTGTTATTTTAATGATGTTTCTATTTTCAGATGGATGGCACCAGAATCCTTATACGATGACATATTCAGCGTAAAGTCAGATATATGGAGCTTCGGAGTTCTTCTCTGGGAAATTGTGACTCTTGGGTCTACTCCTTACCCGGGATTATCTGCTAGCGACGTTATGCGAAAGGTATGTTATTAATAATAAACAAAATGAAAACTAGATCGATTCTGTAATACATGTGTAATAAACAAACGTATAGTCGATTTGTCAGGAAATCCATTTAACACTCTGTGAGCTCTGTGACTATTTATCCGAACAAAGTTTCGCCCTACAATAACTTGGACATAGAAATGAATGTCCGATTAACGACGTCTTGCCTTTTATAGGCCGAACTCTCTAATAGGGTGGCGGTATCTAAAAGTGTTTTAAAGGGCTGCATTTGAAATTCACATTTTAGTATAAAGATTGAAGGGGGTAGGAGCAGCAGGGACAAGGGGTGATTTCCTCTCCCAGCGGAAAGTCATAGGTACTAAGATATTTATGGTTAAGGTTAAGAGGTTATATGTAATTTCCGAACAATCATTGGTAATCTTGTATATTACCAACTTGATGTTTTTTAAGTCAAAACAAAGCATTTTTGTCTCGCTTTGGTTAGGTTAGACTTGCGAATAAAACACCGCGAGACGGCCGCGATTTATAAAATTAAAATTAACGTATGGAAAAGAAAACGAGATGGCAAATATAATTAAGAATATTGAAATATGATTTACTAAATGTTGCTTAAATAGTTATGGATATAAAATGTGTTTAACTGTCCTTTAGAATTTAAAAGCTCGATGCTCAGATATATGCTTAGATGCGAGCTCATTGTATAAACGAGTCATACGTACAATTGGATTGTAGTAAGTAGTATTATTCTTGTAAGTTTTAAGGTTATTTTTTTTAGGAAATCGATAACCAAAATTGGTAATATGGTAAGATGTTAAGCCGAGAGTCCTCTGTAGTTATTTGCTCTCATCTGTAGCTATCGGAGCATATATAGCTGCTCCTTGACGGATTTCCAGCTGGAAATGTTACCATCATCTTGTGGTTCCATCACGATATAATCACCACCTGGATGGGTCGAGGTCCTCCACGGTGAGGTTCTCAAGGTCATTTCTGCCTCGTACTTCGACCCTGTGGAATCGACTCCCAGCGGCGGTGTTTCAAAACCAATACGAGCTACAAAACTTCTAGAAACAAGCGTACTGTTCTTTAAAAGGTCGGCAACGCACTTGCGACTCCCCTGGTGTTGCTAGTGTCTATGGACGGCGGTGATCACTTACCATCAGATGACATGCATGTTCGTTTTCCACCTACAATATGAAAAAAATGTTTTCCTTTATCGAAAACTTAGGTTCATGTAAAATCTAAATCTATGTGAGGCGATGGTATGTCTGAACACGCTATAACTTCCACGTTCTTTTGATTAAGGAGTTTAAATTGGAAGGCAAAAGGCTAGTCTTAAATTTTTTTTATTGTAGCACGGCAAAATGACTGCACTGTGCCTGATGGTAAGCACAGTAGAATCCAAAAACAACGGCGACCACCGAGTGACACGCTATCCATCGCCGGTCGCTGCTGTCATGCGGGCCTGCGAAAAGCTGGAAAATCTGACTAAACTCTATAAATATAAATAATTTATTTACATAACGTTTTGGAACTTACTACACTTATTTTTATAAGTATGAATTATAAGTATGAACTAGGAATTGCTTGAACATCATATTGTCTTATTTTTATAGCTATGTTAATTTCACAAATGGCACTTAATTCTACTATCACTGACTTACTTCTTCATAACTTGATTTGAAACATAATAAATACTGCTATAAGAAATATGCCTATAAACATGAACAAAAATAAATATTAGGTGAATTTTTCTATATGTACACATTAATGGATAGATAAATATGTTTTTACGCAGGTTCGCGACGGACACCGACTGGAGAAGCCGGAACATTGCCGCAGGGAACTATACAATATCATGTACTATTGCTGGGAAGTAGAACCTTCAGCTCGACCCGACTTCAAAGAAATAGTTTCTATGTTAGAGCGACTGCTCTGCACCGAGATGGATTACATCGAACTCGAACGATTTCCTGATCATTCGTATTACAATGTACAGCACTTGGACGGAGAGAAACTTTAGTGAATGCTTATTATTTAATTCGTTACTTAATATCAGTGTTATCTTTTAAAAAAATCATAAATATATAAACAAATATTGTTCTATAGATTAAACTAGCGGACCTGGCGGACGTTATCCTGCCTTGATAATTAAAAAAATCCTAAAAGTCAACCGCAACGCTACCTACCGGGTCCAATTGTAAATCTAAACCATTCTCAGATCCACTGGAACACGCACACAAAGTTTTATCAAAATGGGTCCAGCCGTTTAGGAGGAGTTTAGTGACATACACACGCACAGATGAAGTTTATATATAAAGATTTGTATCAGGCATTCAATTTGATTATCCACACTAATGAATATGATATTACCCGTCTATCTATTTGTTATCTTTTCATAACAAAACTTTTGGAACAATCGCGATGAAATTTGGTCTAGATTTTGTCTAAGACCTAGATAAAGGCAGTGTTACTTCTCATCCTTAATGTACAAAAACACAAGGACGAAGTCGCAGAAAAAATCAGCAATTATAACTGCGGTCGTTTCTTCCTGACGATGAGAAGCATCTGGCTTATATGTAGAATGTAGATATGCTGTTATAGTAAGTAAAAATAATTCAACGATTATATAAATAAGTCGTATATTTTTAATTAACAAGCATTATGTGGAAATGAAGAAAAAGAAAACGTTTATTTTAATTTGCACGTGAATATATTTAATTTATTTTCACAAAGAAACCTTATGTGCTATTATAGAATGAATTCTTATTCCTTTAACCTAAACTATCAATATTTTTATACGTACGATTTGCATATTTATCAAAAAATTAAAACTTTTGTATAAAATACGCTTAAATCAACAAGCGGTTAAAAGGAATTAATAATGAAAAGTTAAAATATCGGAGTTCATTACGGTAAAATATCTCTGTGTAACACATGTTTTACACAAATTAAAAAGAAACAATGACACTTGGAGTTTTTGGCGGGATCTTGTGTTACTTGACTCTATATTGTGTAAAATCGGTGGTGTTTTATGTAATATAGTTTGTTTATTGTGCATAAGTGAAGTGAATGGATTTAATACCACGGACCATGGATTCTAAGATACCTCAAAAAATCCGTGGAAAGTTCTAACAAGTTGGCCACCATCTTGTTTGTTCATTGAGATTATATCAGGAAACTTTTAATATCAATACTCACTTGACAATGGCAGTGATGGTCTACTAGAAGACTGGTTGCCAAAATGGAATGGAAAAATAACTTGTAATACTATTAACTACTTGACAATGTCAGTAATAATCTAAAAGATTGGTTTCCAAAAAAAAGTAAAAAAAAAAACAGTGACAGTTAACAATACGTAGATACATATTGGAATGAGAAATTCATTAAACAATTCTTTCAAATGAATAATAAATGAATTGAAAACTTTTTTTATTAAAATATGCACGCATTTTAATATTGTATATATAATAAGTTATATTATTTTAAGCTAAAATATACACTCACACGAACAATGTAATATACAATGTACATTTTTAATTTTACTTAGTTATAGACATCGGTATAGTGAGGCAAACCTCATTACGAACGCATTTGCCACAGTGAAAAAATCGAACACAACGTGTAAGTCTAAGACTTTAATAGAATAAGATCTTTATGTTTAGTTTGCTAGTCTTTAGTTGTTAACGTAATGTTTCTTGGTACCACAAAAGCAATATAACATATCCCAAAAAGGTACTATGCATTCCAAAAACTATTTAGTGATAAGTGAATCGCTTAGTTTGAATTTTCATCCTCGCCTCGGTATAATAGCGTGTTTATATTATGTGACATTATTCATAGTAATGTTTTGTCTACGCTGTTATTTTAATGTGTTTACTAAGCTAATGTAAATCCAAATGAACTCGTCAATTTAAAAAAATGAGTGCTTGTAACCGTCACACGCGATTGAATTATAACTTCTTTAGCGTTATAAGAGATGGCGACTAAGTTTTTGATTTGATTGACTTGTTTATATACTATTTATTGACAAAATCAAAAATACTTAAAAACCGGATGGTACAGAAACGTGACGCCATATTGCCGTAACGGACTTCCGTTGCATTGTCATCCAGTTACCTCCTAGTCGCATCTAAAGAAGTCTTACTTCAAAACATCAGGTAAAAGCAATATAAATTTAAATACTTCAGTGTATGTATTCAATATGTTTGATATTATTAAAACTATATTTCGAAAGATGAAAAACTTTGTAATAAATATTTTGTTTTAAAACATTCTTCGTTTTTTTACATCATATAAATAGTAATATGAGTTACTATAATTGCATAAATAAACGATATAATTATGATAATGTACATGACACCATGGACTTCCCAAATAATAACTTCTATTATTTTATTAATCCGCTTGGAAGTGATTGGCTTCTGGCGCGTTCATTTGCTGAAGAGAATATTATTGCAGCAGAGATTGCAGAGAATTTGGGGTATAAGGGGTGTCGAATAACATCGAAGACTTGAGACATCCAAGCCAACCTCACCTGCACGTGGTGCACCCTGCTGAATAACGAACGAGGCAATGGCGAAAGCGGGTGCTAGGGTTTTACAGTCTGACTGGGTCGCAACCACCATGTATCCGGCGATAGAGCCCGTCATAGTGATTCGCTTCTGCGGGTCGCGTTTCGGGATCAGCCTGCGCATATCCAGCTTTTCGCAGGCCGGCATGGTAGCGGCGACCGGCGATGGATAGTGTGTCACTCGGTGGTCGCCATTGTTTTTGGATTGTACTGTGCTTACCATCAGGCACAGTGCAGTCAATCTGTCGTGCAACTATAAAAAAAAAGAGAAAACAATATCTATCTAAGGATGCTATGTGATAGGATGAAATACATGCAATATTATTAATTAATATTACTATACATCCCATTACAAATAATTTTATTTTGTTTTAAAAATTATTAGTATTTTTTTATATCGTAGGATGCAAACAAACAGGCGGGTCATCTGATGTTAAGTGATCACCACCGTCCATCAGGAGTATCGTAAGTGCGTTGCCAGTTTGTTTTTGGGAGAAGGGAGGAGAGGGGACGGGGAAGGGGGAAGGGAAGTGGGCCCTCACTGACCGAACGAAACGCACCGTTGCAAACACTGTTACTTCACGTGGGTGTACCTGTGTGTCGGGTGGCAGTACCGGGGGCGAGCCGACCCATAACCTATTAACATTTTACAAACGTTTCTCTTGTATAAAATAACTCTGGTAAACATTTATTAAAGTTTCTATGCAGAGAACAAAAAATCCGATAACATATCCTACTACTAAAACCAAGAATGCACCTTGCAAGTGTCTAAATGTCAAGCCTTGTAAATTTTTCATTTCTCCTTTTATTTTGCTTTGTTGTTTCCTATTAAAATCTTTTAATTGCTTTATAATAATCACGCTTAAACCGTTCTGTTGAAAATTATCAATTGCAATTGAGAATTTCTGCATAAAGGGGAATCCTTTCAAAGCGATCATTTCAATTGGTACAGTGATTAGGTTTTTTTCAAAAGCATAGTACTTATCATATCCAAACGTATCCTTGAGTTCAGGTATAGTCATCGACAAGTGATTGAGTTCCATACGGCTGCATAATATCGAAAAGTTTCTATGAACCGCAACGTCTATAATAGCTTTGTGATTATCTATCACGTTTATCCATTGCTCTCGTAAATAATGATCAAATGGATAATTAGAATTAATGAAAAGATCATGCAACTGTTGAACACCACCAAACTTCAGTCCACTTGCCACCAGTTCTTTGGTAGTTTTTATTTGATAATCATATGATGGATTCTGTAACACATTTGTTAATTTACTTTGATATGCAGTTAAAACCAATAAACAATGAATATTAAAAAATATGTAAAACACACGTAAACTGTTTTTTAATGGGCGTGCATAATTACTAAATCCAACAGAAATAATCCAAGCATTAAGGAAACAGTGGTTTAAATCTTGATTATAAGCAGATTCATTGTTCAATTTTCCCAACATTGTCCACAGTGAAACAGATATAACAAATATTCCTATAATAAAATACCATAGGGATTTTTTAAAAGTAATTGTCAAAATTTGCCATGAAGGCAAATGGTTAGCGCGAGGCACAACCCATGTATACCAGTCGATGAAATACGTTGTACTGCATTCAAAATCTTGGTGAACGTCGTAATCTGGGTAAATCCCTCCAAATAGCAGTTGTCCTCGTTTGGAAGCCAGTAATTTTAAAGCTCCGCTCCAATTACCATTTTTTTCTCTTTCACCTCTGTATCCTTTAACTATCTGGTAATTCATTTTAAAATTAAACTGTGTTAGTAATTTATTTATAAGGTTCATTTCTATATTAGGGCTTTTTTTATTTTCACTTGCAAAAGGATGTTTTTTTAAAGCTAAAACGTTAAGAACACAGCCTTTCATATCAGATGGAATGATATTCTTAAATAAATCTCTGCTATGTTTTGGTATACCATGGTCACATTCATTTTCCATGAGTATTCTATTTTCAGCAGTCTCATTAAAAAAGCCGCAGTATTTGGGCGGATCTAGAGGTTTCCAACTATAAACTATAGAGTTCCCAGCTTTCTTTACTTGCGGAATAATTATTGCAACTTTTAGAACGTTATATTGGAATAGATGAGTAAATATTCTTTCTATGTTTTCTTTAAAGTTATCTTCATACGAAAAGTCAAATATTAAAATTATGAAGCGAGCACTTGGATTCCAATTATGAGAACAAATAAGTTTTTTAAAGGTGTAATAAAATTCTTTAAAAGTTTCTATTATAACTAAATAATATTTAGTGGATAATATAGCTTCGTTTTCGTTCAGTTTCAATTCTCCGATTTTGTTATAATTACCTTTACAAACAGGTTCAACGTCCGTTGCAGTTACAACTTGTAATTTATATTTCAATTTAGCACTTATATTCTTCAATACTTCCAATTTGACTGTAGATAATGATGTATTGTTATTACTGGTACTGACAAAGTTCATATAACCGGGATCTTTAAAGTTATGTTCGATTAGTTGTGTTAAACAGTTTGTGTAATCACTAACAACTGCTGTATCGTCAGAGTATATGATAGCTTTTACGGTGTTTAGGAAGAAAAGTGACACAATTAGCATTTTTAAACTTGTATCTAATTTTGCCACGAATATATAGTTCTTTGCTACTTGCATTATTCATGTGCGGCAAGATTTTACGCTTATGCGCGACGACTGTGTTGCGCATGTTTCAAATTCATGTAATTCCATATCTACAACCTTTAATTTTATGCAGTGAATAATAATAGCGTAACTTTGATTTTTATCTATCAACTTACATGTAGTTTGAAATAGAATGTAGATACTACATTGTACTACATTGTATTTAAGAATGGAACAATGAAAATTGTATAGAAAATAATTTTAGTTACAAATAAATAGTATGTCTAAAAGCTTTGTGATATTTAAGTGCATTATCATGCGCTAGCTTTTATCCGCAATTTCGTTCGTAACAAAATAGTTTGCCGTAGCATACGAACTCAGGGAATTTTATTTATATTATTGTTAGCTGTTTTTCTATGTTTTAATTTGTTATTACTAATTATATCGCTTTACTGATTTTGAGATTACTTCTAAAAATGTTTAACATCACGGCTTATCAGTTATGTAAAAAGTCCTCTTTTTGTTAGTAATGTTTTCATGACAATCAGTTCAATCTGACCAAACACCAAACTTAATTACATACTAGCTGTTCCCGCGAACATTTACTTTTATTTACTAATATATTTACGTCTCGTATCTAAATCGCGACGTCACTAAAATTACCATAACTTTTGATAGACTGTACCGATTCTAATAAAACCAAATTAAATTATATGTACTCGAAGATATGTTTTATGAATTTCTTTCATAAGATTTTATAGTGAACACAGTACTTTAGCAGTGATGTGTGTTCAAACAGATCCTATGTACATGTGTGGATCTTATCAGAACTATATAATAATTGTCAACAATACAGTGGTACAACGAGAGAATCCCAAGGAGGGTTGATGTCAAAGTCATGTGAGGCGGCCGATCGTAAAAATTAAGCCAAATCATATATACCACAACATGACAAACATGTTGTACCGACCCTACTTATGTCGGATAAGGGTAAGAAGAAGAAGAAGTGTGTTCAAACAAACAAACAGACAGACATTTCTTAAAATGATTGAAATGTATTTTATTACTTATTCATATTCATATTTATACATGCAACAATTTTTTTTACAAACATCAATAACGTAGAGACACCATTTTTATATAAAAACCAAAGATGCACAGTCAACGTCTCAAAACCTTTCGCATAAAATGAGGGCACAATTAGAAATTATTCATTAAAAATAGTCTCTCGTCACTCACGTCTTTCGACTTTTTGTAAACTGCTTTGTAAAAACAACATTAAAAATAATACGCGTAAGGTTCAATTTTTGAAGAAGACAGTTTTGAGCGTTACTTTTATTCGAGACTGTGTATCTTGGGTGTTAATATATTAATGACAGACACGTTAAATTTTTATTCTTATGCTACTCCCATAATTGCGAAACGAAGCTTCCACAACTTGTCGCGCTAAAATTAACGTCAAAAATCATTCCATGAAAGGCACAGATTATACGTTGTCACACCTGTGTCTTTCCAATGACTCGACTTTAAACTCCTTTGATGTGTATTAAAACCGCCACTCCAGCTATCGTGCTGCGTCTATCGTCACGCAGCCCGATAGTTCGTAACGTATGACAATATGTCTTCCCACATCTGCATTTAGTGTGACCATAGACAAAACTTCGGGCCGATACAAGCAGGTATGGGAGTACCATAATTATATGTATAGATTAAAAGAAAATTCAAATTTTTATGAATTTCCGTAAAAAAAAAGTACATTTACATACATTTATTTATTTATTTACATTTATCTATTAGAACCAAAAATTTGTACAGTATGAAAAAGGACCGATATCAGCTACATTACATGTCCTGTGTCGCAGCCAATGTCGCCTACCTCCAGAGTAACATTTCGTTCCTCAAATAAAATATCGTATATGTATATTGTCCATCCCTCATCAATATATTCCTCAATATTGTATAGAGATAAAGAGAGGCAGTAATGTTGAAACTAAGCATTGTACGTTAACCTCTCTGGAATACGTTAAATGATTTCGATGCAAACGTAATTTCTCAAACATCATCCAATTGTTCTCAGTAATGCTGTTGAATAAGACTTGTAGACTCCGGAAGTCTGATCGATGTTCGTTCGTTGTTTATCAAGAAATATTTCGTGTTTCTTATAATTTCCGATATCACGTATTCATTTAACTTTGTTTGTCAACTCAAATATATAGGTCGAATATTTTTTATGGTACACGCGTCTTATGGTGTTTGCCTTGAGAATATTAATGTTACTTATATATTATTGTATAATACCAAATCAGTTCACGAAGAAACGTGCCTAAATTGTTTACGCTATCGTATTATTCAATAACAAGACTCTTCATTAAAGCCCACTAAATATTAGTTGAAGGAATTAATCAGAGGATGGTGTGTATACTTCGGAATTAAATTCATGAATAAAACGGAAGTTTGTGAATATATTATCATTTTGTCACAATAGTGAAATAAAGCAAAGCAAACTGAAGCAGAGTCAACAGGAAAAATAATTTATTCATTCTTATAACGATTATAATATTACTCCATAGTCCATATTGATCATTGTTTCATGGTCTTGTTCCTACTATAATATATTTACTTCGAAGCTATGTTTCACACTAATATACTCTCGCAACTTCGGCCGCAGTTTAGTATAAGTATTAGTAGCTTAATAATTAATTCAACCCTTCGTTATAGATGGCGTTGTAATATATATGGTGTTATTTCCTAAGTAATAATAAGGAATAATGGTTATTAATATATTTACTATATACACTACATCTGATTAATTATGAAATAGTAGGTATGAAGTGTCAACCATTAACAATAATATCACTAAATAAATAAATATGTAATGTTTATTTCCGCAAACATTTTTTTTTTCGTTGCTCATGCAAAATATTAATCTACATATAGAAAAAAAAATGTTCACCAAGTTTGAGCTGTTAATAATCATTTTAAGTACTTACAATTTAAATTTAAAGTTTTAGCATTCAAAATGCATGTAAAAACATCTTTTTTTTCCAAATAGGTTTTTCTGTAAAAAGTATTACATCGATATTTACTAAAAATAGTAGTAGTAATAATATTCGTGCAATAGGACAGGCGAAGGAATTAATCCATACTGCCAATTCTGAAGTAATGTGGTAAGTCTTAGTAAAACTATGTATTTATACCATATTTGGATATAAAATATTTGATAAATATAAACTACAAATTTGAGAATATAGCTTAATCTGGATTTCCGTGTTAAATATAGTTTTTACCTTTGAAATAAGTTTATATTGTTCGGATTTTTTTATAGTTAACCTTGTACAAGTTTCTTGTAAACAAGTACTACTTACACTGGTGTACTGTTTTGTACTGGTACAAAGCTATCTCGTTTGAAATTTCTACGACATTTTCAATTTACGCTATAAAACGGAAGACAAGGAAATTGCTCTTGAGTAAAACAAGACGGATAGTCTATTCGTTTCTCAAAGTTTTTGTTCATTTTATATTGGATGCTCTTTGGCAGTAACTTTATATAGTTGCTGTATTTATATGAAAAATGCAGTATCCATTTTAAAATTTATTAAATTATTTAATTTATTATTTTTTTTTGGATGTTTTTGGCAGTAACTTTATATAGTTGCTGTATTTATCTATTTATCTTTGAATTCTTATGTTCGTATTTGTCAATTGTTAAAATCGTGTAAATATTAGTACTTGATACGTTGTAAAATCAACAAAATTCTACTTATAAAAAGTAGATATCATTATCATTACATAGTATAAAATAAAGTCCCCTACCGCGTATGTCTGTCTGTCTGTTCGCGATAAACTCAAAAACTACTGAACGAATTTTCTTGCGGTTCTCATCACTGGATAAAGTGATTCATGAGGAACGTTTTAGTATATCATTTGTCAATGATTTATTTTTAATCAGGGTGGGACAACGTCTGCCGGGCCCGCTAGTATGTAATATAATTTAAAAAAAATTAACTTTGCTTTATATTAAACTGCTGAATATTTTACGCGTTACCACGAACTTGCGGCTATATTCAGAGCGGTCAAAAAGATTGGCGAGGACTATTATATGTTAGTTTTTATTGAATATGGATGTAATTAAATACAATATAAACACATAAAAACTCTGTAAAATAATAATAATAAAATAAATAAAATATTAACATTATTCATTCAAGTTATACTTCTTATGGCATGGCAGGGAATAAAATTTGTTATGCGTTAAACGTAAGATAGGTATGTATTTATGTGTATGTATAATTGTGTGTCTGGGTTAGTAGTATACAAAAATGAATAAATGTTAAGTTAGTTAAGTATTTATACTATGGAACTACGTATATAATATAATTTATGTGCATTCTCATATATATATAATTTAATACTGTTTTTTTTATTTAGCGTTTATTATCATGTCTATACATCTATGTACTTATGTAGGCAATTTTTAATCGGAATTATCGGTAGTTTTAATATAGACATTGCGCCATATTATATCGCATGTTATCTTTCTTTAATACTATATTTAAGGTCGGTTTATTAATTAGTAATTGTCTGTTTTCAAATTTTTAAACTCGATACAAGCGCGACTGATTTATTTGCGGTGTAAATTTTGTAAAGTAAAAATATATGCCGATCCTTTTTTACTATGTGTATTATTTATTATGATGGAAAACAGCTTAAACCAGTCTAGAAACATGATTTTGCAAAGGAGTTCCAATTACCACTAAAAAAGAATTTTTGAAAATGTATCCTCTAATCCTATCGGGTATACGATCTGTAAGTAATTAATAAGCTTGTATATTGATAAATAAAAAGACGATTTTTTTTCACATATATATTCATTAGATCGATTGATCTAAGGGCTCATTACGAGGCAATAGATTTTTTTTTAATTTTACTTTTTGCAACTATTCCTCTAGCTAGATTATTAGTGCTATTGCTAACCCCTAGTAACCCCTTGTTAGAACTTTCCATAGTGTTTTTGTGGCATCACAGAATTCATGCTCTGTCGTATTATTTCCTTTACTTATACTATAACCGAAATATATTACGTAAAATACCACCAATATTATACAATATAGAGACGAATAACAAACGATTGTTAACCTTTATATATAAAAATCAATGTTTGTGTCTTTGTCCGCTATGCATGCCGAAACTACTGAACAGATTGTAATAATAATTTAGGAGGGTACTTTGAAGACGCTCGAGAGTGTTCCTGGTTCAAAAAAAATAAAAATATATATAGTTCATTGATTTTTTAAAGTTTGACTTTTATTAGGGTTCTTTTGTCAACTTACTTCTATAATCAAAGGTTTTTATCATAATAATAGTTGTATGTTATAATATCATTGTTGAATGCAGAATGAAAAAGGGTAATTGGAACGTAAGAGTAAAATAATACATACAGTCGAGCATAGCAACCTCCTTCATAACCTTTTTTGAAGTCCTTTATTGAAAGCTGTCAAATGTCTTTTTTATTTACATGTGTGTACATGTTGTGTAAAATTGAAGCAGTAGTGTGAGTAATACATATTTTAATTAATTTAATGTACTTCTAATGCATTTTATATAAAATAAATAGCTTTCTTGCACTTCTCCTCCATATAAACTTTAACTATGCCAAGTTTCACTTTCATCCGTTCGCGCATTTCTCTCAAAAAGGGATACAAAGTTTGGGCTTCACGTATTAATATATATGATGATATCAGTTATAACAATTCCATTTGTATCAATGTCCTTGGTTAGGAATTTATGTAGTTCTGGCACGGATACTAGGACATAGAGGGATACAGGGTAATGAAGCTGTTGATCTTCTTGCTAAAGAAGCTATCCAGACTGGATATTTTGATCACTATAAAACCTATGTTCAGGATTTATCCTCCCCAAACAAGACTGATTTGTTTCTGTCATGGAACTCAAACTGGAATGTATCCTACCAAATTAAAGGCAAATCTTATGCTTCCATTTAGGATAACATACCTGCTAAGCCATGGATTTATAAATTTCGTGACTGTTGTACTCTTCAGTGCGTCTTGCAAAGTTCAGAATCAGCGACAACTCAATATGTGAATGTGTGTCGGATAAAGGCACTCCAGAATACATTTCTTTCAATTACCCCTGTTTAGTATGCGTGTTTGTTTGATATTTTACCTAACAATATACTACGTCCGTCTGATTTTAACCGTAGTACAAAGGTATGTATTTTCTCCTTTTTCAATACTCTATTTTTATGTTTTTACAAAATTTAACTTCAACATAACACAGTAACTAACAGTAATTATTATGTAAATATATATTTATTTAAGGCCTCATTTCTGTAGAGTTGTGTTTGTCTTTGTGTATCTCGGTGGCCTATTCTGGAAGAAGTAAATTATATAATAAAAATTTAATATTATCTATAAAGTGACTCTCCCATGACTGACTTGAAATGGTCGAATGAAACTTCAAGAAAAAAAGTTGAAATTTGTGAGTTTGGATGTTCGGGGTAATCTCTGATACTACTGATCCGATTTTGAAAAAAAATTATTTCACTGTTAGAAAGGTATATTAGATTACTATATTTGTTGTGCGTTGTTGCGAAGATAGTAACTGGGGCGCGGAGGTGAGGGTCAAAGAAGTAACCTAGTGGATACCGGGAAGACATTTCTTGCCAATATATATATAGGATAGCTTGGATTCACAATTAGACCCGTTAGGTGTCCCTACAATGGGGTTCTAGGTTTTTAAGATTTTTTGCGTTTGGAAATAAAATCGGAACAGGTAATAACCGATTTGGCGCAGACGAATTTGCGTGGGTTAGCCAGTAATCAATAAAAATAAAAATCCCGTTAATATAATGATTGATGTATTATTAAAGTTATTTCACTCAATTCAAACTCCAAGTTATCCAAACTCCTTCTTGAATATAAAAATAAAATGGCAGAAATGTCAAAACCATAACAGAAAACTTTTAGGTTATTATATTCAAATTGTCAATTTGCAATTTACGAATTACGGTAGGTATTATACGGTGCGCTGAAAACGTTTTCATGTTTCCAAATTGAGTTTTGTTGTGATCGCGTGATCTGAATCATATTATATTTTCTGCTATATGTCGCCTAATGGAAGGATTATAAGCGTCGCAATTTGTTGTCATTTATTTATTTGCGTGCAAACATCCGGATATCCAGGTAATGGGAGCTACGAATACGGGGCATCGTTTTTGTGATATTTACCGAAATATCTTCATAGAGTTGCTTTTATTTTGTTATATTTCTAGTTCATCTTTTTAGGTATGTCAATAGTATCTGTTATCTATGTAAATATGCTAAGGACTAATATGTAATACCTTTTTACAACAATTACTAATCTAACACATTATCCATTCGTACGCGATAAATAGCAACTTATTGAAGACATAATTATTTTGCTGTGGTTATCAGTTATCCGTTATTATTGTTGATAATGATAATGATCGGTCGGTGAGGTACATGTAGATGTGAAAAGGACAGCACTTCACTTTGCTGATACTCAAAATCACGATACAAAAAAAGGAATAATCGTTCTATTTTCCTGTCATCGTTTCAAATTACAATACGATACAAAATAGCATACAATTATTACATTACATACAGTAGTCCGGTGAAGCTGTTAAGACCTTGTTAGGTAAATAGCGTAACATACATTTATGTTCAATCATTTTTCTTTGCGTAATGTCGAATTTCGGTGAGTGTTAAAAGCCTAGTCGTCCGATTGAATTAAACAATTATCAAACAATACCTTATATTAAGACCACTAATATTAGCGTCAGTGCTAATTTTTCAGTTGCACAAATTCATGATTGCAACTTGAGAATTCTAATGATGATAATTCTGGTTACGGTAATTAATAGCTAACCAATACATTCTTTACCGTTCTCTGGAAGGTCGTCTTTAATAAACCCTAAAATAAAGTTTTTACAGCTATTCAGTTGGTTAGTAGATATCCTACCATTTAACTTGATTCCTAAATATACACTTCCTGATTCTGAACTCCACACCACATTCTTCATTTCACTTGACTTCATGCGTGCTCGTGTCGGTAATGCACTAAGTCGTGTTTACTCGGCTCTAGTCGTTATCACCTAAGTTCTTTTTTTTTTCTCGAACTGACGATGCTATTGGCATAGCAGGGCCTTAACAGCTTCACCGGACTAATGTTATCACCCAAGTGTTTTCACTTCCACCACGTGATCGCTCATATGCACAAAGATTTTTTGAGGTGAATACTTCTTTAGCCGCGTTGAGTGGTTTTGTTGGTAAAATTTATTTTATAGTGAAAAAGCTTGTGCTTTACGTCAGCGACATACCAGTAAAGCGTAATCAACATGCTTGTGACGTATTGCGTTTGAGCCAGACTAGCGACGCGTAGTGTAGCGGCTTTTTATACATGTAATATTGATATATATTAGAGATTCCCACCTATATATTGACTCATCACGATATCTCTGGAACCATAAGGCGTAGCGACTTGAAATATGGTAGGAATATTCCTTTCGCCGATTAGAGGTCAGCTAAGAACGGATTTTACGAAATTCCACCCACAAGGGGGGTTGCGGGGGGGTAATCAGGGCGGGACAACGTCAGCCGGGCCCGCTAGTATTGATATATTGTACTGAGCTTATACAGCTCATCATATGTTTAATTAATTAACAAACTGTACAAAAATGTGTATAATTATTGTTCAGAATGCAAATAAATGCGAAAATCAAACGAATGTTAATAATTTCAACATATAAATTATGAGATTTAAGGTGTGCTGTGACTAGAATGGATAAAATTAAGAATGAGTATACCAGAGGAAGTTTGAAAATAGCACCAGTGACAGATCAGTTGAGGGGTAATAGGTTAGCTCGATATGGGCATGTCACGAGGAGAGATGAAAACCATGTAACTAGAAAAGTGTTGAGTATGTTTGTGGACGGATATACGAGTAGAGGAAGACCGAAAAAGGTATGGATGGACTGCGTGGAAAATGATATGTGCGTAAAAGGTGTGAATACTGAGATGACATTTGACAGGAGAGAGTGGAAAAAGAAAACACGTTGTGCCGACCCTACTTAGGTGGGATAAGGGTAATGATGATGATGATATAAATTATGAAATTTATATAATTCATTAAAAAAATTGAAAGCGAACATAGTTAATCCATTGTTTTGAGTTTGCACTCCTGTCGGCAATCCTTATAACTGCGTGGACTTTGTTTATTATGAATCTGTATAATTCAGGAAGAATTTAAATTGGCGTATAATTGTTTTCCGCCACATTTGAATGTTAATCTGTGTGTAAACAAACCTGGCGATTATACAGCATGTCCACGTGTGTTGGATTTCATTATTACTCGCCGAGTTTAATTCTGTGTGATACGTCACGCGTCGCGTTCGAAATGTCCAATTTGACTTCTAAATCCACGCTAATTAAATATTCATTGATTGATTTGTTTGTTATACGGATTGTAAAGTTCCCCGAAGGTTCTTGTGTTTAATTTAAATTTTTGAACAACGAACAAAATGAAATCATCAATCGCAGAGAGTTGAACACATTTACATATATATACTAATATTATAAAGTTGGAGGGTTTGTTTGTCTGTTTGAACGCGTTAATCTCAGGAACTACTAAGTCGATTTGAAAAATGATTTCTTTGTTAGATAACTCATTTATCGAGAAAGGCTATAGTTAAAGTTAGCGTTACTATACCACGCGGCCAAAGTCGCGAAAAAAAGCTAGTATATAATATATGAAATGATAGAGGTTTACTGTTCGTACGTTTTTATTTTCTTCGAACTGACTACGCCAATGGCCTGACGAGCTTTCACGCTTCACAACGGTTGTACGCTCATTACTCCATTACTGGCTGGATTTCGATAATTTTTCTTTACTTTTACTTTGAAGACATTTATTCGTCCTATTTATTGATAAACAAATACTCCGATAATTCCATTTATTACAAAGATATGAAAGTATAAAAAATAGTTTTTATGTGAAACATCTATATGTGATACCCTGATAGTTGGCGTGGCGATATAAGCCATGCGCAAGCGACTGTGTGCAATCTCTCTTGCCGTACTGAGCTCGCATACCTATAGTGTATACAGTGTTCTTTACTACGTTACACATGTGTTTCACATCTGCCAGGCGTCCCGTGACGGCTCAATTTTTCAACTACGCGTTCATCGATTTGCGTTTTCTTGCCGTGAAGAAGTAAGCAAGCGCTATGATGTTTATGTTTTAAAATTATTCATGCAATAATTTAAAATCAGGTAGTCTGCATGTTTCGTAATTTATAATAAAAAAAATGTAGGTGGTAGAGCCACGCTGAAGCTATTATTGGTTTCAGCATGAATGGGTCGGCTCGTCCGGAGTAGTACCACCCTCTCAAGGAAAACCGACGTGAAGTAACAGTGCTTGCTTGCGTTGAGCGCCGGATACCCATTTCCCCGCCCTCTCTCCCCTTCCCATTCACCCTTCCCCAAACACAGGCTGGCAAAGCACTTGCGATTCCCTTGGTGTTGCTAGTGTCTATAGACGACAGTGATCACTTACCATCAGGTGACCCGCCTGTTCGTTTGCCCCCTATAACATAAAAAAAGAATTATAAAAAGAGACGGCGAAAAAATATAGAAACCTAAAATATATATTTTATAGTTTTATGCATTGTATAATATCATTTTAAAATATTGTCTACTTTACTGTGGAAGCCGTGAATTTGTTACCTTGCATTTTCCTTCAACTACTAAAAATGTTTACCGTTACATGCACCCGAGAGTTTTGCAAACGTGGGCTTGAATATGTTAAGAATATGCATACTATGCAAGGTTTAAACGAGTTAAGTTAAAATATAAATTTTCCACTGAAATTTACAATAATCCTTTGGACATTTGCTATTATTCACAACATATCTGTACTTAATTATCTAGAGAAGAAAAAATTTATTTACATTAATGGAATATCTAATGAAAATCCATATAGTCTTCTTAACTAAATCTTACTCAAGTGGTTTCTGAATAAATATTGTCTTAGAATTTCAGAGCACGTATATATTATATTTAAAACATGAATTCATAATTTATAATTTGTACATTACGAATTATATTGACTTTCACCACGACTATAAACATTGTATGTAACATTTTGATATAGTATTTTTTTTATGATCTCATCGAGTATCTGTAGAGTGAATATATAGAGTTATTTGTAGTCGGTAAGAAATTAAAGATTTGTCACCAAATAACATAATTCAATAGTACTAAAGCTGAATGTGTAGCGATATTAACTGTTGATAGTCAAAATGTAGTCAAATTTTAGAGCATGTAAAAACGTATGTAACGGTATGTATGTTTCGGTTATGCGCCATCTTAATTTCTGTACATTTTTCCGTTACGCGCCATGTTTATTTCTAAAGGTGGCGCTCACAATGATCAGATTCCGTGGAATGTAAACCATACATTTCATATTTCAGTTATCATAAGCCATTAATTTCAAAAATATATAATAACGATAACAATAATAGTAATAATTCTATTATAATTAATGAAATATAATTGATGAAATGCTATTATAATCTTAGTAACAATGAGGTAAAATAATTGAATTATTTGTATCCATGTTTATAATAATAAAAGCCTTTTGCCTAAACTTTATCTAATTTAGCTTTATTTAACCAATTTCTGTAAAGTTGTAAATATAGTAGATCATTTTTCGAAAAATGATGTCATAAAGAAGTTTCATTTCTTACGTGTGTACACTGATGCACGCACGTGTTTTTTATTGTATAATATATTATTGTAGAATAAATATTTTGTGAAGTTCAAATGATTTTACTGAGTTTGTTCACGAACGAAAGATTTCTCTGACTTAGTGTTTAATTGGCGTAAAATTCGATAGTTGTCTGTAGCATTGTGAGAACTTAAGTGTGCGGTATTATGAGTGTATAAATAATCAATTGATTATACATAACTGTATAATTATTAAATTCTGAGAGAATAATCCAATAAACTAATGAAATTAAAATGAGACCCGCTTCGCCAAATCGTTTTACAGATGGCGAAGTTTGTGGTAACAAATATGTAAAGACAAATGCAACTGGATTGAGAAACTCCTTCTTTTCAAAGAGGGTTAACACGTTCCGTGCCACGTGTACCACCGGTGGTACACGTAGAACTTTATTTTTAGGCTACGTGTACCACCGTTGGTACATGTGAAACTTTATCTTTAGGCCACGTGTGTCACCTGTGGTACATGTGAAACTTTATCTTTAGGCTACGTGTACCACTGGTGGTACATGTAAAACTTTATTTTTAGGCCACGTGTGCCACCGGTGGTACATGATTTAATAAGTAATGAAAAGGAAATAATTATTTACGTCATTTTATGTACGATTTTTTAACGTAATATTATATGACTATACGTGATGTAGTGCGGTAAAGTTGTGAAGGCCCGTCAGGCCAATGGCGCAGACAGTTTATAAAAAAATCTAATTATATTGTATTGGTACATAGGTCTGTAAATACGCAAAATTATGATACGAATGATTCGAAACGAACTAAATGAGACAAACTTAAAAAAAAAACGATCTTAATCGTTAAATTGTTATTCTTCAATAAACAAAATGGAAAATATTGGAGGTTAATAAAAGGTAAAGCTGTTGCGTAATAAAATATTTTATTAGTGTCTACGTAGCATTTATCACGTTACAGTTTACTTTGAATAATAAATTAAGGATTTCGCATTTACGATTCAATACAGTACGTTTATAGCTCCGCTACAATATGACGGTAGACTTTTCTAAATGAACTCTATTATTATTCGCTTCTGAATTACCGTTTCTTATACCGAACTATGTATTTGTTAGTTTCGTTGAAGTATTTATCTTCCTTTACTACTTAGTCCCTGTCATTTATTACAAATTCTTCTTTCTCAAGCGAAATAATATTTTCATTTGGTCTGTTTCGTCTGGAGTTTATTTACTAATCGTTTTATAGGAAAATTAGTGCCTCTGGAATTTGAAGTAAAAATTTAGGGGTTTGTGTATCAATTTATATACAATATAGTACAAATTATGAATCGCAATATTATTGAAATACCTAATTTCTAACTAATGTTATTAATGCGAATATGAATGCGTTTTATTGTTTCGCTTCCGTCGATTATGATGAAATTTTGTATACACGTTGTCAGGGCTACAAAAAGGAACAATGCGTACTTTTCATTCAGAAAAATCACTATTTTCTAGTACAGTATATTATTAATCTTTTGTATAACAAATTCTAAAACAATCCGGTGTATATATGTTCGTAATTCTTCCTCACTTAACCAATTTGCTTTATTTTGATGCATTTTTAGTAATGGTGGTATTGTCTAATTCAATTTTTATTTTATTTTCCAATCACAATATTTTTAATTCACAGTTTAGTAAAGTATGACAAGACAACATCTACCTACCGGGTCTGCTAGTATCTATATAATGATAATAATGTTCGTTTCTTTGAAATCTTAATCGTCTAAGAGCTAGCAACGTTTTCGACAAAGAATTTCAAAAAAAGCTGGTTTTAATATATATTTCTCTGTGCACTTCCAAACAGCGTGAGGGCTACTTGGCTGCCGGTAAACGTTGTGTTTATTAATGCGCATCACAGCTTTACAGGTAAAAATATCGATTTCATATATCTTTGTTTGTCTCTACTTCTCACACAGCCAGTGGTCGATTAGCTAAATTATTATGCATAGATACTATTTATAAACCAAAAATCGGTCTGGCTATTAAGTAAATAACCGACATTAAGTCTGGTAATGATATTAAAATTGTAATTAATTATTTTTATTTATACAAGAATAACTTCGGGCACGTTATTGTAAATAGAAAAAATGTCTGGCATTAATACATTCATATCTTTAATAGCGTTTAATACTTAGTGAAAAAGAAACTTTTTTCTTAAAACTATTTTAAACTCAGTATTTTTACATGTAAAGGTGTGATGCGCATTAAAAAAAAAATGTTTACCGGTAGCCAGGTAGGCCGCATGCTGTTCGGAAGAGATAGAGAAAGAAGTAAAAGCCAGCTTTTCTAAAATTCTTGTTTTTCCAACGTTGCTAGCTCTCATACTATAATTCTCAGAAAGTTTTTCACCAACTGCATTGATACAACGTTTCAATTGGATACACGCGTGATATTATGTATATTGTACATATTTCTTGAGACAATGAATTGTTTTTGTAACTAAAGTATTGTTGTACCCGTAGGTGAAAAAAAGCCGTTTCGCGTCGAAATATATTAATATGTACTCAAAAAGACAAATAGACTAACTATCGCACAGTTTCACTATCGTCACACTTAAATTTTATAACACTGTTGTAGTTAACTTGTTGATATATTAGTATACTCAGAAACCCATGGATATCAAAATATACTCGAAAAGATACTAGCTCCACATTCTGTTCTGTTATGTTCTGCATTCTGCTTTTCGTGATATATTTTGGCTTCCGATTAAGGAAAATAACGTATTGTTATTATAGCACGATACAGAGGCTATTCAAGTTGACAAACTGGAATCCAAGACAAATTGCAGTGTCTTGCAAAATTGCAATTGGAAATCAGTCTTTTTTTCTAGACTTTCCAAATTAACATGTTAAGTCGTGTCACTTATAGCAATTATACTTTAAAGTGTAAAGAAATGGGTATGTTATGGTTAAAATGTAGTACGGTAGATAAGTAGTTCAGATAATCTTCACAAATTTATTTCAGATGTATACAAAGATCAGACTAGTTCACGACCGAATACACTTATCGACGATGCTGACGACATCCAAAAACAATTGGACAACGAAGCCAGAGATAGACTAAAATACGGTCGTGTAAGTTTCGACGCAAGTTTTATTGGGTTGTTGGATTTCTTGATAGCACTAGTGTTTATAGCGACGAGTGCCTGGCCCGATGCTTAAGTTTGTGGGCCGTTAAAGTTCGCTTTCCGACATTCGGCTATTTGTCTCTATTCGTTTAGTGTTTATGAGCAGCATGGAACACTTACGTTTATTTTTTGTATAAAGCTTTTTACGTGACGGATACGCAATTTATTTAATGTTATGATACTTTAATTTTTTTTTATAGTAGCACGGCAAAATGACTGCACTGTGCCTGATGGTAAGCACAGTACAATCCAAAAACAATGGCGACTATCGAGTGACACAGTATCCATCGCTGATCGCCGCTGTCATGCCGGCCTGCGAAAAGCTGGATATACACAGGCTGATCCCGAAACGCGACCCGCTAAAGCGAATCACTATTACGGGCTTCTTCGCCATATACATGGTGGTTGCGACCCAGTCAAGCTGTAAAACACTACCACCCCGCTTTCGCCATTGCCTCGTAAGTTATTCAGCAGGGTGCACCACGTGCAGGTGAGGTTGGCTTGGATGTCTCAAGTCTTCGATGTTATTCGACACCCCTTACACCCCTAATTATTGTCAAGCTGGTTTTGGTGTCAAAATGCTATTTATTATACAGTGGATCAATATGTGAACGATGATGTCTGGAATTGACTCATCTTTGTGCATGCACTAAAAACGATTATGACTTGTATTGTATTTTTGATTACTTACCATCAGGTGACCCGCATATTCGTTTGCTGCCAATAGTATAAAAAAAATTGTAAATACGTATGTTAAAAAAGATAAACCAGATGTAGTTCCTTGCCGGTTTTTCTGGATGACTGGGTTGTTTTCCAAACCGGTGGTAGTTTTGACATTCGTAAGTGCCTCTTTAGGGTCTAAATTGAATAAGATTTTTTTTGATTTTATAACCCATGAATATTAAACGCCTTCAAACAGAATTGTAGCGTTATCTGAGGTCAATTAAATTCCTCTGTCAGTGGGTATCCGCAAATTACATACCGAAATATTCGTATTTGGGTTCGGAGTAATGCTGCATTATGGCAGATGAAAATATAACGGTGTTACCATCATAGAAGTTTGTACTAAGCAAGTTCCTTTCTAAGTACATCATTGAAACTGTATGATATCAAAAGTGGCGAGTAAGTCCGACATATAATTTGACGATTAATTTTTTTATTAATTGTATGTAAATACAAAATACAAATAGTGTTATTTAATATTTTACTCTCACTTTTGGGATAATTTAAAATGATTAAAACAAACAACATTATAAAAAATCGCCCTGTTATTTACATGTTTATTTGATTTTTAACCAATTAACCTTACTTTGTTGTATTTGAATTTATATGACACATTTTGCAAATTTTTGCATATCGCAAGGGAGATCACAAAGCTGACCTTGGTCATCATTTTTACTGTATAATTAATAAAGCCTCTACTGAATGACATTTATAAAAAAGTCTTATACGTTAAAGGTTTTACATACATTTGAGGTCAAACTCACAAGATATGAAATGACAATGTGCCTTAATATGGTATCAATTTAAACCAAGACGAGGATTGCTTCTCGAGCGTAGCTACCGATACTCAACTATATGGGTTCTTGTCCACAAATTTTCAACATGATGTTGGCAGCTAGAGCCTGAAAATTCAAAATAAAAAATTACCCCTAAACGTTAAAGTATTCCACTATTTGATGTATCATATATTAATTTCGTTTCAGCCGAAAACAATATGGGTTTTTCACTTCTCTACGACGTTCCCCCGAATTAATGGCATAACAGATGTTACACGATTTCACAAGGTATCAGGAAATTTTATGTTTCATAATTTATTATTACTGTGACATACTTTTCCAAGTATTTTTTTGTTAATATTGATAGGAAAAGTTTGTAAACTGTAGTCAGTTTCAAATAGATGTAGGTAAGTACAATTTTGTTTTTAAATGATGGATTTTCAAGATGGAAAAATTGACTAGACATACACCTTTTGGGAAAATATCATGATAACTGTAAATCGTAGGATTCGACGACGAAAATGAAGTCAAATACAATTTAATTTGAAATACAACTAAATTGTAAATATAAATAAAAACGCGTTAATGGAATATAAGTCGAAATCACGTTCCCATCTTCGGGCTTTATAAAACAAATGACAATCATAGAAATGGACAAGTAACACTTCAGTGTATAGACATTTCAAGAATATATTAGAATATTAAAACTTTGATGGAATTTTAAAACCTTACTTACTTTAGAAGTTGTCGTAGTATTTATACTAATGAATTCGTTTACCTGGAGTAGTTGTGATAGTATCTAATTAAAACTACCGACTTTCTATAATTATTTAATAAATTCTTGAGAAGGTAGTAGAGCCACGCTGAAGCTGTTACTAGTTTCAGCATGAATGGGTCGGCTCGCCCGGAGCAGTACCACCCTCTCACAGAACACCGATGTGAAGTAACAGCGCTTGCATTGTTGCGTTTCGTTCGATCAGTGAGAGCGCCGGAGACCCACCTTCCCATGCCTCTTTTCTTCCCTCCCCGAAGTTTGAAAAGTTTTATCGTTTGTGTCTAACGGGAACCAGTTCTGATATTCTTAATAGTTTTATATAAACAGGATATACTTCATTTTGTTTCTTTTTTAAAAAGAAAGAAAGAAAATAATTTATTGCCATATACATAATTGTCAAAAAAAGAAACTCAAACATAAAAAGTAAATCTATAGCAATAGTCCTCTACTACTGCTTGTTATGGTTAAAAAAGGGTGCTGATTTTCAACTACACCTCAAATTTTCCTAGCAAACATTCAAGTATACATTACTAAATTCACGCTCAAAAGTTTTACGTATAAAAAAATAAAAATACATATCCATCCAACCATTTTTATTTCGAATTTCAACAGACAGCTCCCGGACGGGAGATTAAGGCCCTTGTCGCGGAAGTCTTTATAAACCTACTACTAACAAAAGTACCGAGAGAGTTATTTTTGGATCAATGAAATATCTGTCCTGTGTGAGATTCACACCCACAATACTTTGTATGAGATTTAAATACACGACACTGGCAACCGCGGCACCTGCAAAACTTTTGTGAATTCGTGTTCCCATTATCCCCTTTTCATTTAACAAAAACTTGTCTCACAATTTCAGGAAGTATTTCGGAAACGCACCCCAGTAATTTATGATGGTACAGCAATGTTAACAGGTAAATTGTCTTTTATTTATAATACTGTAATTTAGTTCAAGCGATCATGGTTTTCGATGATGGAAAATATCGTTATGAAACTATAGCATCGTGGTAGGTAATTTCCTATGTTACCTTCAGATAAGAAGTGACTCGCGAAGCTCCTAAAGATATTTTCCGGCACCTTTAATTCAGAGCCAATTACTTTTAGACTATGCCATCTAAAACCACAACACACTCAACATCGGCCTAGAATTTTATCAAATAGTAAAAGCAAACAAAAAAAAAGTGCGTGCGTACAATGTACACATGTCAGAAGTGAAACTTCTTTGGCGAACTAGTTTATAAATCTTGTTTATATTTATACAAATCCAAAACTTTAGAAAAAAAATGGAGAAAATTAATAATAACAACAAAAAAATAGATTAAAAATCCTGCGTTTACTGCAAATCACGTCTGTTACACTAATCACGTATAGTGTCGATGCAGTCAGGAATGGCAATAAACACATCGTAGATACTTTCACTGTTTATTTGGCCAGAGCTTCGCCTTACAATAATTGGTATATAAGAAGTGCGTAGATATCACAGACATCTTGCCTTTTAAAGGCCCGTCTATATAAGTCAAAGCGATTACTATTTATACATGATTCCGCAAAATAGTTTAAGTAACACATAAATAATAAAGTATGAACAAATTAATGTTATTTAAGCTATAGAACAATTTTATATATTTATCCTTATTTATATATCTCAAATGTGTTGACTAATCTGTGTCGACATGTAGATCAGCGACATCTAGCCTTTCATGGGCGAATTATGTATCTTTAATATGGTGGCGCTAGTATCAATGTGTATCTCTAATATGTTGGCGCTAGTGTAGATATATATTTATAATATGGTGGCGCTAATATCAATGTTCCGGTCGCGTTGTACTCTCGTCTCTTGAATGTGATGCAGCGGCGCCGGAGGTGGGTGCTAACACGTCACTTCCGTTGCATACCTGCGTGACGTTACATCTGTAAAAATTTGACCCTCATGCGCCTAAAGAAGTTTCACTTCAAAAACCCTGTCTCTATAAATGATTTATAATAGTGAAAATTATAGCTAATTTAATATAATAAATGAAATAGCATTGAAATAACATTTCAATAATTAACAATAACACTAATTCTTTTCATACTATAAGTAGAATAGCGTTCTTACAAATTCATTTGCATCATATGAATAACGACAGTGATATTTTTTGTTCGATCTGACTACGCTATTGACATTGCAAGGTCTTAACAGCTACTACATACGACAGTGATACAAATAATGCGTATCTTTTTATATATAAGACTAGCTGTGCTCGCGACTCCGTCCACGTAGAACCTAACGAAAAAAACAGTGATTAATGAAATTATCTGAATGCATTAAGTCCATTTATTTATCTACTTTTCTCTTCTACTTAGTCGCTTCGTCATTTAAATTACAATAAATTTTGATAAGGAGAACCGATTTTAATGAAACCAAGACTATGGTATATGCTTTATGGGTTTTGAGAAATCGTAAGATTTTATCGTGAATACAGTACTTTCGCAGTGATGCGTGTTCAAAAAAACAGACATGACTAAAAATGATTGAAATGTATTATATTACTTATTCCAAGACACCTTGATTTGAAGGTGGTAGAGCCATGCTGGAGCTAATACTAGTTTCAAAATAAATGGGTCGGCTCGCCCGGAGCAGTACCACCCTCTCACAGAACACCGATGTGAAGTAACAGTGCTTGCATTGTTGCGTTTCGTTCGGTCAGTGTGAGCGCCGGGGGCCCACCTTCTTTCCCTCTTTCTCTTCCTCTTTCTCCTTTTTACAGGCTGGCAACGTGACTTCCCTGGCGTTGCTAGTGTCTATGGACGGTGGTGATCACATAACATCAGGTGACCCACCTGTTCGTTTATCTGCTTTTGACATAAAAAAACCTGCAACAATTATTCTTTTACAATAATCTAAAAAGTATAGACACGTTAGATTTACATTCTTGTTATATGTTCTTCTATAGATAGACAAATTATATACAAGTTATTTTCGAACCTCATAAGTATTCAAATGTTGTTAGTTTTTATACCGAGCTAAGTGTTGTTAGAAAATAAAATGTTGTATTTAAAGCGGCTAAAATACTTTTACCTTCTGTTACATCGGGCAAAAAGTTTCTTTAACTGATTTCGTTATAGCTTCTAGAATTTGTAGACAGTGTAAAAACTTTCTAATGTATTGTTTTCTTACAGACGATTTAACTGATTGGAGTTACAAGGGTAAGACGTTTTTTATAAGCGATTTATTGACTATTAATTTAGAAAAGTGTTTCACACATGCAACATATATTTACAAGTATATACACAAAATAATTCCAATAATTCCATCGAGTTACAAAGTTCTTTGTCTCAACATAAAGATTGAGGTTTGTTTGTAAGTGCAACCGATTGCAGCTTTGATTTTCTGACAAGATCTGCTGTATATACAAACAAATGGATCAAATTGCAAACATACGGATGAAATGGAACTACAATTGATTACTGCAATACAATTTTTAGCGGTGGTAGAGCCACGCTGAAGCTATTACTGGTTTCAGCATGAATGGGTCGGCTCGTCCGGGGTAGTACCATCCTCTCCCAGAAAACCGACGTGAAGTAACAGTGCTTGCATTGTCTCATTGTTCCCCCAAACACAGGTTGACGCACTTGCGACTCTTTTGGTGTTGCAAGGGTTTACGGTGGTGATCACTTAACATCAGGTGACCCACCCATTCGTCTGCGTCCTATATTATATAAAAAAACAAATTAAAATATCAACTCATAAATATATGCATGTTATATACACGCAATACTGCCTATATTCAATACACATGTACTAAGTTACATATTACATTCACGAAATTACATAAAAGACCTCGCTTTACATGAAATTACAATAAAAAAAATTATATTTAAAAATGGGCTTTCCTCCTATCTGACCTAATAGCTCTTCTATTAGGTGAAGTGGACCATCATCACATCACACTTTAAAAGGCCCACTGCAGGGTCATACGTCTCTTCGCTAAGGTAGGTATGGGCGTAAAGAAGCTCACGACGTATTTGCAATTTCAAACTCCGAGAAATCTATCATATCGGTTCTATATTTTCCTGTATACATACGTAAGAACATTTCTCATGTTCAGGTTTCCTCGCGATGTTTCCCTTGATCGTCAAGAAAAGAACTCTGTAGTATACATTTGTTAATTAGTTTCGCTTACTTTCAGCGTTGGAAACGCTTGTAACTTTTACATTTCAGTGTATACCTTAATAAAATAATTGGTCTGTGCGTCCGCTCATCTAAGATTTATTAAAACATATTTGAGGTTGAAAGGTGAAAGAAAATATTGCATTTTAAGTGATAATAATTTAGTAATATATATAATCGTTACTTTATGCAATAAAACAAAGAAGTTTGTAGCAAAAAAGTTTATATAATCATATCTTAAATATTAATAATAATCTATTGTCATGATGTTTGTCCAAGATGAACTCGGAAACTACTCAACCGATCTCCATGAAAGTTGGCCTTTAAGTATAATTTGGTCCAATTTGAGATATGGATTTCGATGTACTCATATTGTTGGCGACGCAGCGTAAACGTAGCGAAATATAAACATGTGTTGGCGCGCACATACCAAAATCGGTCTGACGCCATATAGGGCACTGTGAGGACAATTCTAGTGTACCCAATTTTTTGTGTTAATTTGTGTTTTTCATGGTAATTAATAGGAATTGCGTAATAATTGTATTGTATTAATAGGTTTAAAGCTAAAAAGCATATATAGCAATAAAAATTAACGTAGAATCTTTAAAATTGTAAAAGTAAACATTCTGTATCATATTACGTAAAATATTAGAACTTGTGGATTTTTTGAGTAAATTACGTGTTAAATAATGTATAATTGTATAAAATAGTAATAAAAAGTAATGAAAGTATATAAAACGGCCAAAAAAGGCCAAAGTGAAAAATAGGAAAATGGAATTTTGTCGTAAAAACATATGTTTTTCGTGTATAACTTTTTATGTATTTATCGTATAATTAAGCTAATTATTGCATTGTATCGAGCCTTCCGAGACGAATCTATTGATATATAACACATAATTATTATAATTGTAATTAAGAAAATATTTGGTAAAATATCGCAAATTCATAGTAAAAATAACGATGTAAACAAGTAAAAATCGTAAGAGCCACCGCGGCTCTCATTACGGTATAGCCTCGAACTACTTAAGCTCGACGGGGGCCCCGTAAAATCGTGGCAGGTTCTTAGCTAATCAGACCATCTACAACAGAGTGTCAATCGTAAGAAGATCATCGGAATTCATCGTGCATCGTTTCATCGTGGAAAATTCATCGTGGTTCATCGTTCGCCGTGAGTCATCGATTCAAGCCGTCGCTACGCATCGAAGCGCTGCTACGCCAGGAAGAACCCGCGTTTTCGGTCTGATCCGTGGCTACTGGCCTGCCTGTTCTGCGACCTGTACCCGTGTACAGTGACCGCTGTAACCGCGATTCGCGTCAGTTGTAAGGACTATTGTAAGTCTATCGAATAAATTCCCCTTCGGCGAAACGTGCAGTTTGGTGTTGCCCGCCAGCGTCCCGGATCCTTTCCCCTTCACCCTCTACCCTTCCCCTCTCCCTAGTCTCCTACCCCTCCTACCCCCTAGCACCCGTGACTGGGCCCGGTCGTGGGTATTCGGGGGTTCCGTCCCTTTTAGTTTTTTGGTCCTTCGTGAGCCGGATCGGGACACCACAATGCCAACTGTACGCTCGCCGAAACCCGGTCGTAAAGGGGAATCCGACGAAACTTCGACCACCGATTGGTCGTTGTACACGCCGACCGAGTCAAGCTCCGCTGCAACTACGTCGACGAAGAAGTCTGCACCGTCGTCTGCATCGGTCCGCACCCGCTCGGCTGCCGCTGCCGCGGCCCAGGATACTTTGAAGATGCCTGCACCGAAGAACATTGGAGGACCGGAAGAGGTTCCACCGTCGTCTGCTTCGGTGCCCACCACGTCGAGAGCTGCTGCCGCTGCTGCTGCCGCCGCCGCCGCCGCCGCCGCCGCTCCAAAACCGGGGAACATTGGAGGACCGGAAGAGGTTCCACCGTGCGTTCCTGCGGTACCGCGCCCTGCTGCCACCAGGTCCGTGAAGTCTTCGAGGTCAAGAATGTTGGAGCTCGAAGCAATGAAGAAGTTGGAAGCCGCCAGGTCTGCTGCTGCCCTGGCTCAAATCGAGTTGGAGATGATCCAGTGCCAGTCCGATGAAGAAATCGAAGACGAATTGGAACAGGAGCGATCCACGCATGTTGAACAGTGGGTCAACGAAAGCACATCGTATCTGAAAGAAGATACCACCAATAGGAAGCAACAGGAGGAAGAAGTCACAAGGAAGAGTGACATCAAGGAACTCGCGGACGCCTTGATCGCCGCGACTGTATCAAGAACATCAGCTGCACCGGCCGCACCGTCGAAGTACGCCGACTTGCCTGCCTTCACTGGAGCGCCGGAAGAATGGTTGCCTTTTATAAGGACGTACCGGGATACTGCAGCCATGTTCACCAACGTGCAGAATATGGCTCGCCTACGCCACTGCATACACGGAACAGCAAAGGAGACTGTTCGCCGTCTAATGTTCGCCGCCGCCGATCCAGAGGAAGTGATCGCCGCTTTGGAAAGGAGGTTCGGGAAGCCGGACCGGCTCGTGCTAGCCGAATTGGAGAGCATCAAGGAGCTGCCTCGCATCGGGGACTCACCAAAGGACATCTGCCTCTTCGCCAGCCGTGTCAGCAACGCCGTAGCTACGATCAGCGCATTGAAGCTACCACAGTACCTGTACTCACCGGAGGTCAGCCGCAACGTCATCCAGAAGCTGTCGCCGCTACTACGGTGTAGATGGTTGGACTACACCGCTGGGAACAATGAAGACCCTGAACTTGTGAAGCTGCGGAAGTTCCTGGAACACGAAGCGGATCTATGGTCGACGCTCGCACCGATAGAGGCCGCCACCGGTGTGAACAAGAGGTACAACAACGCGAAGCAGGTACATACCACCCAGTCCCAGGTGAGCGTCTCCTATAATAGGAATTGCATATTATGTGAAGGTGATCATCGACTAATGGAGTGTCGCAAATTTAGAGAAGCAACCACCGATGGGAAGTGGACAATAGTGAAGAAGAACCGGCTCTGCTTCAAGTGTCTCGGGCAGAGGCATTCTCGAGACAGCTGCAGAGCACCACCGTGCAAGAGGTGTGGGAAGCCGCATCACACCGTGCTGCACGCCGAGGCGAATCGATCGCCACCTGAGAGGCCAGCGCCGCGTCCATCAGGGGAGAGGCACGCGCCGCCGCCTACGAGAGAGAAGCCATCGGAGTCATCGGGCGAGAGGTCTACGCACCGTGACTCATCAAGGAACAATGAAGATGCTGCAGTCAAGAGCATCTACGCCGCCGCTGATGGGAAGGAGGTCTACCTGAAGATGATACCGGTAGACGTCTACGGACCAGCCGGCTCCACACGCGTCCTCGCACTCCTGGATGAGGGGTCCACCGTGTCCCTGTTGGATGAAGAGGTGGCCCACAGGATTGGGGCTAAAGGAAAGCCTGACCTGCTCATCCTGGAGACCGTCGGGGGGAAGCTCATCGAGAAGCAAGATTCTCAACAAATCAACATCAAAATCAAAGGAGCTCACCGACGGGACAAGCGAACAATGAAGGGAGTCCGGACCATCTGCAACCTCAAGCTGGCACCGCAGCACGTCAGCATCGAAACAATAGAAAAATGTGAACACCTGAAGAAGATGAGCGAGCTGGTCTACAGCAAGGAGAGGCCAGCTCTACTCATTGGGCAGGACAACTGGGAACTCATCGTGTCAAGAAGGGTCATCAAAGGGAAGCCAAACCAACCAGTTGCCAGCCTCACCAGTCTTGGCTGGGTACTGCACGGCTGCTGTACTGCAAACAACATGTCGCCAGTGAAGTTCGTGAACCATTGCCGACAACCGAATGAAGAAGCCAACATGGAGGAGCTTATGAAGCAACATTTCGACTTGGAATCAATCGGCATACAGCAGCGGCGCCCCAGCAACGACGCGGATGATAGGGCTCTCAAGATCTTAGAGAGCACCACCAAGCGACTACCCGATGGGAGGTTCGAGTCGGGGCTACTGTGGAAGTCGGACAACGAGGGACTACCCAACAACTACAACCTGGCTCACCACCGATTGAAGGGCATCGAAAAGAAGCTCGACCGGGACGTCGCATTGAAGAGTGAATATGGGAAACAAATCCAGCATCTCCTAGACAGTGGATATGCTGAGGAGGCACCGTCCAATACTACGATAGGAAGAACGTTCTACCTACCGCATTTCGCCGTGGTCCACCCTATGAAGAAGAAGATACGCATCGTCTTCGACGCAGCCTCACGTTACGAAGGGAAGAGTTTGAACGACGCACTGCTACCGGGACCAGACCTACTGCAGTCTCTGTTCGGGGTCCTGTTGAGGTTCCGCCAGGGGCCAGTCGCAGTGGTCGCCGACATCAAGGAGATGTTCCTCCGCATCAAGATACGGGAACAGGATCGTGACAGTCTCCGCTTCCTTTGGAGAGGTGAAGATCGATCTTCGAAGCCAAAGGAGTACAGGATGACATCGGTCATCTTCGGAGCAGCTTCCTCACCCGCAACCGCGATCTTCGTGAAGAACCGCAACGCCGAGGAACATCGAGCCAGTCATCCCGAAGCAGTCGAGGCAATCATACGAAACCATTACATGGACGACTACCTGCAAAGCTTCGCAACAACGACGGAAGCAATCAACACCGCGGCGACAGTGGACTCCATACACAGGGAAGCTGGCTTCGAACTCAGACAGTGGGCTAGCAACGAACAACAAGTACTGGACGGATTGCAACAAGGGGAAGCATCACCGACCGAGATTGCCATCGGAAGCAATGAGGAGAAGACGCTCGGCCTACGGTGGCTAATAAAAGAAGACGCATTGGCCTTTAATGGTGGCCTGCGTAACGCACCACAAGACATTGTGGAAGGCAATCGAGTGCCTACGAAGCGCGAAGTAACGAGCGCTGTAATGTCGACCTTTGACCCATTGGGGTTAGTCGCACCGTTACTAATTAAAGGAAAAAGAATGTTACAGGATATCTGGCGAGCCGGGACAAATTGGGACGAAACCATCACCGAGGAGGCGCACCACCAGTGGTTCGAATACATCAGCAGCCTGTCCGCGCTACGAGACTTGAAGATACCCCGATGTCTGACACCAGCAGCGGGAGCGGGACAGCTGCACACGTTCGTCGACGCCAGTGAGACAGCGTACGCAGCGGCGTGCTACTGGAGGGCAGAGGCGGATGGCGTACACGTCGCACTCATCGCAGGGAAGGCGCGGGTGTCGCCGACAAAACCAGTGACGATCCCTCGCCTGGAACTGCAAGCGGCACTACTGGGGGCAAGGCTCGCGAGGACGTTGACGGAGGAAATAGACATGGAAATAACCGAGCGATACTTCTGGTCTGATTCTAGCACAGTTCTCCAGTGGCTGAAGGCAGACCCCCGTCGGTTCAAACCCTTCGTCGCGCATCGCCTCGCCGAGATCGAAGACCTCTCCAAGCCACACGAGTGGAGGTGGGTGCCTACGAGGGACAACCCGGCCGACATCGCCACACGGGAGGTGCCGCGAACCTTCGCCGAGGACAGCCGATGGTTCGTCGGGCCAGACTTCCTCCGCCGGCCAGACACAGACTGGCCTCAGAAGAGCTTCCACCGGGTCGAGCCGTCCGGTGAGGAGAAGAAAGTTGAAACCGTCCTGGCAACCGTGAAGAAAGAAGAGAGCGTTCTACCACAACCGGAACGCTTCTCCAGCTGGATAAGACTCCTGCGAGCTACTGCACGAGTCTTCCAATTCATAGAAAATTGTAGACGGAAACACGCCGTCAACGCCGTGAAAGAAACCGACGAAGCTTGGAAGCCCCATCGAAAGGGGAAACAAGAAAAGAAAATGAAGATCTGCAAAAAGAAGATTGAAGAAAGAAACTGGTTGCCAATACCGGAAGAATTGTTGAAGAAAGCAGAACAACACATCATCCGAAACAGCCAAGAAGACTCTTTCGGAGAGGACATCGAGAAAATGAAGAAAGAAGTACCACTGAAAACAAACAGTCGCCTAAAGAAGATCGACGTTCAACTCGACGACCAGGGAATCCTTCGTCTAAACGCCCGAACCGCCAAGCTCAAATGGGACGGTTCCGCAACAAATCTGGCGATCCTAGACGGCCGCCATCATGTGGTTCGTCTGCTCATCGATCGCTACCATCGCCGCTTCTGTCACGCAAACCATGCAACGGTCGTCAACGAGTTGAGGCAGACGTATTGGATCTTATCTCTACGCGACGCCGTGAAACGTGTGCTGTACCAATGCCAATGGTGCCGCACCAGGAAGATGAAGCCGCAAATGCCGCCGACAGGAGACTTGCCCGTGGAACGACTGCGCTACGGATCGCACCCGTTCACGTGCACGGCCGTCGACTACTTCGGCCCCATGTTCGTCACCATCGGGAGAAGAAAGGAGAAGAGATGGGGAGCGCTCTTCACATGCCTCACGACGCGCGCAGTGCATCTCGAGCTGGTGCCATCACTCAGTACCAGCTCCATGATCATGGCACTGCGGCGCATGTCAGCAAGGAGAGGCACTCCGCGGGTGATGTACAGCGACAACGGGACCAACTTCATCGGCGCCAACCACGAGCTTCGAGAAGAAATGGGAAAGCTCAAGAAGAATGAGCTAATCGACGCAGCGAATCAAGAGGGGATACGCTGGAAATTCATACCACCTGGAGCACCCAACATGGGAGGTGCCTGGGAACGGATGGTGCGCACGGTGAAGACCGCACTATCCGCAGTGCTGAACGAGAGGAGCCCTCCAGAAGAAGTCCTGCACACATTGTTGACCGAAATCGAGCATACGGTCAATTCACGCCCACTCACCCACTTGAGCGTGAATCCGGAAGACGAGGAAAGCCTAACGCCCAATCACTTCCTAATCGGGCGTTCATGTGGCTCTGCGATTGTGGGAAGCTTCAACGAGTACAACCTCATCGGGAAAGCAGATTGGAAGACCACTCAGCATTTGGCTGATCATTTTTGGAAAAGGTGGCTGAGAGAATACGTGCCAACTCTCATGCCCAGGAAAATAGAAGGGAAAGAAGCTCGTCAGCCGCAGCCAGGCGATATTGTGATTATCGCCGACGCATCTCTACCCCGCAACACCTGGCCCAGAGGAGAGGTCATCGCGTGTCACCCTGGACCAGACGGCAGAACGAGAGTGGTGGATGTCCGGACTTCGAGAGGCGGAATCCTGAGGCGCCCTACTTCGCGTCTCATCGTCATCGTGCCTGCAGCGTCGCGTCCACGGGATGGAGTGCACGACGGAGCGTACACTGGGGGGGAGACTGTTGGCGACGCAGCGTAAAATTTAGCGAAATATAGACATGTGTTGGCGCGCGCATACCAATATCGGTCTGACGCCATATAGGGCACTGTGAGGACAATTCTAGTGTACCCAATTTTTTGTGTTAATTTGTGTTTTTCATGGTAATTAATAGGAATTGCGTAATAATTGTATTGTATTAATAGGTTTAAAGCTAAAAAGCATATATAGCAATAAAAATTAACGTAGAATCTTTAAAATTGTAAAAGTAAACATTCTGTATCATATTACGTAAAATATTAGAACTTGTGGATTTTTTGAGTAAATTACGTGTTAAATAATGTATAATTGTATAAAATAGTAATAAAAAGTAATGAAAGTATATAAAAAGGCCAAAAAAGGCCAAAGTGAAAAATAGGAAAATGGAATTTTGTCGTAAAAACATATGTTTTTCGTGTATAACTTTTTAGGTATTTATCGTATAATTAAGCTAATTATTGCATTGTATCGAGCCTTCCGAGACGAATCTATTGATATATAACACATAATTATTATAATTGTAATTAAGAAAATATTTGGTAAAATATCGATTAATAATAGTAAAAATAAAGATGTAAACAAACGAAAATGGAAAGAGCCACCGCGGCTCTCATTACGGTATAGCCTCGAACTACTTAAGCTCGACGGGGGCCCCGTAAAATCGTGGCAGGTTCTTAGCTAATCAGACCATCTACAACAGAGTGTCAATCGTAAGAAGATCATCGGAATTTCATCGTGCATCGTTTCATCGTGGAAAATTCATCGTTGAAAGAAGAAAGAAAAGAAGCGCTGCTACGCCAGGAAGAACCCGCGTTTTCGGTCTGATCCGTGGCTACTGGCCTGCCTGTTCTGCGACCTGTACCCGTGTACAGTGACCGCTGTAACCGCGATTCGCGTCAGTTGTAAGGACTATTGTAAGTCTATCGAATAAATTCCCCTTCGGCGAAACGTGCAGTTTGGTGTTGCCCGCCAGCGTCCCGGATCCTTTCCCTTTCACCCTCTACCCTTCCCCTCTCCCTAGTCTCCTACCCCTCCTACCCCCTAGCACTCGTGACTGGGCCCGGTCGTGGGTATTCGGGGGTTCCGTCCCTTTTACATATGACTTCAATATTTTTTAATTACAAAGGTAATGTTTGTCAATTGCGATTATTATTATTAATTGTACGTTTTGTCAGTCTCAAACAGATGGCGCTTTAAATTAGTTTGTTGATAACAAACTGTAGAACCGACTGTTATAGATATCACATAGATGGCGCTACGTTTTAAATCACTATAGAATTTAATTTTCCATTTTTTACCGCAACAGTTTTTCGGAAGACTCATTACCGCGTAATACCAAATACTTTATCATAATTTTAATTCAAAATATTATAACTGAACCGAAGCAACTCGTGGCCAGGTCAGCTAGTAAATATGTAAAATTATTAATATACATGTCTGAGCGGATCTAACTGAAAATCTCTTTGGATACATTTTGATAAAACTTTATGTTCTAACTAAACTGTATTCTTCATTGTTGCTACGCTTCTATTATTTTTTTTTTTTTTTTTTTTTTTTTTTTTTTTTTTTTTTTCTATTGGCCTTTTTGGAGGCCTCTACAGCTTCACCGGACTACTAAGGCGAGCGCTTAAGGCACTCAGCCGATTTTATTCTGGTAACTAGCTCAAGGGTGCACGGCACACCTCGGCTTGGCCGTTACCTGTTGCATGCAATTCGCGATCTATCTTAGCTAACCTAAGTTAAGCTAAACTATTCATACAGATATGAGTTATTGAAACATGCATGTGTACCAGGCAAGCGTGTCTCAATAACTCTTATGTGTATTTTGTGTCGGAAAATTTTT
>MU158776.1:102116-113402 GCA_015888305.1 Antheraea pernyi | reverse complement strand
TCGCGCGAGCAGCGTACTCAAGGGCTCTCCGCCGAGGGAACGAACCTAGGCTTGAGCCGCTGCCGAGGGGGGCCTACTCTGGTGTGCGGGAGCGAAATTTACCCCCAGACCACGGCGGCGTGATCTGTGGTTACGCGGGCGTGGGCGTGAACACGCTCTGTTTTGAGAGACAGGCTGGTACTGATCGTTCGCTGACGTTATTTTATCGGGAGGATCGGTGAAAATGTGACGCGGTCGTCTTTTATAACGCGGTGTGTGGAGCGTCCTGCCCGCTCGCCGGAGGCCCCGCGGCCTACGGCAAGGTAGACGGGCCTGGGTAGCTTGGCCTTGGCGGTGATCGCCTAGTCAAGTCCAGGTGTCTCCCTCCCACCCTCCTGATCCTCCCATTCCATCCCTGAGTGTCTGTTCTCCACACGCTTCGTTGAGCACCGGGAGGTATCCACGTGCGGCCAAAAGATTGGACTTCTTACGACGCCCGGGTCGCCCCGAAAAGGGCGGTGCGCTACGCTCTAAAAAGAGCGCCTCACGATTTTCACTACTGCCCTGTCACTAACAGGACGTGATCGGGCTCGCGACTGCACTTTCGCAACGAAAAAACCGCGAAGCGACGCGTGAAAAGATGACGCAACACACGAACACTCGCGAAAACACTAAAATCGGAACACGAAAAAAGCCGTTATAGGAGCGGTGCGGAACGCGACCGTCTCGAACGAGAGCCCAATCGAACTATCCCGCTTCTATTAGTCTTAGCTTGATGATATATACCCTATGACACTCATAAATAACGTGGCTTTCTATTGGTAAAAGAAATTTCAAAATCGGTTTAGTAGTTACTGAGATTACCCCCTACAACATCACAAACTCACAAACTTTACCTCTTTATAATATTAGTGTAGACGTGTTATGTGTGTTTTACTTCTACAATTTGGTAATTTACTGTGTTGTATTATATTGCAATTTATAACTACGATACGATAATGGAATAAATATTAATCTCGTGTCGTATGAAGTGCTCTCCCTTTTATATTATGTTAAATATATGTGTTCGTCGTTGCATAGTGCTTGCTTGTTCGTACATTGCCATAACACCGGCTGACTCCTGTTATAGAAAATTATATTAAAGTCATTATAATATTTTGAATGAAGTGTTATTGATTATGAATAATACACTACATTATTAGGCAATGCCGGATATAGTTGCCAGTATAAACGAAAAAAATACATATTTAAGTAATAAAAAAATGGAAAAATATCTAAAAATCGTTACGTTACGCACGTCTTTGTTGAAGAGTACTGATTGAGAATTGAAAACAAAATGAAGAGACATTTTGCAGAATTGATTTTGTAGACATGAATTAATATACGTAAATGAGTTTCTTACAATTATTTAGTCTCAACTTATTTGTAAGCTCAAGGCCGAATGTTTAAGTAAGATTTAATATTATCTGCGTTATTTGGTGAGTTATTATGATGTAACTTTCTACGAGTAATTGTCTCTTAAAATCCGAGTGTTTGCTGTCTACAAATTAACGCTGATGAAGGTCATGACAACTCTTGTTATTATTGACTTATATAATTGGATAAAAATAGATTCTAATTACCGACGTCGCTTGTCAAATATATTTTCCTTATTGACGTCGTTTTCCTGGTTCATCTACGTCATACATTTATTGATTTATACATATTGATACAGATAAATACAATTGAAGTGTCTATTTAGGATGTATAAATAAAACTTTTCACTAAATCTATATGAAAGTTTATATGATACTTATAACAAAGAAACTATTTTAAAATTTTTTGCCTGTTTATCTGTTTGTTTGTTCGTCAAACGGTTGGACCGATTTCGACGGAACGTTCACTGGCAGATAGCTGACTTTATAAGCAATAACTAGTACTTTTATTTTAGAAAAACAAAAATTAGGATTTTGTCGCGAGCGGCTGTTTGTAGGATACATAGATATTGCTTTCTCTAATAACTTTGGTTAAAAATAATGATAATGTTTGGTTCACAATGATAGTGATAATGTTTTGTTTAAACGAAAGAGCTTATTGTAAAACTGATTTCGGGTGACACTTGATTCGTTATTCTAAATAAAAAAAATATTTATTCAATCGAGAACTTTAGAATGGAACCTCACGGCAATGCTACCGCTTCGGTAAATATATCAATCGTGGTTATAAGCCTACTACTGATTTACTGCGGTATATTCGTAAGTCAGGGTATTTTCTAGTAACCATTTGTAAAATTATCACCAAAATATAGTGTGTTTAAGCTCGCTACGCACAAAGTGGAAAGTTTAAAACGAGTTATATCAATTATCTATATCGAAGTGTTAATCTACTGTACATAAAAGCTCTCCTATGGTTTTAATCCCACCTGTTTAAGCCATGTGCTGTCTGTCAATCAATTTTTATACTATATAAACTTGTAAGGCATACATACGCCACGATGTAATATAGAGTCAGCATCAATATACAGTGTATCATGGACTTGAATATTCCTTTATGCTATTATAAACTGTTGAAGCAATGTATTATTAGATAGCGGTACTATCCTATCTGGAAACCCAACTTTCGCAGCATATTTACCTTCGTCAAGGGCGGTTGGTATACTTTGGTTACATTTGTCGTGACAAAATTTGCTAATTTAAATTGAATGTTTCACGAATCGATATTTTATTAATTATTTATTATCATTCTCTTGTCTGTTTTCATTTATGTTGACAGGTGGTCTTTTGTCGTTTGTGAAGAATCTGACTTGTGTATAAAGGCGTTTAAAATATATTATGTGTTTAAGAACTTTTGAAACCGTAATGGGTTAGTTGATAGCGTGTTCGGGCACAGCGTTGATGAAAGTAAGTTCGAATCCCTGCAACTGAGTCGAAGCTTCCATTGTAGGAAAACATCGTGATGGTGGTACCACCATGGTATGGTGGTAGGGTTTCTTCGAAGCTCGCATGGCTAACTAGCATCTTCAAGATGAAAATTTGTCGTCAAGCACCTGTGGTGTGTTCCGACAGCTGCACTCGAGTTCCCTCTAGGTTTGGCTTGTTTACCCTCCTAGACCACGTTGTGATTTAAGATCAGATGATACTGTGGTTAAACCCTATAAGGTATATAAAAAAAATATCGACTTAATTATACTTTTTGTTTAAAAACTTTTCAGAGACCCGTAAAATCGTTTTAGTATCTATAACAAAAACTAACAGTTATCCGCCTGGTTTAAAAAAATAGTACCCTGCATCCTTTGCCACTTTTTAAATAATTTTATGCCAAATATAATTAACTAGCTGACTGGGCCACGCGTTGTTGTGGCTCAGTTACTAGAAAAAAACAAAGTTAATACGTGGCGCCATTTATGTGATATCTATAACAATCGATCCTTCAGGTTGCTGTAATCAAACATATTTAAAGCGCCATCTGTTTGAGACTGACAAAAGTTACAATTAATAATAATAATCAACATTGACAAACATTTAATTTGTAATTAAAAAATATTGAAGCCATTAATCGAGTTGGGCCAAATTATACAAAATACATAACTTTCATGAAGATCGGTTGAGAAGAAAACTACAAAATACATAAAATACTAAAAGGAATTCATCGTGAAAAAACATCATGACACTGGATTTTTATATATTTAGATATCTATTATTAGCATTTATCACACTTAGAAAATATATTATATGACGTCATTTAGCTACCAGTACTATCGGAAATCTTTACATTTCTCAGCATCATTTCAACCTAACGACTTCTATTAGCTTTGGTAAGAAAAGACGATTTTATAAATCGTAAGCATTCAAGGGTCATCGTTCGCAGCTCCCTAACATATTTGTCCAAGTATTAGTGTGAGTAGCATATTCTCTCGCTAAAGAGAGACATTTATCAAACTTACAACTTTCTCGTTGAAGCGAGATCTTTTTTTTATCTTTATAGAAGACAGTAACTATTAGCCGGTTGGTTATAGTTATTTGTAAGTTAAGTTTTCTCATTGCGAGTTAAGTTCGTTTTCAATTAGTAGCGATTTAATTTCTGTTATATATAACTCGGCTTACGGAAAACTTTAAACCTATTATTACCATTTGCTAGTATTCCTTGCGTAATAGAATCGAAAGTTTTATAGTATCATTTTTTGTGCTTGTGTCTGTTTATCCGTTTCCCAAGGCTCTTTTCCTTAAAACGCGATTGGCTTTGTAGTTGAAATTATTTTCAAATACCATAGTTTGTGGCCTGAAAGCTATTTATTTTTTACTTATAATTCATACTAAACTAAAAATTAAGTTTCTAGTGTTAAGAAGATGTGAAGCATGAGGCTTTTTTTCGAACTGAAGGAAGGTCTTAACAGCTTCCTGAGGGCCTTTCGTATTTACCGTTTATCAAAACCTATAGAGTACACCCAGGCACTTGTAATCTTGATATTTGACACAAAGCGATCATAAGTTATGGAATAAATTTCTAAATAATTGAATTAAAACACGACATAGTTATATTTGTTGTTAATTACATATTATATACTATGTGAGTGCCGGAATATATAATTTGAATATGGTGATATTCTGATCTCGCTAGGTATGGGTTATCGAATGTCGTGAGACCAACGTATATATAAAGTTAATATAATAAATAAATATCGCGTACAATTCTATACACGGGTATTTGATTTTAAGCTCACCTTAGCTTATATTGTATCGTTAGTCAGCTGATATAAGTATGTATATAGATAGGAACTGATATTTTTGTTCATCTCACAGATGTCAATCATGTACGTGAGTCGGTACCGCACCCTTCTGGCTCAAAACTTGCACATAGTACCACTGCCAAATACGAATATACATATAATATTACGGAACCTTCGCATGTGAGTGAATGACTACAAGTCCAATTTTTATTACATAAAAATAATCAAATTTTCTTTCCAGATCAGCGCAATTGGTACAAACGTTATCCGGAGTGCAGTGGTCGTTCTCAATCGCCCATAGACGTTCCCGCAAAAGGGTTGTTAAAAGCAACGGGAGCTCGTCAACTGCTGTTCAAAAATTACGATACACCACCGCAGACTTTGACTCTAATGAATGACGGAAAACGAGGTCAGCCTCATAGCTAAATACAGTTCTAATTACATTTAAAAATAACCATATAAAATCTATATATCATTACATAGTATAAAACAAAGTCACATACCACGTCTGTCTGTCTGTCTGTGCGCAATAAACTCAAAAACTACCGAACGTATTTTCAAGTGGTTTTCACCAGTGGATAAAGTGATTCATGAGGAACGTTTTGGTATATAATTTGTCAAGGATTTTTTTTTAAGTCAGAGCGAGACAACGTCTGCCGGGCCCGCTAGTATATATAATAAAAATGTAAATTTAGCGAGTCTGTACTTTTTAGATTTTGTAAAAAAAATATTGCAGGTGTCTAGGAATGAATGATAAACAACATTTCAATCATTTTTAGAAATGTCTGTCTGTCTCTCTGTTTTTATGAATACACATCTCTGCTAAAGTACTGCGTTCATGTTAAAACCTTTTCAAGAAAATCATAAACTATATGCTCGAGTAGCATTTAGTCTTTGTTTCATTAAAATCGGATTTATCAAAAGTTATTGTAATTTTAATGACGATGCGACTTAAGCACGAGAGAGAAGTAGATGGTAATTAGATTTAATACATTCATACATCAAGGCGCTGACACAGTGGGTGTAAAACAAAAATATAAACAGAAACACTAGGTCTTTCACCTGGGACATATAATAGGATTGATCTACATTCTGTTCGGAGTTCATTTTTAACTGCAATATTGATATACCTTCGCTGATTTAAGTAAGCTCATCGCGAATCCTATGTATGCAGGTATATCTTGCAACAAACGCCGAAACCTTCCTTCGATCCACGATCACGACCTTTGTATCAAAGGTGGTAGAGCATTGCTGTAGCTATTAATAGTTTCAGCTAGGAATGGGTTGGCACGTCCGGGGTAGTACCCACAGAACGCCGACGTGAAGTAACAGTGCTTGCATTGTTGCGTTTCGTTCGGTCAGTGAGAGCGCCGGAGGCCCATCTCCTTTCCCCCCTTTCCCTTTCTCCATTCCGTACCCCTCCTTAATACAAGCAGGAAACGCACTTGCGATTCCACTGGTATTGCTAGTGTCTGTGGACGGTGGTGACCACTTAACATCTGGTAATCCACCTGTTCGTTTGCTTCCATTTGACATTTAAAAAAAAAATCTTTAATCATTTCTCTATTTATATTTTCGGACATATTAAAATAACTTTTTAGTCAAAACCACCAAAGTTAGTTCAGTTACAAAGTTTGGCGTCGGTATGAAACAGGAAGCGATGTGATTAGTTGTATTAGGAGATTCAAATAACGATGTCGGTGCTATAATATTCAGATATTAATAGTTGAATTAGGATATTTGGGTCTATTCTTCAGAACTAGTGTTAATTCATTACCAACCCTACTCACTGCTGAGTGATTTCGCTTGTGTCAATATATCAACGGCAGTTATCAAACGCCTCACGCTTTCTCATTGAGGGTTAATACATGAATGAGTTTGATAATCCACGAGTACACGACCTATATAATCGAAATGAATACTATGAATTGAAAGGTATGGTATTTTGAGGTATCGATTGAGATGATTTATTCTTACATAACATAGCCAATAATAGTCTTCTTCTACACATATGAATGTAGTTTTGCACAAAAATTTCAGTTGGGAAATATGATTCTGAAAAGACCTAATATAATCAGACAATGTAATAAAAATAATTAACTACGAACCTTTGTGTCATATTTGGGGTTATATGTTTATGTAATTATTATTATTAAAAATTAGAACAGCCACTGTAACCTATAAAATGCAATACCATAAATAATGCGAAAATAAAAATATAACCCACTGCTTACTTTATATACAAAACAATCGGTATTGGTTAATAATAGCCAAATGGAAAGAATTGTCATAAGTTTTTACCCGATAGTGAAACTGTTAATATTATGAAGAGATGATGTATGTTTGTTTATATGCGGTAATCAACGGTATTACGGATCCAAATTTGAAAATTGCTTCGCTCATAGAACTTGAAAAACTGACTTTATATTTTATTGTTATTACGTTTTATTTTGAAATAGCTCTTGCACGCGACTTCGTCTGCGTGGAATAGTTACTTTGGGCTAAATAACACGCAGCGGAAGCACTCAAAAGGAAATAAAACCTTGATTTTGAAATACTTTTCATTGGTGCTCCGCTCGTATTGATCAGAATATGATGATATATAGCTTTCCTCGATACATGAACTCTCTAACACTGAAAGATTTTTTCAAATCTGACCAGTACTTCCTGAGATTACCGCCTACAACCTCACAAACATTACCTCTTTATAATATTGGTATAGATTAACACGAATTAAGTCAGGTGCAGTTATTCGTTGATACTGAAAAGGGAATTTTATTTAAATGAATTTTAACAATCAGGCGTTTGGTATTGTATAAATGCTTACCTTTATGTTTTTGTTACAGTGATTCTATTCGGTAAATGGAAATATAAACATGAGCCGATGTTATATGGTGGTGCAGCACACAGTCGTCGATACGTGTTCCAATCAATATCCTTACATTGGCCGTCGGAACACACGATAGGCGGCCTACAATACCCTTTGGAAAGCCAAGTCTATCACATCTCTGCCCAGTATAATTGTATTCAAGAAGCAGTTGCAGCTTCGAGCAGGGACCATCAAGCTATACTTGCAGTTTCAAATTTATACAAGGTATAATTTATTATTAACTACCTATAATGGCGTTGCAAGAGATATCCGGCTCGAAGGACCAAATTGTAGGGATGGTGAGCAAGTCATTGCCTTATTATATATATTATTGGGGTGCGCGTTTGTAGGAATAAAGTTGTTTGTTAGATCACTATTATTTTATTTAATGTGTTACGATGGTGTTGTTGTGCATCCTACCTGAGTGCTTTTCTAAATATAATTTTAATTCAACTGCGCTGATGTGTACATATAAGCAGGGTGACACGCAATGTACGTAGCCGTACAACCCGGCTGCCCTGGGATACAAATTAATAATATGGTCTGATAAATATTTAAACTATCTATCTATACCTTTAAACGAGCAATTCTTGTATATTTTTATATATTCACGATCACGGAAACGGCGGCAGCGATTTCCGTGAAACCTAGTATGTAGGTGCTTTCGGGGACAATAAATCGATCTACCTAGATTTCGTTCATAGGAAACTTTTTTATCTGAGTTTTTAGGCAATGAAAAAATATAGCTAGAATATAAAAGTAAATTTCGCCGCCGCTTTCAAAACAAAAATATCTCAAATGGAAATCGTCTGCTTCGAAAATCCGTCTAACCCCAGTTCGAATCAGAGTGAGACCAAAAGAGAGATATCTTTTTTATAATATTTTTTTTTATGTAACATGCTAATTTTGTGATGCAAACCTGACAGTCTATTTTAATTTGAAAATGTTTTTTTAAAGAACCGAGCTAGGCTCAGTCGTCCAGGTACTATTAATTAATCGCTTAGTGCCTCAATATATACATTTCATCAAAGTAATAGACACTATGTAAGAATATCCATAAAAAAATAGCTGTTATAGTTTCTATACATGTTTCTGATTTATATACATAACAGGTACGCGTTGCGCGAGTGTGCTAGATAAGAAAATGAGCTCAAATGTTTCTTTCGTAGTATGACTATGCAAAGAAATATAAAAGTAACTTAACGACTGCGTCAACTTTATTAATATTTTTGAAGATGTTTTGAAAATTAGTATTCGATCTCCTTCACTCGGTCACTTTTTATATGAAGGTTTCTTAAGCTAATTTCTTTAACTTTCCATAATAGTTTTCAAACTTATTATTGTATACTGTTGGGAATTAAGTACGCGGTCTACCAGGTGACTGTTTAGACAGCAGCAATATTTCTGGAGGACACTCAGCACTCGATTCTCGTTCTTAATCAATTAAAAAAATAGGTGCTTAATATTATACCTAATTATCTAGAAAAATACAAAAATTATACACAATCCTCTACGCGTCTATGTTAAAACACAGTGTCAATGACCGTCGGGTGATTTCACTTTCATTTGAAAGTCTGGAACAAAATAAAAGGGTTTATTGCCCGTTTTTCTTTCGAAAAGTATTAACTCCGGGTCGCCCATTGTAGCTTTTGGCAGCGGTCATTGCACTTAGGTTTATTATTTTATTTACATTTTTGTAGCTATATTTTCGAAAGTCATAGAACAAACTTTAACTTAGGTTTTTTTTTGGTAGTTTATTAGTATCTGTTTTAATATTATTATTTTGCATGTTAAATGTGACCATGAAGTGTCATATCCCAGAATATTGCGAGTGTCTAAACAGTTACCTGGTATAACCCCCAGATTCACAGCTAAATAGATGCAGACATTCTGAAGTAATACGCTTACATAGATTCGGCAATTATTTTTGATTTGTTAAGATACACAACTAGTTATTAAATACGTTAATTTTAAATAAAAATAAATGTGTTGTTAACATGTTATGATGAATATATAATTTTATTATTAACATGTATAATTTCAATATGAGACTATTTTATCAGAAACTTATTGGTTTCTTGTTTGTCTATTTTATTTCACGACCTAAATATAAATATTTTATAGCGTACATATTATTTATTATTTCATAATAATATTATTTGTATCTAATATTCAAAATTTTACTCCTCAAATTTCAATGAGATTTTCATGTACCGTCAATGTATAGAGTATTGTTACAGAGGAGTACCTATTGTTATGATTTCGTTGTCTGTGAGAACAAATACCTCAAAGCTTATAAATAGGTAGGTATATATTCCGATGAGAAAATTCATAATATAATATAACTGTTTTAAACTTTAGGAATAGACCTAACACTATTTATAGACAGACATTGAATAAAACAAATACGTTTGTTTTCCAAATTATATTAATAAAGAATACGAACTATAACGAATTTGTATATTTACAGAATAGTGTTATGATTTAATAAAAAAAGCTCACAAAATAATCACTGAAGAATAAATCTTCAATAAATTCTCATAATTATAACATTGTCTCAAAGTTTGACATTGATGTTTTTGCTAACATAGAAATTCCTAAGAGTAAAACTTTCAGTAAACGACGTCTTGTTCGGGTTTTTCGAAAAGTTGTATAGGAACCACTTAAACGAACAATATTATTTTTACTGATTATAGAATGATTGAATATATTTATGAGTACATATGATGGACACAAGTGTACATAGAAAAAAACGAAGTTATGTAATTCGTTCATACTCAGCCTTATTACACTTGTAGTAGGTATGAATGTGAATATACAATGTTTTTTTTTCATTGTCGCTTTTATGTCGAGTTATATGATTTTAAAGAACATTCGTATATTAAATTCGGATTTGTAGAAGTCGTTTTTCGAATAGAACAAATTTACAATAAAATATTAAATGTAGCTACTTATATATCCAAGTTGTTTATTAAAATAAAAAATAAAAAAATTATACAAAACCAAAAGTATGCCTTTAAAAAGGAAATATTAATAATTGAATAACGGCTTGTAATTTTAAAAAATCCAATATGCTCTTTATGTACCCATATAATATACTTTTTTTAATGGATTTGCACTAGCTGGTAGTTTTGACGTTCATAAGTGCCTTCTTAGGGCCTAAGTTGAATAAAGTGTTTTTCATTTGATTTGATAAGCAGATAGATCGATTAACCTACGTACATGTGCACTGAGTTGACTAGTTTATTTCCTAGTTCGGTTGGTTTCCCAGATATCGAATTGAAAGGCTAGGACATTAACGTGTATAATTCTATATACTAGTGGGCGCCCAGTGGTCCATAGTTCATTGATTTTTTTAAGTTTGAATTTTATTAGGGTTAATGTCATAGTTGAATGTAGAATGAAAACGGGTAATTGGAACGTAAGAGTAAAATAATACATACAGTCGAGCATAGCAACCTCCTTCACAACCTTTTTTGAAGTCCTTTATTGACGGACGTCAAAATGTCTTTTTTATTTACATGTGTGTATATGTTGTGTAAAATTGAAGCAGTAGTGTGAGTAATGCATATTTTAATTAATTTAATGTACTTCTAATGCATTTTATATAAAGTAAATAGCTTTCTGCACTTCTCTTCCATATATAAACTTTATTTATGCCACGTTTCACGTTCATCCGTTCGCGCATTTCTCTCAAAAAGGGATACAAAGTTTGGGCTTCACGTATTAATAT
>MU158776.1:64013-95406 GCA_015888305.1 Antheraea pernyi | reverse complement strand
ACGTCTATCTTCCCCTAAAAATAACCGTCAAACAATAATAATAATTTTTGTTATGTCTATTTTTAGACTTCGGTGCCGACACCGTTAGTAAATTTAAATTCTATCTTAAAAAATGCGTGACGCGCCCACGCTTTTGTAATCGATCCATATTAGCTCCCGCACACTTCGCGGTCTCTCAATAATATCTCGAGTCGAGGTCGTCCCCGCGCGGAGCCCTCTTGATATTATTTACGCGATACAGTGACTCACCTACATCACCTGGAACACACATATGAGATTATCTCTCTCACACACGTGCACATCTATACACATGGTGGGAGGGTTTATTTTTTTTTTCCCTCATCGAACTGAATCGAATAGCTTAGTTCGTTTCAAATCCGATATACACGTATTCATTTGTGAATCATGCAATTTTCATTGCATGGTTCACAAATGTATATATGTATGAATAGCTAGAATAGTTTAGCTAGGAATGACGCGTCTTTTTCGGTGACAGTTCAAGCCGAGGTGTGCGTGCACCCTTGAGCGTGTTACCCAAAACCCAAAATCGGTTGTGAGCCTTAAGCTCCAACCTTAGTAGTCCGGTGAAGCTGTAAAGACCAGCCCAGGTTAACAGCGTAGTCAGTTCGAGGAAAAAAAAAAAACTCTGGCCAAATAAATAGTGACAAGTATCTACGATATATTTATTGCCATTCCTGACTGCATCGACCCTATACGTGATTAGTGTAACATATGCTAAATTTCACGTTCATCCGTTCGCCCAATTCCGTTAAAAATGGATACAAAGTTCACGTATTAATATATAGATATATCCTGCAACCGTCATTTAGGGTAGGTATTATTTAAATTAATAAAGAATAGATAAGTATACTTTTTTAACCAGAAATATTACAACTACAAAAACAATAATATTTATTTACAAACTATTTATAACTACAATTACTACAAAATATACAATAAAAAGCAGGAAAAATAAACAACAACATAAACATGCTTACTATAAGTACATTCGTAAATAATGATAAATTACGTACTTTAGAAGAATACTATCGTGCTTTCAAGTCTTTAAACTCATTTAAAAACCTTTCTATCGTTCCAAGAGTTGTGTAGAATAAAAATCGTCGAACTTCCTGCTAACGTGAAGGAAACCTCATTAAACTTTGAGAGCTTGTCAACCCTAGTTGGAGAAGTTACAATTAAACCAATTAATCTGAGAGAGAACTTTAAACACAGATTAAAGACATCAAGGTTGTCTCTCTAGAGACATTTTTTTAATCTGCACTTTTACCAGCGATCATATTTTGTGAATAATGACTTTGGTTATGTTTTTTAAGTACTTTTAAAGCGGTGATAGCTCACTGGTAGTTTCATTTGACTACCGTTTCAACATAGATTGGAATTCTAAAGGGAATTTAAAAATATTGTAATAAATCACATTTTCTCCAAAGCATTTTCGAACACCATTTAGCTATTTACAATACTCAAGCTAAAATCTGTCCCCAGATACGTATTTATTTATACTTTATTCATTTCAATAATACCTACAGTAAATCATTGTCAAAGGTTATATATACTGTTGAAACATAATTAATTATACACGATAATGCCCTAATAATCCAATGTGATATCTGGCAATCCAACCGGCTTAGGAAAGATCGAGACGTTAACTCAGTACGACAAATAAGTTTAGTTAATCGGTCTATCTGCTTAGTTAGTGCAAATCCATTTCAAAAGTGTATTATAAGGATACATTAAGAACTATATCTTGGAAAAATCAAAGGCCATCCTTTAATTTACTCATATTTTCTTTTCAAATGTATACGTCTGGTTTTGTACATGAAAGATGTTGTCAAGTTTCATTTTATTAAAAAAAAGAGCAATAAGTGGTCTATACAGGCTGCTGCATATTTTAATTCAATTTTTTTTTAATTTAATTAATTATTTTCTATTAATTGATTCTCATAGGTACATGTTTGAAGGTGGTAGAATCACGCTGAAGTTATTACTAGTTTCAACATGAATGGGTCGGCTTGCCCCCGGTAGTACTACTCGACCCACAGAAAACCGACGTGAAGTAACAGTGCTTGCATTGTTGCGTTTCATTCGGTCAGTGAGAGCGCCGGAGGCCCACCTTCCCTCTCTTCTCACCAACCCCTTGCCCCCAAACTCAGGCTGGCAACGTACTTGCGACTCCCCTGGTGTTACAAGTATCTAAGGACGGCGGTGATCACTTAACATCGGGTGAATCGCCTGTTCGTTTGCCTCCTATGATATAAAAAAAAAGTGAGACACTAAATTTGCATTTTGTCTTTTCAGTTCTCTAATCACACGCAAACTGGTTTAAACGATCTTATCATGAGTGCATTACATATGGGTGTTAAAAACACAACGTTACCAACTCACCCACTTAGTTACTTTAGCCCACCTTTCAAAAGGTATGCCAGTTATCATGGATCGTTGACAAGTCCACCTTGTACACAATCAGTGCTTTGGCTCGTAAGAGCAAAGGCATTGCCTGTAACTCGGGTAAGATATTTAATATATATATATATATATATATATATAGGGTTACTAAACTACTTCTTTACTAGGGTTACTTAGTAGCGTTACTATTCCTAAGATTGTAACTTATATTAGGTCTTTACCTATGAAAACGCCGTTTTGTATGAAAAAAATTTCTTGTATTTTTTATTTGCATTAATCGAAGTAATCACCCATGCAATCAATGCATCTTTGCCAACGCAGTAGCAGTTTATTGATGCCCTTCTTAAAGAAATCAGCTGGACGGGAGGCAACAAATTCTTCAAAGGCATTTTGTACTGCCTCTCGGGTATTGAATTTTTTTCCCGCCAAGGAGTTATCCAAATTCTGGAAAATGTAGTAGTCTGTAGGCGCAAGGTCTGGTGAGTAGGGCGGATGACGGAGAACTTCCAACCCCAGTTCTTGCAATTTGGAGACCGTCTGGTGTGCAGTATGAAGTCGCGCGTTGTCGTGCAGGAGCAGCGGAGACGAGCGATTGACCAATGCTGGTTAGAGATGTGCCTGCTTCTCTATCATTGTGTTCAGATCTTCATAGTACACATCTGCAGTAATGCTCATCCCATTTGGTAAGAAGCTGTGATGAATCACGCCGGCGCTAGACCACCAAACAGTGACCATCACTTTTCTAGGGGTAAGTTTTCGTTTAGGGCATTGTTTAGGTGCTGACCCAGGATCCAACCAACTTGCTGAGCATTTGCGGTTATCAAACAGTATCCATTTTTCATCGGAGGTAACAATGCGGTTCAAAATTCCTTCATCTGTGTGTCTGTTGAGCAGTGCAAGGCACATCTCGACGCGTATTTCGCGCTGGCAATCATTGAGTTCGTAGGGCACCCATTTGTCAAGCTTTTTTATCTTACCAATTTGACGCAAATGGACCAATATTGTTTTGATGCTAACGTTGAAAGCTGCTGCTAATTCAGCCGTAGATTGTGTATTATCAGCTTCCACAATCGCCTTTTATTCGTCATTGTCGACCAAAGTCTTCGGACGACCACGAGGTTCATTTTTCAGGTCGAAATTCCCAGAACGGAAGCGAGAGAACTAATAACAGGTGGTGCGTTGGTTTTTAGTGTTAGCTCCGTAAACGTCGTTGGTGTTCCGTGCGCCACTTGTGCCGCGTTGTTGTCACGACGGTACTCATATTCCATAATTACTCGCATTTTTAACGTATCTATGATGACAAAAAAGATTGAAATGCGATGAAAATGTAATACTAATCAATAAACAAATGACTACTTTTGGAACAAGAATTCCATGTTTTTAAAATAAAATTAGTTTGAAATTAGAATTCTTAGCCAAACAAAAATTATTTTGATTTGAAATGGCCAGTACTTGCAAGTGGCAATTTCATAGGTAAAGACCTATTATTTTACCATATTGTATAATACACGAACGTCGATAGTCTTTTAAAAATCATTTATTTGTATCAAGCCCATATTGACCTTTCTCCGCTCGACTAATGGTACACTTATGTATTGAATTTATTGTAGAACGGACTGAAGGCCTTTAGATTGCCAGCAACTGTTTCCGTTGACTTAATAAACAAGAGAGCGAAATTGCTTTTAACACGCGAACTAACTTGTTCATCCCTATCCAGTAGCTTAAAAGTAATATAGATTCGTGTTACCAAGGCTCTCCTCGGAAAAATACCACGGCAATTACGGTCCGGGTTCACTGTGTCTAATTTAACTTGACAATTTTCTGTAATAAGGAACTTTTGTACTAAATCATTAATTGCTTCTGAGACTATACAAGATAATAATTCATTTATTGAAGTTAATAAATTTTTATTTAATCTGTTAGATTAATTTCGTGTTTTTTTTTCATATTCGAATAACATTTTTTTTAACTATATTTTTATGCGATTAAACTTTCCGACTGCTGGAGTCATAACTATTTATATCGCAAAACATAGGTACCTATTTTGCCTGAGGACTGCGATTCTTTTGATGACACTTGCATACTTGTATTGGTGATAGTGACCGCGTGTTTGTTATCAATTATTTTCGATAACTGAGTTGTTTTCCGAAACGGTTTTGATGTTCAGAAGCAATTTCTCAGGGCCTAAATTGATTAAAGTATTTTTGATTTGATTTATCGTTGATCAGAATTCAATGGTAATTTGTATATCATCAATATTGGAATCAGTATATATATTCATTCTCGTGATATATTTCACAATGTCTTCTTTAGACTGAGGACGTGGTGCTTATTTTTTTGGTAATAATACATAATTTCATATATCATTTCATATTATGTATTTTGGATACTATATGTCTCTACTGTGTAATTTATATTATTGATAAATAATATGATTTAGCTTAAAGAATAAGACGGTATAAATTATTTTATTTTGTACTTATCTTATTGAAGTTATTATAATTTGATATTAACTAAATTTTTGTTCTAGAAAGCAGTGGAAGCGGCACACGATATATTAAGTCCAGATAGAGTACCAAGAAGTTTCTTCTTTAGACAAGTTCAACCGTTAAATGATAGAAAAATATATTATTTTAATTGAGTATCAACACATTTTTTTTTACCTCGCGTAAATCTAATTCCAGAACAACAATGATTTATGAAAGACAAAGGCCCCATGTATACCAACATATATTGTACACAGATAGAAAATTGCCCATTCATTAGGATTTGAATCCTAATTTATGTTATCATCCATGTAATAACATATACCTAATAGGTGAAATTTATAACTGGCTATCTGTATAAAGTATAAGGGAAAAAGTAAGACGGACTAAGTAAACTTATAAATGAGTTTCTTTTCCGCAGAAAAGACCCTAAAAAAATATTATATTCTAATACGAAAGTAATTCATCAGCTATTTCATTCCCATGAATTGTTAAAGAAAATTTGAAACAGAATTTACTAGTTGGTTCTGGAATATTCTCTCAATATTCCTATTTTACGGTAACGCTCTTGCGCTTCGCATACAAAGTGTAGTTTTAAATTTATGAAATATGTATTTGTAATATATGTTTTCACTTTATTCTGTATACATACTCAGGTGTGGTGGAAAATATTCCTAGCTGTTATAAGCTTCTCGCTCGTTGATATATTGTATTCTTACTAATACTATAAACTAGCTTTATAAATTAGATTTCATTTATCTCTCGGGGACAATATATTTGTGTTATATCAACGTTCATGTGTTTTATTCAGGCCGGAGGAAATAATTTTAGAATATTTTCACTTCAACCGAACGTCGTTTCAGTTTCAATTGCTTAAAATTTTTCTTTTAAGTAAATCATTATTATTAGCACAGAAAATGTAATTTTCATTTGACTAATACATCCTGGATTGAATTTGTTGTGTGTACAATAAAAATTACATTGATTCACATTACATTTACGAAGGTTTTATGGGTAACATTTTTTTTTTCTTATCTGCAGACTCTCGGTTCGCAGCATTTTTTTTGCTATCGTTTTATTTAATATGTAAGTTAAAAATCGTATTTGTGAGCATCTATTGGGTATATATATATATTTATTTAATTATTTTAGACATTATTGCCTTTATGGCAGTTTCATTCCGGTCCCTTTACATCTTTATAATCACCTTGTTGGGATGAATTTTCAATACAATAAACCACTGTTTAATATATCACATCAACCTCATATAGCCGCCGAAGTTAACTATGCACAGTCAGCTAAAGACAAGAATTTTATTTACTATGAACGGACCTGACACATGTTATCCTGAGAAAAGAAACTAATATCAGAAGGCAGCACAGTATTACATAAGACTTAACACTTATATACACGCCCAATAATTACTTTTACGATTTAAGCTACAATTGTTGAAGTCTGTTTTCCTGTATCGATAACTGTGGCATGTATGTACATATAATTCCCACGGTCAGGAAGTTATCGATCAGTATTAAAATATTAACGAGTGAAAATATTGCAAAGGTATGGCACAGTGACGTTGCTGTTCAATTCAGTTTACACTGAGACGACTCGCGACTTTTTTTACCAGTATTTCATAATAAATTAGAAACTTTAAAAAGCAAAAAACAGTCTGGCAGGTAATGAAATAAGTAGAGAGAAAATAAATTTAAGCTAATATTCTTAATAAGCAAAAGCTTTTATGCTTAGAATTTTTTTTGTTAATCAAAGTCCTTCATTTTAATTAAATATGAATATTAATGATTATTTACCGTTCGAATTTCTAAAATTCGGAATCATAATATTATAAATATGGAAATCGGCTTGTTCGTTACATAATCACGTTCTAACTACTTAACTGGTCATCATGAAAATTTGCGTACACGTTGTGTGAAGTACGGGAAAGGATGTAAGGTATATTTTAACTAAAGAAAAACTATCTCCAAAAGATAGACTAACATTAAAGTGAGCGATGTCCCGAGCAAAATATAGTAAATTATTTTATATTTTTCTTCTTATATAAATTTTAAAATATTAGTGAACTTTTCTTTAGCTTTTTATTCATCTACAAAATATATATACAATAAATATACTAGCGGGCCCGGCGGACGATGTATCGTTCTGATAATAAAAAAAACATTGACAAATTATATACCAAAATCTTTCCCATGAATCACTTTATCTACTGGTGGAAACCAAATGAAAATCCATTTAGTTGTTTTTGAGTTTATCGCGAACAGACAGACAGACGTGGCAGAGTAATTTGTTTTGTAATATGTAAGGATGTTGGAAATAAAGAGTGGTGATTGCGCGAAGTGCGATTGTTACACTTATTTCTGATGATGTACTCAGATCCGAGGAGCAACATTGCACACAATGTATTCCAGTTTAGTCTTTAAGCGTAGCCTAGAATAGTAGTATGACGGGTACCATGACTGTGGTCCTTCTGAAATTATTTATACATCACTGTAGATTGCAGTGTCCATTTTAAATTTTTATTTCATTTAGGGGTTTAAGCTCACAAAAACCATGTCAGTTCCATCGTACTCTAAGCGTAACTTACTCACATTTTTTTTGTACTGACAAAATGTTATACAATCTCTACATAGAATTCTCCACTTGGTAGTGAATCCAAGATTCCATGGAAGAAGCTCTGATCTATAATAGCTTTCCGTTGAGTTTTGTTCACGTCACATTCTATCAGAAATTATTGAAAATCTTGATCGATCCAAGCTTCACCCAATTAGGTGATACGGTTTTTCCCATAAAAAAGCAGATTTCACTTATTTTTGTTTTTATATCATAGTAGAAGTTTCCAGATATATTATCTATCTATGGATTTATTATCGGACAGTATTTACGATAAAATGGATTGCAACTCTATGTAACTCAGGCTAGATTGGAATGCTTTATTTGCGAAAATGTATCGCGGACTCCGCTTTTCAAATTAAATTCAAAGACAACAGCGTAAACACTATTACTTAGCCTCGGTAAATACGTCTCGGTTTTACGACAGCCTTCTATAAACCTACTCTGGAAAGTTTCAGTAACTCGTAAAATTCTCTAAAAGTCTCAATTGAGATTAATAAGAGACGTTTATTGGCTTCTTACCGTCATTAGGTTAAGGAAAATAAAGAAATATAAAAACCAGAACCTTAGTTCTAGACCATCATATTCAATATCATCCTATCGGACTACGCAAAAGGAAGCAATTATTTTAAGAATGTATGTATGATCTTTGATATATTTTTCGTAATTTCAGTGTCGTTAGATTCATTTTAATAGTGGAAGTCATGTAGTTTGTATAAGAGAAGGAAGAAATAATAAATAATTATCTACTTACCAGTAATCAACTATATATGTGACATAGAAATATAAATAAAACAGAACTGTCCATGATTTTACCGGACTAATCTTTGAAACGGCTGGACTTGTTTTAACTAGTTTTTACTGAAACATAGAGAATCTTCTCAACATTATTTAGGCTGTATATAATTACGCATTCCCATGGGAATTAAGAAGGAATCATAAAAATTAACAGCTCTGTAACTTAAAGTCGGTAAACTAGTTACGGAAGCTAAGTATTAATTAGGAAATTTTAATAAAAAAATAAAAGTATTTCCCAAATAATCCATATAAAATAAGTAGTTCAGATTAAATAATACCACTATTTCTATGAAACCGAAATAGAGGACACCGGATAATTCATAATATATAAACACAAAAATTCCATGTGTTTTACCAAACGACGTTTTTGTTTTGCCTTATTTAATCATTCTACATATACTGCACATAGTTTGTTAAACGCTTCAGTGGAAACCAAGCTTAAATACAGCACGCCCGTGCATTATTTATGTACTATGAAAAACAGTATGCTATTGATAACACAAGTAAAATTCGTACATATCTGAAGATAGGATAGACTCTATTCGTTAAGAATTTTGTTATCAACGTTCAAATATAATCCCTTCTGGATAAGAATGATAGATCTATAAACAGTAGTGAGATTGTGTTTTATGTAGTGATAAATGTTTGTTCTATTTATGCCACAGAATCGTTTTCATCACAGTCCTCGTTCGCATAAGGGTAAGCAAAAATGTCATCATCGTATTATCCGATACGAAATATATATAAGGGTTGTTGAGGCATGTATGCTTGGTACACATATATGTTTCAACAACTCATATATGTACGAATAGTTATTTTAGCTCAGGTTAGCTCACATAGGTCGCGAATTGCATGTATCAGGCAACAGCAAAAGCCGAGGTGTGCCGCTCACCCTTGAGCTAGTGCCTTAAGCGCTCGCCTTAGTAGTCCGGTGAAGCTGTTAAGACCTTGCTTGGTCAATAGCGTAGTCAGATCGAAAAAAAAAGAAGTCATCATCGTAAACATTAGCCTGTAAAGGACCCACTACAGGGCCTTACACCTCTTCCTGAAAGAAGGTATGGAAATAATCACCACGGCAGCCCACGACATTGGCGAGTTCAAACTCCGAGGAATCGACAGTTCTATATTTTCTCAAATACAGTGGTACTTACTACAAGAATATTTCTCAGGTTCAAGGATCCTCACGATATTTTCTAATTTAAATTAGTAAATATACGCCAATTTTCAACAATTGGTTGGTATATGTCAAGGTTCGAACCTGCACATATAAGATTGATATTCCACCGGTCAAACCCCTCGACCACGACTACTTTTAGCAGCAATGGAACAGAATGTACTTAAGTAGTTATTGTCATAATAGAGATCCACTTATATTGGACGTAGGCTTAATCATGCGTTTCTGTGACGTTATCAGCCCATACCTTAATTTTTATCACCTATTTTTTTATGTTCCTTAGGACGTACTAATTTAAATCTTCGCTATCTAAAATTAAGTGCAACTGCAATACTTATCCACTGGTAAGTATTCATGATTATAATTGTTGTATACGTAAATGTTGAAGTTAAAACCAAGAGGTTTTGAATGTTTTGGTTAATATAGTATATACTATATTCGGGGCTTATTTGTGGGGGCATGCAATGCCCTTAAAGGTAATTTCGTAAATATCGAGAAATCGCCATAAAAAATGAATAAAACTATGGACTTACAACATTTGAAAATAAGCGTGGGCCCAAGAAAGAAGTGACAAAAAATGCCTGATTTGATATATACATAATTTGTTATTAAAATAACTCAAATATCAGTGTAGAATATTTCCAAAACGAAACTCGGGAAGGCATATTTTAAAGCTGTATATACATAACTATTATTATTTGATTATCAGGAAGTAGCGTTACATATTTCCAAAGGTACTTGGTATATTATTTTATGAGAAAAGAATTTTTTTTTTTTCGGTTTTTCGAGATGTACTCAACGAATTCGTATCAATAATTAGTGTTAATATATAAACGCCTTCAGCCCTTTGTATATACATACTAGCTATTCCCGCGACTCCGTCCGCGAGGAACCTAATGTAAAATATCAAATCATCTGAATGTACTCGTACTTACGTTGCGTCGTCATTAAAATTAAAATAACTTTTAATACAGTGAACCTATTTTAATGAAACTAAGACTAAATGTTACACGAGGATATGCCTTATGATTTTCTTGGTGAGGTTTTATTGTGAACGCAGTAATTTAACACTAATGCATGTTCAAACAAACAAACAAACAAACAAACAAACAAACAAACAAACAAACAAACAAACAAACAAACAAACAAACAAACAAACAAACAAACAAACAGAGAGACAGACATTTCTAAAAATTTTATAGATTTCAGGTATATCTCAAGAACAGTATTTTTTTCTGCATGAAAGGCACTCTATGTCATAGTCTTTCAGTAGCATCCAATGTAAAAGCAAATTTTCATGATATCTGTTAAGTAGTTAAGTCGAGAAAGCGTAACAAACAAACTCATATTCACATTTATAATATTAGTTAAGACTTACAAGTTACTTAATACTACACCTAATGATCGAAAATACTATGTAAGTTAGTAGCGAAGTTATCCGTATCAAGATCTGACGTCAATAGATAATTCAACGTATAGATTTAACTTTGAGATTACACTTAATGCAATCTACCGTATGTTCTGTGTAATTATTCAGTTTAAAATAAATTAAAGTATACGGACTACATAAATAATCATGCATTATTTATATTATTATAATTCTTTTTATATCATAGCAGGCAAACGAACCGGTGGGTCACCTGATGTTAAGTGATCATCACCGTCCATAGACATTAACAATATCAGGGGAGTCGAAAGTGCGTTGCCAGCTTCTATTTGGGGGAAATGGAGGGAGGGAGAGGGGAGGGGAGAGGAGGTGGACCTCCGGCGCTCTGAATGACCTAACGAAACGCAACAATGCGAGCACTGTTACTTCACGTCAGTTTTCTATGAGAGGGTGGTACTACCCCGGGCGAGCCGACCCATTCATGCTAAAACCAATAATAGCTTCAACGTGGCTCTACCACCTACATATGATAAATATGCAAAAATTCTGCTCCATTGAAACACAAAATATTTAACGATCAACAAATTATCAAAATTTTACAAGTTATTATCCTAAGAATTTAATTACTGCCGTAAAACCAAATTATCATCACAGACAGCTCATACCTACTAATTGCAGAACGTAGAACATTTCACACCAATTATACTGCATAATATTACTATCTAAAAAAAAAACTCACCAAATTATATCAGTAGTAATAATGAAGGGTTAGATATTGCTTTGGATTTGGCCTTGAAATAATATAACCCATAATTGTAGAACATAAATTTTATATTAACTGTTTCAAATGCTCAATACACCATAATATTAAATACTAAGACAAAACATTCATGTATTTAATAAACATAACATAAACATTCAAGTTAGCATAAAAAAGTAAAACAATTGCATTATAAACATTTTTTTATCGGAAGTATAAATCATAACCTTTAATTTTCTTTCAAAAGGCTTTAAATTTAGCAGTTACGTATAGACCTCATTTAATGCAGTTTAATAAATGCATACGTGATCGACAAAGGCTTTGATGATAGAGCCACGTTGAATCTACTACTGGTTTCGACATGAATGGGTTGGCTCGCCCGTGTTAGTACCACCCTTCATATAAAACCGACGTGGAGTAACAGTGCTTGCATTGTTGCGTTTTGTTCGGTCAGTGAGAGCGCCGGAGGCCCATGTCCCCGCTCTCCCCTCCCCCTAACACAGGTTGACAACGCACTTGCGACTCCCCCGATATTGCTAGTCTCTATGGACGGTGGTGATCACTTAACATCAGTTGCCACAACTTTTATGATATAAAAAAACCAGACAGGGTATGACAACACAGATGCAACTTTCAGCTTCTTACTTTTAGCTTCATTTGAGGTTGGTAACATTTTCTGGTCATCAACAAGTTCTAACTTATCCTTTACTGGTAGATTTATCTGTGATGACTGATCAACCTTACTATTTATTTATATACAGCTCGTGACCAATACACCATTCATTCATTAATTACTTACAAACAATAATAAGCGTAATTTAGCCATTAAAATCCGCAACACAAAATGTACTTAATGGAAGATAGTGTAATTTAAATATAGACATAGGATGTTGTCACTTAAAGAAAATATAAATATAATGAACATAGTATGTAACACTAATTAATAGAAGTAATAATATAATATTATATCAGGGAAAAAATACTGCAACGATTCAAGCATATGCAGAAACATAAAATTTTAGATCTAAAATTCAACATCCAAAGTTCAAACTCAACATTTAAATTGATATCTACCAACAACAATAAAACCTTTTCCTTGAAAGTGCACATTAAGTCACTTAAAATATACATTTCGGCTCGTAATTTGTTTTAAAGACTGCTCGCTCAGCCTAGATACATGTGCATTAAGCCCGACATTAGTTACTATGAATAGCTTTTTGAGTAAATTAATACGGTACCCTGGGTATTTATGTTGAATATTACAGGTAAATTCATGTAAAAAATGTGGACAGTTCACTATGCCGTGATCTATATCTTCTTCTATACTAATAATAAAAATGTAAATCTAACCTGTAAATCTAACATTTTAGATTTTTGTGCAAAAAAATACTGCAGGTGTCTAGATATAGGTAATAAAATACATTGCTCTCTCTTTTAGAAATTCCTGTCTATCTGTCTGTCTGTTTGTTCGGATATGCATCACTGCTACTAGTACTGCTTCCACAAAAAATCCCACAAGAAAATCGTAAAGCATATCCTCGAATACCATTTAATCTTTGTTTCAATAAAATCGGTGCACTCTATCAAAAGTTATTGTAATTTGAGGCTCGAGTTAAGTACGAGAAAAGACTAGGTAAGTAAATGTAATTCAATCCCTTACGGAAACAAGATATCATATAATATATAAATCATTACATAATATAAAACAAAGTCCTCCACCGCGTCTGTCTGTCTGTCTGTTCGCGATAAATTCAAAAACTACTGAACGGATCTTCATGCGGTTTTCACCAGTGGATAAAGTGATTCATGAGGAACGTTTTAGTATATAATTTGTCTGAGATATTTTTATAATCAGGGCGGGACAACGTCTGCCGGGCCCGCTAGTAATATCTAAGACACAGTAAGCGAAAGACTGTTTTTTGCATTAAGTTCTACGCGAAGTCGCGGGCACAACTAATAATTATTAAGATTCACTGTCTTCCCTATTAAATCAATATTTTTGATTACTAAATGATACAATATGAATACGAAGAGTTGTTCCCTTATAACTTACATAATCACAGGAATAGGATTTCCCACTCAAACCAGCTGTGTTTATCTTATTGCGCTCAATCAGTCATAGTTTCGACTATTGCGGTACACCGTCGAACATTGCTAATCTTTCTTTCTTATGTAATGGCGTTGTCAAAGAACAAAAATACGATAATTTTTTTACCTTTATCTAATCTAGTCCGACACGGCTTCGAATCGAATTGTTTTCGGGCATAATTTGAAACCTTGACGTATCCGGTGAACGTAATTTTATTACTGTAACAAATATAAGAAAAAATGGAGAACAGGATAATGAAACTCGATCCAAGATTAATCGCCGTGACACCAAAGAAGACTGCTGCATCTGATGGTAATTTGAAATGTTTTTGTTTTCTTCGATTCCGATCGAATGCTATATGTTCATTACTTTTGCATTTTTTTCTATAAATAATTCCAATCAATACAGTCGTATTATATAATACCATTAGTGAATATATATGGTGTTACATAGGTTTTATATTTTAGAGTCAATAATATAAGAGTAATAATCTATTATTTCTGGTATTTCAAATCAATATAATCGCCGAAAAGTGTTTGTCAGTTCAAATTATTATAATTTATGTTATCTTTTGATTATTTCTAATATTTACAAATTTTAAATAAAATGACATTGTTGGTGAAAATGTTAACTAATTATGCTCATAAAAAGTTTTTATACATTAGTCACCATTTCTATAATTGATAACATAAATTTATTATGGTTTTGACTTGCATTTGTTTTATATATTAATACTCAATATCGTATAAGTTTCGGTGAAGTTTTTTTCATTATTTTAATAAAGAACCTAACTCATATAATATCTTTTTAAATCATAAATAGTAGCGATAAAATAGTAATGAGTTCACAAGATAACGGATCATGACGTACCTTTGAAAAAAAAGTATCTCAACAACCCTAATTTGTAGGAGAATGTATTTGAAATTAGGCCATGTTTACACATTCGATTTAATTCCTTTGAAAAAAAAGTATCTCAACAACCCTAATTTGTGGCAAAATGTATTTAAAATTAGGCCATGCTTACACGTTCGATTTAATTGATCTTAAAAATAAATGAAGCGCATTAAGTCAATTCCAAATATAAGGGTAAGTAGTGTAATTATATTGCTATATGGTCGTTGTAGAAAATGTATCACCATTTGTAACAGAAAAACGTTTAAATAAAAAAAGTTCGTAAATAATCCACTTTTTTTTTTATAAAATAATGTCAATGCAGACGAAATAACAGCATAATGCACTACGATATTTAACATAAAACTCAATTAAGTCGTAACGTCACCGAAAAAATAACGCACATTAACAAAAAAGTGACAAAACGAACGCCTTTTTAAAATAAATTAATGTAAATATAATAAATACTTTTTGTTAAACGCTGACATTTTTCATTTTACTTCAATTTATTAATACTCCTCGAAGAAAAAGTTTACACAAATCAAAAAGAGAACAACGGTCGTTTATTTACGTAGTTTTGATCGAACTAAAGTGGCTGTTGAAATGGACGTATTCTTCTCGCAACTTTAATTCACTTTCCAGTGAATTTTGAGCTACTTGTTTTTGTAATTAAAAGTGATTGTATGAATAAAATTATATTTAAAATATACAATCTATATTCTTTGATAAGTATTTTTCTTCCTTCTCTAACCGCTTCGACAGTAGTTGTATATATAAAAATCTTATCAGTTATCAGGAACTATCTCAGTGCATCATGTATTTATATTATCGTGTAGTCGCTAATAAATCAGATACGTTTGTTCATGAACATCTGGAAATTGTTTTACCTTTGACTTATTCAACAATTGTTTAACAAATATCGTTAATTTAAGTGTTGGTCCACTTGCATAAATATTTCGGGACGTCGATTTCGCAGTGTGATAGACAGTCTGACGTGACTGAACGACGAAGATAAATCTTCTGGACTTCAATACTATTTGTTTATACAGCCGGTTTTGTTCATGCAAAATCTTATTTATACTACTAGCTCCACACTCCGCACGCGTTTTTTAAGTTATATTAAAGAAATATAAAATTGTGAGAGCATGTACAACTATAGATTTTTTTTATAAACAATTGTAAGTGTGATACAGTAACGTATACATTAGATATATACATACTAACATTGTGCCAAATGAGATTTATCATCAGCAACATATTTAGAACATTAAGGCACCATATAACTAACTACCTCAGTGCTCACTGTATAAGGAACTAATGACAAAATGATTTAAAGATAGATAATGATATAATATATCCATATTGTCAATAAGTAATACGTTTATGGTCTAATATCATATTAGAAAGACCCCTTCTATCTTTAAAATTACTATTAATAATTATACTGTTGAATTGTAAACAATGAATGAGCTGACATCTTGAAATCTTGCATAAATATAAATCAAAATATAAAACTTTATATATATCTAAGCAGTTTTTAATATTTGGCAATTTAAATAGTGCTAATTAAACTCGATACAATATTTTTATATGTTACTATGGTTACTGAATTATGTAGACGAAAGCGCGGTAAATAAAATAAAATGGCCGCTAAAATGACCAGAAAAGACAATATAATTCAGAATACATACGTACATACATACAGATATATGAATTTCAATTATATTTATTCTTGGAGTCCAGTACAACGCACATCTCATGCACGTGTTTACAGTGAACAACATAGTTTTGCTAAATTTCATGCGGAAGAAGTCACGGGTAACAGCTAATAGAATAACCTAAATTACTTCTTATACGGTCAGCTATCTGCCAGGAATGTCCCTGTGAAAATCGGTCTAATTGTTATGGAGATAGTACTGCGGGTGAAGCCACAGTTAACAGTTAGTATAAATTAAAATTGCCTAAATTACTTTTTATAAGGTCAGATATCTGACAGTGAAAGTTTTGTGAAGATCAGTTCAACCGTTTTGAAGATAGCACTGCAGACGAAGCCGCGGTTAACAGCTAGCCTAAATTAGAGTAGCTTAAGTAACCCGCTGTAATTTTATTTTTGTTATCAGAAGCGTGTATACTTTCATACCCAATCAGTAAAAAAATGTTATTTGGATGTTACATACACCATACCTTTAAATTAGTTAGGATTGTAAGACCATTTCTACAAAACTGTAAAATATGTTTTTTTAATAAAAATAAGTCAAAGTATTGAATAAAAATTACTCTCATGTTAATCCTGAAAATTTATGGTTTCTTATATCATCAGGTCGTTAATAATGGTCTCTGATACAAATTTCCAAATCCCTTTCCACCTAATTAAGGGCTTATTTCAAAGAATACTTAAGTGTACCCTACTCTCTTGTCACACGAAGGATTAGGTATTAAAGTGTGCAAATTGTGTATATTAATACGATACTCTCAGCAATTTTATGTCTAGTTAGTCAGGATCTATGCTTTTATATTACAATATATTTAACCATACTTCAAATTCCTATATCATATGCGCATATATAAAACATATATAGCCATACGCACATACACTTAATATTATCATTTGTCTTTGATGGGACAGTAACAGATTTAATACCTTCATTGTATTTTATCTTCGCTCTTATTGACCGAACGAAACGCAACAATGCAAGCCCTGTTAGTTCACGTTGGTGTTTCTGTGGGTCGTGTGGTAGTACCCCGGGCGAGCCGACCCATTCATGCTGAAACCAGTAATAGCTTCAGCGTGGCTCTACCACCTATAAGTTTGTGTAAGCCATATAATAATAAAAATAATAATATGTAACTCTAGTTGGCAAAGCAAGCATTTTTCTTCTTTTACTTCTTTTAAATAAATTAGTTTTTAAATAAATTAGTAAATATAGTCGTCCCATAAATCAGTACTGAATCGAAAGGGATTCGTAGACCAATTAGCGTTATCTAGAAAGACGACAAGTTACATAATTCTTAAGTAATTGGAGTAAAACCTCTTTAGGCGCGACTAGGAGGTGACTGGTTACGGCAATATGGCGTCGCGTTTCTGTACCATCCGGTTTTTATTATTTTTGATTTTTCAGTTATCATAAACCAATCATATCATATTTGAAATATGATAGCAATTAAATTATTGTTTTAAATTGTATAGTGGTCGACGACAATAAATGTATATATTAGTAGTGTTACATCATTAATAAATGCCTTTTTAAATTCTCATATAATGTATTTATTTTTAACTTAATCGCCATCTCTTATAAGGCCAAAGAAGTTTTACTTAATTCGCACGTGACGGTTACACGCACTCATTTTTTTTTATATGACTTACAACTTCATTTATAATTTATAGTTCAAGCAGTTGTAGGTTAATTCATTAAACATAAATTAATTATATAGGCGAATATTCTCTTTACCAATATTTTTTTGTAGTAGTCAGTAATATCGTTTAAAGAAACAAGGACGCATATACTCGTATATGCTATTTTGCGATATTATATTCGGAATTACGACCGAACGACGCATCTGGTAGTTTTTTTGTTTGACTATGCGTTTTTATTCTCGAATTACATTTACTTTTAAAACGATGTATACGTACTAAACTAAAGCAACAAGCTACATACTTTGGTAGTCCGGTGAAGCTGTTAAGACCTTGCTTAGTCAATAGCGTAGTCAGTTCGAAAAAAAAAAGCTACATACTTTACGTCTTGTATTTACGGTTTGTATTTTAGTTAGAAGTGTCCTTTTTCCTTAAAATGACAGAACATATGGACCTGTTCTAATAAGTTCTTCGTTTGTGTAAAATTTAGAATATTATTGATTAAAATAAGTTCAAGAAAATTAAAAATTTTAGCAAACTACATGTATTCTATTTATATTTTCTTGTACATTTACTACTTAAATATCGATTTATATATGTGGTTGTAGCACTAGGTATTATTAATTTAGGTTTTTTTAAGTAATACCTGTCGCATTAATTTGTCATTTTGAAATGTTTTTCGAATATATTTTGAGTTATGTACAATTAAACTCTGTCGCATAATCACTAGCCGGAAGATACCAAATAGAGGAAGCCCTTTCGGTACGGCATTGATTTATGGGACACTCTGAATAATTACACGGATCATTTACTTCGAAGTTCATTAATGTGTATTGTTTATTGATTAAAACAAAGTGTATTAGAGAACATATTTTAATAAAAGTCTTCTGGATGGCCATTTTTGTTGTCCCCAAAAATAATTAATATGTAATTTATTATGTTTTATTTTGTGAAAAAAGAAATAACTGTGTACAAGTAATCTTTGTTCGCTAAAAATTGAGTCAACAAACATTTATTGGATAAATATTATCTTTTACTACCGATGCACTGATATATTTCGAACCTATAACGTTGGTAAGCTACCGAGATAGAAACGATATGATTCTTGGAAACACGTTCATTAATAAAAAAGCACGTCGCGATGTATTCGGTTACGAATCTTTTAACACGCTTAGAGTTGCAAGATATAAAAATTAACATGAAGAGGTACTGATTTGCAAAAAAAAATGAAATAGATCCCCTATTTTGATATATGATATAACTGCAGTTAAAGTTCAAAGGGTATCGTAGTAAGCGCTAATTTAAAAAAAAGAGATCAATATAAAATCATCCTTTATGAAGCGACGATGGTTTTAGCGTGTTCGGATAGAGCGTTGATGGTTGTAGGTTCAAATCCTTATAACTTGGAACTTTAGATGAAGGAAAACATCGTGGAAAAACCATACCACCATGGTAGGGTTTTATCTAAATCCGTCTGACTGGCTACCACCGACAAATTGAAAATCTGTCGCAAAGCTGTTGGTATGTTCTGGCAGCTGCACTTCAAAGCCAGTGTTCTATATGTTTAGCGTGTTTACCATCTTAGACCACGGTGCTATTTAAAATTAAATGCGATTATGGTCAAATGTTAAAACCTAAAAAAAATTTTTTTTTTAAATGTCATAGCAGGTAAACGAACACGTGGGTCTCCTGATGTTAAGTGACAACACCAGGGGAGTCGAAAGTGCATTGCCAGCCTGTGTTTGGGGGAAAGGGAGGGAAGGAAATAGGGGGAAGAGGAGAGGGGAGGGGAGGAGAGGTGGGCCTCCGGCGCTCTTACTGACCGAACGAATCGCAACAATACAAGCACTGTTACTTCACGTCGGTTTTCTATGAGAGGGTGGTACTCTACCCCAGACGAGCCGACCCATTCATGCTAAAACCAGTAATAGCTTTAGCGTGGCTCTACCACCTACCAATACCACCTACAAATTGATATATGAAGGAAAACGGAAGGACATTTACTAGAAATGGAGGACATATCCTTTATACTTAATCACGCTACAAATTGAAATGTTGCGGAAAATATTCTAATATCTGGGTATGAAAAAATACGTACATTTCCTTATCAAATCGCACAATAACCAATATATTACTGTCACATAATAAACGTATGGTTATAATACACCCAATATATTTAGTTGAGGTTTATATGTTGTAGTGGGAAAAGGAAAATGGGGATTGGTAATTTCATATCCGCAATAAGGGAACTGAAGAGAAATAAATAAGAATGAATATATTTAAATTTCAATTTAGAAAAGAAAGCCATTAGAAAGACGAGAAAATTATTACACTTATGCGTTTTTTTCATGTAGAAGGTTTTTATCTTATGCGTTTTTTTATAACTCACCACTAGTTGGCGCTGCAATGCATATATTTTTATAATGTTTGACAGAACATCATGAAAATTGATTAAACTAGGTATATTTAATTGTTACTAAGTTTTATATCGTAATTTGACATTATAAAATCGGGGCGGTTCGTTTGCAATATATAAAGGATGATTAGTTATGGAAAGCTATTGTAATCACTGCATATTATAAAACAAAGTCCTCTGCCACGTTTGTCTGTCTGTTCGCGATAAACTCAAAAACTACTGAACGGAGTTTCATGAGGTTTTCATCAGTAGATAAAATGATACATGAGGTCGGTTCATGTATAGAATTTGTCAAGGGGTTGTTTATTATCAGGGCAGGACAACGTCCGCCAGGCCCACTAGTGTAATTATATAACAGAGAAATTATTTTTATAGCTGCTATTCCACAAGTGACAAATAATAAAATGTTATATTTCAAGGGCAAGGAATTGCGGGATTCCTAAACGAGCGCCTTTTATTTTAACCCTTTCTTTATCGTTCTTTACGCAAACAAGTACGAAATAAGGGCCTCTCTAGAAGCGGGAACTTTTACTGCTATCTTCTTTTATTTCGGCGATCTACTATATAACACATACCATATGAAAAATAATTAATTTAAAGCACCACATTAACATATTGGGAATGCAAACAAATAATTTCATACATACCATATATTATATTGTACTCACTACTTATATGGAAGAATATTTTTCATTTCATATGAAATATAGCAGTGATGCATGTACGTTCCACACCTTCAGGAGATGTGGTAGATGTTTGGTGATAGATTTTCAGAGGGGTAATGTAATTGAGTACTATTAAACTCTCCACTGCTATAATGTGGTTTGAACTACACCAAAACCAGATGTTTTTAGATGTGGTGCGATCAATCACTATGCGGTCTTTTCCCGCGTTATATTATTTTGGTAACAGATTCAAGCGAAACCACGTTATAAACTATTTTCAATTGATGAGACAATTAGATATTTGAAATTAATTGAGTGTGATTACAATTAATTAAAGTTTAATTTTCATAGTTACAGCTGTTCGTTCTCGAAAATTATCTATTCTTTTATCAAATAGACTAATGTACTATTGTTATCACTGAAATAGGTTCTAATACTAATATAAAAATAGTCTTCTATGATGTTTTTAATCCATTTACACTTAATATCTTATCTGAAAAATATTATGTGATAAGAAGTATTAAACAATAATAACATACAAAATTTATAAGTTACATAACGTATTCGAATGTATTTTGTGTCTCCTTAGTTCTCCTAAACTACATAACAGGTTTTGATACGGTTTCCAGCATAATTTATAGATTTTTTTCCAGAAAGTTTATATGTACAATACATGCATAATGTATTTACAGAAAGGAGAGAAAATTAATGCGTTATTACAAAGTCACTAAAGTAGTTTTGAAGCATTTATTTTGCAATATTTATTTAGAAAGGCCTACAGAGAATATTATCTTTGTGTCCATACATACATATATATGTAACAAAATAAGGATCGGATATTACGTATCTTTTAATTAAAACTGTATATACGCTATTGGCTTTCTAAACGTACCGGACTTTAAGACTATATTACGGGTCTAAATTGCTTGCCCCGTGCGAAGCTCTGAAGTATTTATTAATAGCTATAATCCATAACAAAAATCCTAAAACTATTATATTCATTTATGAAAAATGAGATAGGAACTTTTGGAAGCCATTATCTCTATGTAGTTCAAATATGAATATCTTCGTTCCATACTTATACAGTATAAGGCTTCCTTTGTTCTTGCCTTTGTGTTATCGTGCTTTATACAAAGAATATATTTCTTAACTTTAACGTAAATACATATTTATCTTTGAACTCACAATCAATTTTAATTGGTAATTGTTGATTATAAAGACATTAATTTTGACAATCACAGTACCCTTATAAAATTAATGAGTTACAAAACACTAGCCGTAGCCCGTGTATTTGTTTAAATAATCCTCAATTTATTACCATAAAATGAAATTATAAGAAAACAGTCATTTTATGAAACGATTCGAGCGCTATCTATTGCAGGTTTACAGTAAAATATTATACGATACACGAGGCTATCTAAGAAAAAAACATTTTCTTTGTAATACAAGACTACTAAAATATAAAAAACAGAAATATAGTTAAGTTAATTAAAACACAGACACTGACGTACTTCTAACAATATGAAATACTCGTCAGCTGGTCAGGTTTATTCTTCGATCAACAATAACTAGATAAAGGGTCACGTACAAAATTGAAGCTAAAAACTGTCCGCGTAAATATATACTTATGTGTAGCTATTTGTTTACTAAAAAAGGGAGAAAAAAAGTTTTAAAACAGTTTTTAAATTCAACCTAATTACAACCATAACACCTAGTAATAAAGTCACAAATGTTCAAAATATTATCTAATACTTACGATAAAACGAGCAAAGCAATAAATTACTCTCCTCACAAATGAAAAGACAACATAAACAACATTTAGTGTGAATTCAACCTTAACACGTAATGAATAAAGTACGTTTTCCCGTTATTGTACGTGTTTGTGCGTGACGAGTCCAAACATTTGTAACACAGGTTTATAATCGGTAATTTTGTTCAAAATTTGATATTATTTGTTAGCTTAAAGCTTAAAATATAACTTATTGAACATGTATTTAGCGAAAGTAAGATACTCCGGCCGTTAAATTGCTTTTTCAGGTATTATTTTTGCATCTTTTGAATACACTGCGGCATTTGAAACAGGCTTACATTGGCTGTGTTTCAAACAAACTAAACAAAATAAGGGCACACATTTCAAGTGAGCTCTTATTTACCGAGATGTATTTTTCGCGCCGACCTTTTATCTAGTTATTGTTGATCGAAGAGTTTATTGAAGCAGGAACAATCGTTTGTATAGGAGACGTCTCAAGAGGAAGAATGCAGAAAGGTTTACGGATAGATTGAGCAAAGACCTTAGAAAGCTCATTTCAACTAATACTTCATGAAATATTGAATCTCGTGCCAACTAGAAAGACGTTATAGATAGCAGTGGTACAACAAAAAATGAATATAATGATGACTCTGCATTATGACTTGAAATTGAATAATATCTCCTTATAGACACCTTTAAACAAGTGTACGTACTTACGTATACTTGTTTAAAGGTACGTAACATACTTACGTATGCTTCACAGTTGGACAGAGGAACATAATAACCGCTATTGAATATCAGAACTGTCAATTCCATATCACTGACCAAATTATAAAGGCTTCCATCCCTCAAGTACTTCATATTACGCTATTCATTGGATATTACGGGCATATTTCTATGTAAGATGACTATTCAAAAATTCTATTAAAATATAGATAGATCAGAATCTTATATGAATTTGTATGAATCGCAACTTTATAGTTTGTCCATTTCGTAAAAGATTAGTTTATTGACTTCGCACAGGATTAGTAACAAAGAAAATGAGATCAAATCTTCACTTTTGTTAATGACTATGTCCGGTACCGCTATGAGACACCCGAGAGGCGAGACTACAACGCCACCCGGGGAACCACTGTTGACCTGCGATACCGCGCTATTGACTTTATCGGGGTGTTACTAATGACCTCGAACGTTATTGGTCGGCTATTCATTATTCACCCCGGTTGGGGGGAGTTCAGCATATAAAAGGCAAGATGTCACTGATCTGCGCGCACTCCTATGTGTTACTGTAAGGCGAAGCTCTACCCGGATAAATAGTTACAGTATCTTCAGAGTGTTTATTGGTGTTCCCGACTGACTGGCTGATTAAACGTATTGTGTAACACTTTACAATACAATTCTCTGTTAGTTCTCTCAATTTCTTGTAGGTGAAGCTATTACTGATTTCAGCATGAATGGGTCGGCTCGTCCTGGGTACTACCACACGACTCACAGAAAACCGACGTGAAGTAATAGTGCTTGTATTGTTGCATTTCGTTCGCTCAGTGAGAGCGCCGGAGGCCCACCTCCCCTCGTCCCCTCGCTTTTCCCAGCCCTCCCCCCAAACACAGGTCGGTAACGCACTTGTGACTCCCCTGGTGTTGCTAGTGTCTATGGACGTTGGTGATCACTTACCATCAGATGACCCAACTGTTTGTTTGCCTCCAATGATTTAAAAAAAAAAAAACCGTCAGTCTATCAGTAATTTTAAAGGTCTCCCTGTCATCATCTGTTTCATTCACTCACTCACTTTTTATATGGAAATTTTAGAATTGAAATCTTGCTCTTTTCAATATGATTTATTAAACATTTTCATACAAACCTTATCCTGAAAAATAAACTAAACAAAAAAAGAATAGGTGCAGCAGTTTTGAAGTAATGCGTAGTAATTAAATACATTCGGCAATTGAGTTTTATTTATAAAGATTTAAATCGAGTTCGAAGCAGTTTACATGAGGAATGTTAAATTATTTTAAAATTTTAAAAGATAAGCCTTTTCTAAGGTTCGCATTTAAATCGTTAATAAAATCGTATTTAATCCAATGATTTAATACTTTATTGCACTTTTGGGTTTGTACACTGGCGAGCTTAATGCTATTAGGCATTTTCTTCCAGCTAACTACCGGTATTGTTGTCAATCAAAAAGTTTTGTATGCAGTGCATATATAGAAAAAAAACAAGATCATGTTAATCGTGTCTATTTAATTTCCAGCTGAACAAATATCAAGGTTGAGACCTTCGCAATCGCCTATCGCCATTTCATTGAATCGCTGTCCGACTTGGTCCTCACTCGATCCGCTCAAATTCAAAGGTTACTGGGACAGCAACGCAAATGGGATACTCCTGAATACTGGATCTACGGGTATGTTGAATTATTTATACTTTACCTTTTTACTGTGACGGCTTTGTTGATAGCATGTTTGGATATCGCGTCGATGGACGTAGTTTCGAATCCTTCCGTAGCTTTCGGCGAAGGGAAACATCGTGTTGGAACTATAGCGTGGTGATAAGGCTCTTTCTAAATCACCCTGGCTAGCTACAACCCTCAAGTTAAAAATCTGTTGCCAAGCAAATGTGAGGCTTAGCGTGTTTACTGTATTAGACCACATTATCATTTAGCATCAGACAAGGTTGTGGTCAAACGCTAAAACCACCTAATACTTAATAGTGTTAAAAAAACAGATGGATATTATTTGAAGTCCAATAGTTAGTTGCTATGAACGTGAGAAATTTAAAATGGTGTATAAGTAATAGTTTTGTGTATTAATATACACTTAGTTTATCGAATAGCTATCAAATACCACTATACATAAGATAATATATTAGTATTCACTGCAATGGTAAGCTTATATGTGTCGCGTTGACTACTACAGTGACTACTCTTTCAGACCGTGACGTCATTATACCGCGCGAGTTTAAAAAGAGTTTCACCTGAAGATATAAATAAATAATATTTTAGTTTGTCCACGTGTTCCCGTAGGTACAGTGATATCCAAAGCTTTTTAGCTTAGTTTGGTAATTCTAGGATCGTTCTATAATGATTGTGGCCAAACATGACTCTACAACATTAAAAAAACAACAATAATAAATCTAGTTATAGTTTTCTATTATCAAATAAATGTATTAGATTTTGAAATACAAACTATAAATAAGATACTTCATATTTGCTATAAAAGCAGTTCAAGGTACAAAAGATCAATATAATTTGTGATTACGACAGGACTAAATTCTTATGATTTCAATTACTTATGACATCAACAACTATCTAGTTAATATTGAAATATATTTATTACGAATTCAGAATAATCTTCATTTATTTACCAAAAAGTGTACTTTTTAGGAGAACTGGTTATTACATAAAACCGGTGATTTTTTTTCTTTATCTTACATTTTAAAAGATTAGATAATATAACAGAGACAAATGCCCTAAAAAATACGCACATAATAATGTTGAGGCCGTTTTATATTATTCAACATATGATAATATTTATCATAATTTGAACGATATCTAAAATCGATGATTGAAATTTTTTATTGAAATAATTTTTACCACCAACAAACAGATAACGAATTACGAGTTAGATCGTTTTTTGAACTCGGATATGTTATTTTTACACTATAATTCTATCTAATTAGCTGAATCGTCGTGATTTAATTAACAAACAATATTCTTTGCAATCTATATATATCTATATACAAATAGGCAGTGAGGAAACGCTTAAGGAAATCTCCCTTCTCTGTTTCTCAGCCGATTTTCAACATTCATTTTTTATTTAGTAGCTCTTAACAAGTTTTAATTAATAAAAATACAAAGATGGAAAAAGTTTTTTTCTCTATGGTCGAAGTCGACCACTGGACGAGCACTTGTATATGTAAATAGACGAATACAAAATAGCTAAGTACCATCTTATCCTCTCTTTGTTAACCGATTTTTTTATCGTGTTTAGTAGCTATTTAAGAGCTACTAAAGGCTTTTTTTATTTTGTTACCAATAAAAAAATTAACAATTTTTCCACACTTTTGAGGAGTGCCTTTATTTATAAGTTTCTATTTGTCACACTTCCCGCTCCTTGTCTACAATTTACAATAACTGTAATAGTCGATACAATTTTTACCAATAAAAAAAAAACAAATACAAAATCAAAGAAATACAGATAATAGAATATAAACATTAACACGTGAACAAAAAATGTTGTACTCACCTCTAAAAACCAATAATAATAATTACAAGGCAAATAGCTTTTCAAATAAATTAGTATTTAATACATACATACAGTTTTGCGTGGTTTATATATACAGTTGCGTATGTATATATACACCGATAGATATTCTACGAGGGCAACTTCTCTCAAAATGGCGAGCACAAACTAAATTGTCGAGTTCATTCTAAGGCCAAATAACCTCGAAAGAAGTTGTGGAAGCGCACTAAAGTTATCGCATATCTCTTTAATGTACAAATAATAAATTAAACTGAAATAGCCTAATGATCTGTAGCAATCCATTATGGTATACCACATCCAGCTTTAAAGAAATAAATTATAAACAAATTACTCTTAAATAATATATATTAACAGCCGTAATCAACATTGACAGTCATTTAATTTATAATAAAAAAATATTGAAGCCACTAATCGAAATATAAATTATACTCTATCTCTCTCTATGTCTCAATTTTTTTTTTTTTTTTTCGAACTGACTACGCTATTGACCTGGCAAGGTCTTCACAGCTTCACCGGACTACTAAGGTTGGAGCTTAAGGCTCACAACCGATTTTGGGTTTTGGGTAACAGACACAAGGGTGCACGCACACCTCGGCTTGGACTGTTACCGAAAAAAAGACGCGACTGTCTGTCCTAGCTAAACTATTCTAAGCTATTCATACATATATACATTTGTGAACCATGCAATGAAAATTACATGATTCACCAATGAATACGTGTATATCTGAAATGAAACGAACTAAAACTATTCGATTCAGTTCGATTGAGGGAAAAAAGTAAACCCTCCCACAGTGTGTATAGATGTGCACGTGTGTGAGAGAGATAATCTCATATGTGTGTTCCAGGTGATGTAGGATGGAAGCCGACGAGGGCGGGTTTCGGAGAGCCTACTTTGCTAACAGAGGCCATACCGGGGCCTGGGGAGGGGAGTGGGGTGGAGGAAGACATGTAATACCTCCCTGCCAGAGGGGCAGGGGGGCGCGCCTTAATGAAGTTAACGGACTATCCCGAGTCCGGATCAAAGGGAGCTGTGGGCGAAGTGCAATGCCTCACAGGGGACCTACAGTGCCTAGGGGGAAGCCCTAACACTTCTTTCTTCTCTTCAGCCGGCGCGGCGACACGACGACACGCCACGGGGCCTGAGGGGCCCGGTAGGGGCGGGGGGGCGCACTAGTCGTGGGTACGGACGCTGCCGGTGCACGAGACGTGCCCGGCAGGTTCGGGAAGGCCTCTCGAGACATGAGAGGCGGAGGTCGAGGACGGGCGGGGGCAGCGGCCGTCTTAGACGGCGACGCCTGCCTGGGGTATCGAGGGCGCTTTGTGCGCGGGGCGCGGGGACATCCGCGATAATTCGCGGTATGGCCCACGCCGCGGCACAGAACACATCTCGGAGGGTCGGAGGCGTCTTTCGTGCGAGAACATTCCCTAGTGGAGTGGTCGCCGAGGCACTTAACGCACCTGGGTTTCAGGCGACAGTTTCGTGCGGAGTGTCCGTACACCTGGCAGTTGTGACACTGCGAGGGCACAGACGTTTTGCGCGGTGGCTCGACTATGACGCCGGAGAGGCCGCAAAGGGATGTAAGATTAAAAATCGCTTTCCCCTGAGGGGTGCGATCGAGGACAACGAGAACCATATCATATGGAGCCCTGGTGCGCGGAGAGCGCATACGATGAACCTCGCGAACAGGAATCTTCTGTTCCTTGAGGTCGTCTGAGATGTCGTCAGTCGGGAGTTCTGAGGGGACTCTACGGATCACAACCCGTAGTTTACGCTCCTCTTCGAGAGAGTGCGTGAAATAGCCCCACTGGTTGTCCCGAAGGAAACGAGTGAGGTTGCGATGGGCGGTGGTCGTGGCTACCTTCACCTGAATACCTACAGCGGTATTCACGGCGGAGGTGTAAGGGATACCTGCCGTTTCCAGCAGGCTAGAAATCTCAACCCAAGACGCTTTGTCTTGGATCGTAACGGGGGGCGGTGGGCGGGGCTTTTTGCCCGAAACTGCGGAACCCGCAGCCGCGGGCGAGTCGGGTTTAGAGGGCGCTGGTGTCGCCTTTGGCACTTTCGCGCCATTTATGTTAACGATCTTTTTAGAGGGCAAACTGCCCTCCGGATCGGACGAGGGGTTGGAGCGCTTCTTGCGGTGCGTGACGGTGGTGAAGCCATCGTCTGCAGCAGGGGCTTGCTCAGCCTGAGGGGCTTGCTCGGCAGAGGGATCCCGGAGATGTTGGAGCCAGAGTCGGAGTTGGAGTCATCGCTATCGCGATCGGCTGGGATTGGGAAGTTGTTAGAAGCCTCGATCTTGGTATAGATCGAGGGAGCGGGCTTCGAGGAATGAGGGAGCTCGGTGCGACGCTTTGCAGCGTACGCATCGTAGTCTTCTACGAGACGAGGACAGATAGCGGCTATGAAGCCGCGGAGGCTAATGAGCTCAGTCTCTAAGAGACTGACCTCTTGTTCAGCGGCCATACCGGGGCCTGAGGAGGGGAGTGGGGTGGAGGAAGACATGTAATACCTCCCTGCCAGAGGGGCAGGGGGGCGCGCCTTAATGAAGTTAACGGACTATCCCGAGTCCGGATCAAAGGGAGCTGTGGGCGAAGTGCAATGCCTCACAGGGGACCTACAGTGCCTAGGGGGAAGCCCTAACACTTCTTTCTTCTCTTCAGCCGGCGCGGCGACACGACGACACGACGACACGAAGAGAAGCACGCTGACGCACCGAAAAGTGCGATTTGCGTACTGACAAGTACGATTTCCTCTGTTCTGAAAAGAACAGGAACGATTGACGACAGACAAGATAGAAATACAGACAAGATAGAAAAAACGAAAACACGAATTCTCGATACGGATATAGAAAGAATTTTCACTCGCGTAAAAACACCAACTGACTGATATGACGTCACGCAAAAATAAAAATAATCACGTATCGAGAGCACATGCGAGCGCGCGTCCGGTTGCCACGAACACAACAATCGGACTCCCCCGCCTTTTTTTCTCTCTATGTCTCAAGTTGAGCCAATTTATATATAAATGCCAACTTTCATGAAGATCGGATTAATAATTTCGGAGTTCATCGTGGACAAAAATTATGACACTGGATTTTTATATACTTAGGATGTAGATTACTTAATACGATAGACAATAAATTCTTATCGTAAAATTTACCTATTACTTAAAATAACACATATTTTTAATTTACAGCGTACTTCACATTCAGTGACTCTTCAGTCCGACCGAGCGTCCGCGGAGGACCACTTCTCGGGGAATACATTTTCGAGCAAATGCACTTCCATTGGTCGGTGGACGACTTCACTGGATGTGAGCATGTCCTTGACGGACACGGGTAAGATTGTTAAAAATATACGTATGATGGAACTCTAATTCATAAGCAATTTTTTTACAATTAATCTTTTCACTTCAAAACACACCACACGTTATGAGAAATATAAAACAACGTCAAAAATAACTCACATTTTTTTATGCTATTTGTGGCAAACGAACATGCGGATTATCGAATGGCAAGTGATCACCGCCGCCCATAAACACTTGCGATACGAGGCCAAAAACACATGCGTCGCCGGCCCTTGAGAAAGGAGTAGGTTCGTTATTTGAAAGTTTGCAAATTGTATTGGTCCAGAAACGCCGCCGCTGGGAGTTCATTCCAGAAAACCGACGTACGTGGAAAACTGCACAGTAGACAACTTTCAATCATCGAGATGACAAAAAACAGAATACCTTATATTATAGGGAACTTGAAAACATATTTATATGTATTATTACATTTATATGTACTTATATTATTATATTACATTTATATGTACTTTATTTAAACACAAAACAAATAAAATCGTTATAATTCCAATTATAACCATAATGCTATAGTATTGACGATGTAATGAATGAGAATTTTGTAAAATTACTAGCGGTCACGGCGGACGTTGTCCTGCTTTGATAATAAAAAAAATCCTAAAAGTCAACCGCAACGCCACCTACCGGGTCCAATTGTGAATCTAAACCATTCTCGGATTCACTGGAACACGCACACAAAGTTTTATTAAAATCGGTCCAGCCGTTTAGGAGGAGTTCAGTGACATACACATGCACAGAAGAAATTTATATATAAAGATTACCAATCGATTTTTTTTAATGAGCAAACGTTCATTCAAAATATATTTACAGTGACATCTAACAAACTTTATATGAAACAAAGGATAAAGACGACACCTATATGTTGAATTAGAAATACTATAATTTTATTATTCTACGAAAATTAATTGAGTAAAATAGTTTATAAAATTTCTAGATTTATATATATATGT
>MU158776.1:48510-61375 GCA_015888305.1 Antheraea pernyi | reverse complement strand
TGTGTACATTACAGAAACGTTTTTTCAAAAACATTTGTAACTACGACACTCACGCCAACTGTAACATGTAACGTGTACATTAGATATATGAATACAAATAGTATATCGAGTGGGATGGGATTTATCATCAGCAACATACCTGGAACTTCAACCTACTATATACCAAACTTAGTGCTCACTAACACTATATAAGAAAGTAATGAAAATTATAAGCTATACATTATCGAATAATATATCTTAAATCTTTTATTATATAGATAGAATATGCGCGTATTGTCTATATACTTAAGTTATTCTTATACGTTGCTATAAACGCTGAGTTATGTAGAAGCAAACGCGGTAAATAAAACAATATGGCCGCCAAATTGACCAAAAAGATGATATAATTCATATTACATAAAAATACTAGCTGTTACCCGCGGCTCCGCACGCGCTTTTTAAAAAATTATTAAGGTAATGTAAAATTCTGAGTGTGTACATTACAGAAATGCCTTTTCAAAAACATTTGTAACTACGATACGAACGCCATCTACTGTAACATGTAACGTGTACATTAGATATATGAATACTAATAGTATATCGAATGGGATGGGATTTATCATCACAAACAAACAAACAAACAAACAAACAAACAAACAAACAAACAAACAAACAAACAAACAAACAAACAAACAAACAAACAAACAAACAAACAAACAAACAAACAAACAAACAAACAAACAAACAAACAAACAAACAAACAAACAAACAAACAAACAAACAAACAAACAAACAAACAAACAAACAAACAAACAAACAAACAAACAAACAAACAAACAAACAAACAAACAAACAAACAAACAAACAAACAAACAAACAAACAAACAAACAAACAAACAAACAAACAAACAAACAAACAAACAAACAAACAAACAAACAAACAAACAAACAAACAAACAAACAAACAAACAAACAAACAAACAAACAAACAAACAAACAAACAAACAAACAAACAAACAAACAAACAAACAAACAAACAAACAAACAAACAAACAAACAAACAAACAAACAAACAAACAAACAAACAAACAAACAAACAAACAAACAAACAAACAAACAAACAAACAAACAAACAAACAAACAAACAAACAAACAAACAAACAAACAAACAAACAAACAAACAAACAAACAAACAAACAAACAAACAAACAAACAAACAAACAAACAAACAAACAAACAAACAAACAAACAAACAAACAAACAAACAAACAAACAAACAAACAAACAAACAAACAAACAAACAAACAAACAAACAAACAAACAAACAAACAAACAAACAAACAAACAAACAAACAAACAAACAAACAAACAAACAAACAAACAAACAAACAAACAAACAAACAAACAAACAAACAAACAAACAAACAAACAAACAAACAAACAAACAAACAAACAAACAAACAAACAAACAAACAAACAAACAAACAAACAAACAAACAAACAAACAAACAAACAAACAAACAAACAAACAAACAAACAAACAAACAAACAAACAAACAAACAAACAAACAAACAAACAAACAAACAAACAAACAAACAAACAAACAAACAAACAAACAAACAAACAAACAAACAAACAAACAAACAAACAAACAAACAAACAAACAAACAAACAAACAAACAAACAAACAAACAAACAAACAAACAAACAAACAAACAAACAAACAAACAAACAAACAAACAAACAAACAAACAAACAAACAAACAAACAAACAAACAAACAAACAAACAAACAAACAAACAAACAAACAAACAAACAAACAAACAAACAAACAAACAAACAAACAAACAAACAAACAAACAAACAAACAAACAAACAAACAAACAAACAAACAAACAAACAAACAAACAAACAAACAAACAAACAAACAAACAAACAAACAAACAAACAAACAAACAAACAAACAAACAAACAAACAAACAAACAAACAAACAAACAAACAAACAAACAAACAAACAAACAAACAAACAAACAAACAAACAAACAAACAAACAAACAAACAAACAAACAAACAAACAAACAAACAAACAAACAAACAAACAAACAAACAAACAAACAAACAAACAAACAAACAAACAAACAAACAAACAAACAAACAAACAAACAAACAAACAAACAAACAAACAAACAAACAAACAAACAAACAAACAAACAAACAAACAAACAAACAAACAAACAAACAAACAAACAAACAAACAAACAAACAAACAAACAAACAAACAAACAAACAAACAAACAAACAAACAAACAAACAAACAAACAAACAAACAAACAAACAAACAAACAAACAAACAAACAAACAAACAAACAAACAAACAAACAAACAAACAAACAAACAAACAAACAAACAAACAAACAAACAAACAAACAAACAAACAAACAAACAAACAAACAAACAAACAAACAAACAAACAAACAAACAAACAAACAAACAAACAAACAAACAAACAAACAAACAAACAAACAAACAAACAAACAAACAAACAAACAAACAAACAAACAAACAAACAAACAAACAAACAAACAAACAAACAAACAAACAAACAAACAAACAAACAAACAAACAAACAAACAAACAAACAAACAAACAAACAAACAAACAAACAAACAAACAAACAAACAAACAAACAAACAAACAAACAAACAAACAAACAAACAAACAAACAAACAAACAAACAAACAAACAAACAAACAAACAAACAAACAAACAAACAAACAAACAAACAAACAAACAAACAAACAAACAAACAAACAAACAAACAAACAAACAAACAAACAAACAAACAAACAAACAAACAAACAAACAAACAAACAAACAAACAAACAAACAAACAAACAAACAAACAAACAAACAAACAAACAAACAAACAAACAAACAAACAAACAAACAAACAAACAAACAAACAAACAAACAAACAAACAAACAAACAAACAAACAAACAAACAAACAAACAAACAAACAAACAAACAAACAAACAAACAAACAAACAAACAAACAAACAAACAAACAAACAAACAAACAAACAAACAAACAAACAAACAAACAAACAAACAAACAAACAAACAAACAAACAAACAAACAAACAAACAAACAAACAAACAAACAAACAAACAAACAAACAAACAAACAAACAAACAAACAAACAAACAAACAAACAAACAAACAAACAAACAAACAAACAAACAAACAAACAAACAAACAAACAAACAAACAAACAAACAAACAAACAAACAAACAAACAAACAAACAAACAAACAAACAAACAAACAAACAAACAAACAAACAAAGTTCCTGAGATCCTAGCGTTCAACCAAACAAACAAACAAACAAACAAACAAACAAACAAACAAACAAACAAACAAACAAACAAACAAACAAACTCTTCAGCATTATATATTAAAAATATAGATATAGATTTAGTGTATTAATAAAAAAAGGGTGTGTGTACACGCGTTAGAAGTTATACTTCTCGGCGTAACAAGATAAAAATCTTTTCAAAAATTCTATCTTTCGCCTTATCTAGGTTTGTAGAAAAAACGACACTAACAATAGAAAAAGTTGACTATAGCTAACTTCAGGGTGTCGGTTTTCGTGACGGTGTGCGCGCGTATCGTAAAATTTACTCTCATCATTTTTCCCTAACGCGTCAAAAGAAGTATAACTTAATTTTTATTATTATTTTTTTAATTTATATTAAATTCTCCTTAATAGAAAAATATACAAGATCTTTCAATTTTCTTATTTCATATATTACAAGTCATACCTGTTATCCGTTGTGTTATCTGTGTCACTCTCACACACAAAATTACATATTTGGTCTAGACCTTATTAAAAGAAACAAATCCTGTTATATCATAGTGTAACCAGGTAGAGTTATATAACATACAATACGTGTATTGAAGCTTCGTATTAGTTGTCTCAAATAGCAAAGATATTTTAAGAAAAGTATATTAGTAAATCAAGTATACTGACGTCATTTTACGTTAATTTATATTGTTATTTAAATTTTTATGGTCTGAAATAATTTAAAAAAAAAACTTATTTTGCGATATGAAAGAGTTAAACAAATTTAACACTTCGTTAATTCTACAAGAATTTGGTATTATTGGATAACTATTCTGTTGTCCAATTGTAAAGTTTTGCAATATTAAACCTTAAACCTTAAAGTAACCTTATGAGCTTCTATTCTCAAATTATACTTAATTACTAAACAAGTTAAACCTATTTATTATATTACAATAAAGTATAAATCGTCCAAATGTACTTAAAATAATGCAAATGAAAAAATACGAGCACTAATTTGTTGAGTATTCCATCTTTCTTTGAATATAAATATAAATAATATTTATATCAAATATATAAAATGTTCCAATGACATTTAATTTACAGATACGCAGCAGAATGCCACTTCGTTCATTATAACAGCAAGTACGAATCCTTGGAAGCTGCGGTAGGTCATCCGGATGGCTTGGCTGTGGTCGGATTCTTACTGGAGGCTGTTGACGCTCCAAACCCAAGGTTCGATAGATTAGTTGAAGGCTTGGAAGGTATCAAAAAGAAGGAGTCGGTCATGCATGTTACCTCAGGTTAGTTTATATGAACGTTATAATTTATTAACATCTTTTCTCTTAAGTGTATATCGATTAGCCCTTAAGTGACTCGCTGCAGGACCATAGGCCTCTTTCCAAAGGAAGTTATAGGCATAACCACCACGCCAGCCCACGACATATTAGCGACTTCAAACTCCGAGAAATTTTCAGTTCTGTTTTCCCACATACGGGTTCTACAATAATATATCTCAGGGTCAGGTTCCCTTACGATATTTTCCTTCATCATCAGCCGATAGTGTTACCAATTAAAAGTAGTAAATGTACTCGAATTCTGAAAATCTCGTTGATACATTCCGGAGTTCGAACCTGCGGACATCGAGTTGACGTTCTACCGGTCTAGCCACTAGACCACCACGATCCTATATGCCATTAATAATAATTATAGTATAAAGAGATAATGCTTGTTTGTAGAAGATACTCATAATAAGTGGTGCTTATAGGCTGTTTAACCTTATTAAGTACTATATAGTACTGGTAAGTGTTTTATTCTAAAAAAAATGTAATTTTGGTTTTCTAATTATAATTTTGTCATGACTACTTATTCCTTATGAAAAACCATAATGATATGTAGACTAAAAACAGTGCTCAAAGTCATAACAAAATGAGATAGGATAATTTATATTTCGATTAATGGCGTCAATATTTTTAATAACAAATTAAACGAATGTGCGTGTTGATTATTGTTATTAATTGTAAGTTTCATCAACCTCGAACAGATGGCGCTTTAAATTAGTTTCTTATCAGAAAACTGTAGAACCGACTGTTATAGATATCTCATAGATAGCACCACATTTTAATTCTGAATTTGTTTTTCAATTTAAGTTCATCATGTAATAAATTAACCACAGCAACGCGCTACTAGCAGCTAGTATAGAGTATAAAGAAATTAAATTTAATTTCTAATCTAAGTTTAATGCGTTAACTAATAATCTCAAACAAACAACAAACGTATCAACTTACCATAACGTATTATTCATGCATCATCGTCATTATGTGGACGATTGAATTGCTTCACGTTTGAGTGCTCGGTACACCAATTTGCGGGTTAATTGACATAAGACCCTCAGTAGTGACAAGAGATACATTAGCCGTATCACATAGCCCTCTCACGTGTAATCAAGCCAAATAAGTCGAGTCGAATTATCCAATGCGTTACTAATAATTATGCTATTTCTAATAGTTATTTAGTCGAACCAAAATAGATAATTAATTTTTTCGACATTTGAGTGCCGTTCCTTGTAATTATATTATATTATTAAAAACAATCTATACAGCCAATATTATTGGAGACTAACTGGTGCCTGGATCTCACTCTTATGACAAGTGTCTTATTGGATCTTGGTAGTACGTATTGTATTTGATTTAAGTGGGCTACATTATGTTATTAATTCTTAATAACTAAAACTTCTACCCGTTCTAGGTTACCTCTTATAAAACCAATTTTTACTATTTAACTCCTATTGAAAAGCGAACGATATAAAGTATAAACAATGGTCTGAAAAGTCTTGCATCTAGCTTTAAAAGCCCCGTTAATCAGTTCAGTCAGTTTAATGTTACCCCCTGATAAACAAAGACATTTCAAGTATTTTATATGCATATATTAGACGATTCCCACCGTTTCTTTGAGATTAAAAAATGGCAAAACGTCAATGGAATCTAAAAAAATAAGTAGCATAGAAATATTTACAAAAAAATAAGCATCAAATGATCATAGTGCTATGCTCATACGTTCAGTAAGTTTGATGTAATTGAGACTCAAAGGAAATGTATGTTTATTATATACGTGTGGATGAATCTTCTTTGGTGCCTCAAACGTTTATGAGCCTCGATGAAGCGCTAGTTAAAATCAAATGAGACCGAGTTCAAATACAAAAAAGAAATAAATAACCTCGATGCAAGTGAAACTTTTTTCGGATTCTAAGCATTGAACTGAAATTTTTCGGAAAATGATTCGATTTAGGGTATTAAAATCGCATTTTTAATACAGTAGAAACTCTATAAGTAAAACCTCGATAAGGTAAAAACCTCTATAACTTCAAAAAATAATCTGTTCCCTTTCCTTCAGAGCCTAAAACCTCTACTTCTTAAAATACGCACCCTCGATAACTTAAACTAATAATTTCAATATAAACCCTCAGTTACTTAGAGAAATGTTTCGATGAACTCTGTAACATAAATTGTCTACCAATGAGTAATTTCTCAAAGTTTCTCGAAATTTATTGATTGCACGTGTTTACAAGTTAAATTGTCAACACAAACAATAAGTATACAATCACCTATTGTTTCTTTGAAATCCCTAAAAGCTGTATTTGCAGTTAAGACAGCGGCTTACTTAGATTATTAGTTGTTGATCACTGTCCAGGAAACTGTACTGTGTGATAAAAGTTACCAAAGTAAAATGAGTTCAAAATGAAAATTAACAACATAAACATACGTTCTTAAATTAAAAGCGGTGAAAAGTGGTTTAAAAAGGAAAGATGTTACCGCTCAGTTTGGAATCCACGAAGCTACATAATCACGTATAATTAAAAAAGAAGCTGAACTCTTGAAGAAACGAAAATCTGAAGAAAGTATTTTATACTATATCAATAGTAAAATCAATAGTAGACAATATATCCAATTATTAATATAATTCCAATCTACGTATTAGAGTATGGTATACATAATGAATACAATCATTCGATAATAAACATATATTGGCCTTGGCTGCTTTGCCGCGCACCTTTCATTTTAATTTATACTTTCTTATATTAACAAAATAGAAGCACTAATGATTCCAATTTATGTTCTATTATTTCCAGAATCATTGTCGTGGATCGACAGCGCTGATCTTCAGGAAGGCAGCTACGTTACATATAAAGGATCCCTCACGACGCCGCCTTATACTGAGTGCGTCACGTGGATTATATACGAGAGGCCTGTGCAGATTGGAATGGAACAGGTAAAATATAATATATATAACAGATGAATCATTTAAATACAAGTATATTTAAATATAGCAAACCAACCCGCTTCAATGCTACCACATTGCTTTTCTCGTGGCTGTTTGCCCGCGCGTCTGAAGGTAGCAGTCGGTTCTTAGCGACCGCGATGCCCGACTGTGACCATCGAACTACGCGAACCCGGTCGCCAGCCACGGGACGACTGCTAGCTTACCGATGTCGACGACGGCGACCGGGCGACATAGCTATTCCCGCAGTTTTTATGGGTGACAGTTGTGTTGTTCAGCATATGTAAAGTTATTCAGAAGATATTGGAGGATGAAGTAGGTGATGATATCCTTATTATGTTATTATCCATGCCTCCGGAAAAAAAATGAAGATTGGCTCAATTTTCACACCACGAGAAGAAGAGCGCTGCTTTCAAATACTCATAAAACGACATTTATGTAAATTATAAGGAACAAAAGTTGAGAACGCCGCCATTGTGATGTTTGGGTTGCGCGACGGCACTGTTTTCGATGCGACCGGGTCCTGGTCGCCGCGCTGCTCTCTAACCATGCCCAAAGGCTTCGCGGTTACCGGGTTTGTTTAGTACGACATATAAATCCATATTAAGAGCAGTGGGTCGTGCGACCTGAATTAAGTGGCGGGTCCCGATCGCGCGTCGCAATCGCTAAGATCCGAATGTTACCTTGAAACACCAAGATGGTTCTGCGCATGCTCGTGCGATCGTCAGACGTCGCGTTCTCGCGTCAACCGCCAGTCTGCCCAGAGAGCCCAACGTGACAGCTCGACGCTCGGTTTATCAATCGATAGGCGCCGAGTACGCACAAACACGCTCGCCCCTTTTTTGTGTTTTTATTTTTAACAATTTGTGAACATCACCACTATACTTTTTTATTGGAATAAATTCTTAGCCCTGAGAATTAGCCTCGTTTTCCATAATATGAGACACACACCCCTCATAAGGTTAAATAAAAAATGTCAAAAAAGGAAAAGGTATGGGCATAATCACCACGCCAGTCCAAGACGTATTGGCGATTTTAAGCTCTGAGATATCCACCAGCCATCCAACCAGTTCTATAGTTGTCCACATACGATGGTATTACTAAAATACTTCTTAAGTTCAGATTTCCTCATGGTCTGTTCACCATCCGGCAATAGTATTACAAATTTAAATTGGTAAAGGTTCACGAATTCCAAAACAAAAAATGTTGGTACATGTGAACCACCCATCAAATTACTCGATTACCACAATTCATTAAAATTGATAAATTATTAAGAACAATATAACTTGAAAAAAAAATCATATTAAGACTATTATTGGATACGAAGCTAAACAGTGCGGCATGCGATCTCGCTGACATAGGTGTTCACAGTTCGGTTCTCGTCGTATAATCGACACGCTATTGGCACCCGATGTCTAGCGCCGAATCACGTACTCGTTACTTCATTGTCGCTTAACCTACATTCTGATACAACTTTATATGGCAATTACGTTATTCCTGAAGGTCGGAGTATGATATTACATTACTTATAAACTTTACCACTTTTAATTTTAAATAGGACATAAAATGTTTTTTTTTTATCTGACTGTTGGATTTAGACAATAAAACGTTCAAGCGCACAAGCTAAGTACTGTAGTATAGATTTTAAAATATTTGAATTTCTATATAATTTTTTTGCATGACGTACATTTTATAAAACTTAAATAAGATTATGGTAAGATATTGAAATAAGTTTTAATGATAATATATCCTTGAATCTGCTTTGATTTCCTATGAGTGATATTGATATGAATTACGACATAATTAATTAAGGTTGTTAAAAAGCCTAATTGGATTGCTGAAACGCAATACTGTAATTACTATACGGGGTGAATTGTTCTCAGTTTTGTTATGGGCGATTTGTGAAATATTTTTATGTAATATCCGACCCACATTTAATTAAAATTGGTGTTTTGTTGTTTCCTCATAGACAAATCCTTGTTGTCATTGTCACAAATTATAACCATGATTTGTGGTCGAGTTTTAATATTATGTTTTTTCTACCCTTTTAACACATGATATATTTAAAATCTGTAAACATAGAATATAATAATTTTACAGAAAAGATATTCGGCCAAAATATTTAATACTAGCTGATACCCGCATTTCCGTCTGTTTTATTTTATTATAATATACTAGCGGTCCCTGCGGACGTTGTACTGCTTTGATAATAAAAAAAAATCCTAAAAGCCAGCCGCAGCGCCACCTACCATGTCCAATTGTGAACCTAAACCATTCTCGGATCCACTGGAAGACGCACACAAAATTTAATCTAAATCGGTCCAACCGTTTAGGAGGAGTTCACTGACATACTCATGTACAGAAGAATTTTATTACATAATAAATATATACTCAAATAATAAGACAACCAAATATCTCTATTTAGTTTTTTTAAATTTAGGATTATATTTCAAAATGAGTTAAATCCAATTTTAGCGGATCCTAATATTTTACGTTATTGTTCAACATTTTCAAATTTTGTACGTGTGAAAGTAAAAACATTATGAACGGCAAAATTTGAACTTCCTTCTCGGTGTATAAAAGTTGTTAATCGTAAAAAATGAAACGTATTATATGAATGATTAAACATGGATTCAGCACATTTTTAAATGTAACAACACAATTTAAAGATCTTAATTGTATGAAATTCCCCAATTGTTTGTCAATTCATGACACGTTACACAACAATTTAATTTTCCTTTCACTTACCTTAAGTGTGCATTCTATTGAAATGTCTACTGTCGACTCATGTATATACACTTGAGAAAGTGAATAGACGTCCATTTGTGTCTGACGAGAAATAAATTCGAGATAAAATTGTTCAAGCTAACGTACCAAAGCCATTACTGCCGTCTTTCAGAACAATTCCCATTAGATAGAGCAATGACTTTTGAAGTATTTTTTAAATTGGTTTAACTTTAAAGAATATTAGTGTATAATAAAATAGGTATAACAACTCCTGATTTGTTTGTAAACTCATCTTAAATCCAGCCGGCGATAGAACCTGAAGTTCTCGGTATGGAAATCAAATTGTATTCGGAATATGTGAATGTAATGATCCGTGTATACCAGAGATTCTCAAAGTGTTGTACGTGAACCGGGGGGCTTATTGATTGATCTTATAGAGCTCGATTATAAGTTAGCTGACTGGCTAGTTTATGACGTAAGAATAATCACTAATGTGATTATAACGTTATATCAGGATGTGAGAGACCCACTGCAGTGCCCCATATCCCTCATCGCGAAGGAAGTTATGGGCACAATCGCTACATCAGCTCACGACATATTGGCTATTTCAAACTACGAGAAAACCACAATTTTTTTTTAAATTTTACCACGGCAAAATGACTGCACTATACCTGATGGTAAGCATAGTACAATCTAAAAACAATGGTGACCACCGAATGACGCACTATCCATCGCCGGTCGCCGCTGTCATGCCGGCCTGCGAAAAACTGGATATGCACAGGCTGATCCCGAAACGCGCCCCGCAGAAGCGAATCACTATGACGGGCTTTTTGGCCATATACATGGTGGTTGCGACCCAGTCAGACTGTAAAACCCTACCACCTTCACCGTCAGCCGATAGTATTACCAGTTAAGATTAGTAAACGTACGCGAATTCTGAAAGATTCGTTGGTACACGCTAGGGTTCTAGCCTGAGGACATCAAATTGACATTCTACCAGTTAAACCAGTCAATCACCACGACTTTTTTTTACTAATGTAATATTCACTCGTTTGTGACTGTAGAATCCTATAACTAATAATATATCAATAACGAATCATGCAACTGTTCTTATCAACAATTGTTAATTATTTTACTGTTGGATAGTTATCTCTTCTGTGACTTATATAATGTAATTTGTAACCTTCGAATTAACGACTTTACATATAAGCAACATCAAGGGTCTCTTTCACGTGTTATGCTTTCTTATTCGCACGTTGCAATGACATCGCGTGACTATTGTAATTGTGAATTATAATAATAACGGGCAACGGTTAATTAATAGCAGAATAACGATGTTTTTAATAGTTTGATATCTATTGTGCACGAATAATGCATTACGTTACTATTTTTTAACTTCTGCTAGTGTATAATATAAAGCATTATTTACTGATATAAATTTTGTAAAGGGGTTCTCGGTCGGTGAAATATAAGAGGGATAGGCTATAAGTATGAGAAACGCTGTTATAAACTGCTCATTATGTTAAAAATGTATACTTCAGTTGTCTTCGTTACAGACTTCATAACACTTACTTGATACAGTTGGTGTGATTTATATGGTACTTACGCAGACGTATACATTAAAGAACGTAGGGAGATAATGTTTTATTACTATCATAACCATTTATCCTTTATTAATGTTTAAAACACAGCTTGGCTTAAAATACTATAAAATTATCGTATAAAATTTGACGCCTTAAGAACGTAAATTAAAAATTAAAGTTTTGGTAATTTTTTATATACTGAATACCTATAAATTAGGACTGTGTAACTTTTTTCTCCCACTTTATTTTACACTAGCTGTTACCCGCGGCTCCGCACGCGCTTTTTAAAAATTTATTAAAGAAATGTAAAATTGTGAGTGGGTGTGTACATTACAGAAACGCTTTTTCAAAAACATTTGTAACTACGATACGAACGCCATCTACTGTAACATGTAACGTGTACATTAGATATATGAATACTAATAGTATATCGAATGGGATGGGATTTATCATCAGTAACATACCTGGAACTTCAACCTACTATATACCAAACTCAGTGTTCACTAACACTATATAAGAAAGTAATGAAAATTATGAGCTATACATTATCGAACAATATATCTTAAATCTTTTATTTTATAGATAGATATAATATGCCCGTATTGTCGATATACTTAAGTTATTCTTATACGTTGCTATAATAACTGAGTTATGTAGAAGCAAACGTGGTAAATAAAACAATATGGCCGCCAAATTGACCAAAAAGATGATATAATTCATATTACATACAAATATATGACTTTCAATTATGTATATTTATTCTTTGAGTCAGTAAGGCACACGTCTCACGCGGTTGTAACATATTTTTGATCAATTTCACACGGACTACATAGTGTACCAATTCAAATAAAAAAAGTTTAATTAAAATCGGTTCACAATTGGCTAAAATATCGATTAACATACATAAAAAAATACATACAACCGAACATAGTAAACTCCTCCTTTTTCGAAGTC
>MU158776.1:13223-45982 GCA_015888305.1 Antheraea pernyi | reverse complement strand
TAAGAAGATAATAATGATGGATAAAATAATGTACGACATATTATATAGAAGATTTGGCACTTATGCCTTTATTGTAACTTGTTCATGGAAGAAAATTGATTAAAGGATATATAAGAAACCTATATTGACAACTTCAGAATTGGCAGTATGGATTAATTCCTTCGCCTGTCCTATTGGACGAATATTATAACTACTACTAACGAAATCTCTCAAAAGGAAAAAAGTGCCTGATTTTGAAACATTTTCCATTGGTGCTGTTTCTATTGATCTTAGCGTGATAATATATAGCCTATAGCCTTCCTCGGTAAATGAGCTATTTAAAACCGAAAGATTTTCTCAAATCGGTTTGGTAGTTCCTGAGATCATTGCGTTCAACCAAACAAACAAACAAACAATTCAGCTTTATATATTAAACCGCAGAAGCGAATCACTATGACGGGCTTTTCCGCCATATACATGGTGGTTGCGACCCAGTCGGGCTGTAAAGCCCTACCACCCCGCTATCGCCATTGCCTCCTTCGTTATTCAGCAGGGTGCACCACGTGCAGTTGAGGTTGGCTTGGGCGTCTCGAGTCTTATGGTGTTATTCGACGCCCCTTACACCCCAAACGCGTTTATTGCGTTTATTAAGAACTATCTGCTATATTATTATAGGCTAGCATATTAATCGCAACATCGTTCTCTTTAAAATTTAATAAGGAATAGCATCTTTAAAAAAATATGCGTAAACAATACCAATATAAAAATGATTTTTTAATTTAGTCAAGAACGAGATTAAACATTTTTTAAGATTAATTTTCATTTTTTTTTTCAACAGTTGAGCCTCTTGAGACAACTCGAAGGTCACGATAGCCAGCCGATTGAGCGTAACGTCCGACCTACTCAAAGGCATCCACCGGGACACTCCGTCATCTACGTTAAACAAGTGAAGGCTAAATTATGAGATTCTACAATAAAATTGTACATACGAGTATTATTTTATTTATTTTCCACATTTATAACTATCAGACTACAAGATTATAAGGCGATGAGATTGTGAGGACTGTAAGAGTTCCACCGTTCGGATAAAAGGAAGTAAAGGCAAGGGAAGGGAAGAAATTAGTAATTTCCAACACAAAAAAAAAACTCACAATTTTGTATTTTTAATCGACTTCGAAAAAGGAGGAGGTTATTATGTTCGGTTGTATGGTTTTTTTTAAATATATGTTAATAGATATTTTCGTCAATTGTCAACCAATTTTAATGATTCTTTTTTTATTTGAATTTGTTATACTCAGAAGTGTATAGTGTATAGTGTTGGGTATAAATTTATGTAGTTGGTTATTATACTTTTGATCAATTTGGCGGTCATTTTCCTATATATACTCAACTCTTAATGAGTTTAACGAGAAAAACAATTATGAACTTATTATTTAAACATATAATAAATCGGTGGCTAGATCAATTCTGTACATTAAATATTTTTATGAAAATTATAATCGGGGTGGGCTTTGTTATCGCTATAGGAGCCAAAAATATCTTATTTAGAATTTTTGTCCGTATTTCTGTCTGTTCCTGTGTCAGCATATCACTCGAAAGTACTAAACCAATTTTGACGAAACATGACACAGTGATAACTAATATTATAAAGTAACATATAGAGTAATTTTGTCCCCTAAAACGCAAGGGGTAATCGAGTGTAAGTGACAAAAGTCAAAAATTTGTGGTATATGAAATTCTTGATGGATTTTGATGACATTTTCTTTGTGTTATTGCAGATAAATTAGCTAAAAGTGCAAGCTAATACACATTTTTGACATACAACTTCTCATATTCATATTTCTGACATATGCCAGGTGACTGTTTAAAGGTTAACACCATTCAATAGAAGGGTAGTTCATGGTCACATTTAACGTATCATTTTATTTTACATAGTATAAAACAAAGTCTCCTGCCGCGTCTGTCTGTCTGTCTGTTCGCGATAAACTCAAAAACTACGGATCTTCAAACGGTTTTCACTAATGGATAAAGTAATTCATGGGGAACGTTTTAGTATATAAATTTGTTAAGGTTTTGTGTAGATTAATTGAAATATAACGATAATTGTTGGACAAGTCGTAAAAATTCAATCGGCCAGTGAGATTTCATCGAAAACGCTACCTAATCCTTTTGAGATATAACAATGTATGTTGGGTAAATGTAATAAGGTTTACTTTTGTTGTGTATAGGTAAAAATAAAAGAAAATGACGTCCATTGAAAAATGTATTGACGACTTAATATTATAATGACAATGACATGTACATTTTTCTTTTTCTTTTTAGCCAGGTGTAAATAATGAAACAACAGAGATAATATAGATCTACAAAAAATGTCTGTAAGGGCATATATCTATCTTTTACGGATAGCCTATACTCATTATATGTTCTCAAAAAAAGTGACATAAATTTTAAAGCTATTTAGACGTATTGGGATGGGTTTAACGATAAATATAACGATAATTGTTGGACATGTCGGAGAAAGTCAAGCCGCCTAGGAGTTTTCATCGAAAACGCTGCCTAATCCTTTTGAAATATAACAAAACAATGTATGTTGGGATATTCCCCTTTTATGTAGAACTAAAAAGAAGTCTGTGAAGGCATTTATTAAGGATAGCCCACTATCATTATATTTTCTAAAAAAAAGGTGACGTACATTTTGAAAGCTATTTAGTAAGAAAGCTGTATTTTAGATGCTTTATTAAGAAATATCAACTTAAATACTTTATGCATTAAGCATTTCATGCACATACATATCTTTATTCTAATATATAAAAATCACGTGTCACGGTGTTTGTGTTCGAACTCCTCTGAAACAGCTAGACCGATTTTATTGAAATTTTTAATGAATATTTGGTGTGTGATATGTGAATAGTTCGTAAAGTATATTTTATATCTCTAGGTCATTAGATTTTTTTTTTGTATTTTCTGCCAATTTTTTTTTGTAGTGTTTGTGCTGTGTAGATGTGTTACATTGAACAAAACTTTTTTAATAAGTTACAAGAGGAATAAGTTACGCCTAACAACCTTATTTTAAACATAATTGAAATGTATATATTGTGGGTATAAATGTATGTAGATTGTATGTTATTAAACTTTTGATCAATTTCGCGGTTATTTTCCTATATATACGCAACCTTTAATGAGTTTAACGAGAAAAACAATTATGAACTTATTATTTAAACATATAATAAATCGGTGGCTAGATCAATACTGTACATTAAATATTTTTATGAAAAGTATAATCGGGGCGGGCTTTGTTATCGATATAGGAGGCAAAAATATGTTATTTAGAATTTTTGTCCGTCTTTCTGTCTCTTTGTGTGTCCGCATATCACTCTGAAAGTACTGAACCAATTTTGAACTACTGAACGAAACATGACACAGTGATAACTAATATTATAAAGTAACATATAGAGTAATTTTGTCCCATAAAACGCAAGGAGTCTCCAGTGTAAATGACAAAAGTCAAAAATTTATGGTATATGAAATTTTTGATGGATTTTAATGACATTTTCTTTATGTTATTGCAGACAAATTAGCCAAAAATGCAAGCTAATGCACATTTTTGACATACAACTTTTCATATTCATATTTCTGACATATGCCAGGTGACTGTTGAAAGGTTAACACCCTTCAATATTGGGGTAGTTCATGGTCAAATTTAACATATAAAATAATAATATTAAAACTAATACTAATACACAACCAAGAGAGCCTTAGATAAAATATGTTTTTAATAGTATGGGAACGATAATTTAAACGTAAAAAAACACACCTAGATTCAAGGAACAGAATTAAATGGGATCTTTTCAAGGTTAATCATTACGTAACTGCTTATCGCTGGAATGCCGCACGGTCGAACAATGGGAAGCGTGGCGCGGGTCGAGGTGTAGAACGCGGGCTGGACTGCGCGGCAGCGCACATTGAAAACGATGATTCATCGCGCTTTTTGTGTAAATCAACTGATGTTGAGTGAAAATCAGTTATGCTTTTCTCGAGATAATTAGGTCAAATATTGTCCTGTAAAAATATTGCCGGCGTCTAATCTAACACCCAGTAGTAACAAAATCACAAAAATTGAGTTAACTTATGTTTGTTTTCAAAAAAATACCTAGTACGGCGTTGTTAAACAATGAGTCATTCCAGAATCAAGTTTATAAATTTTTATTAGAAAACATAAATCTACATAATATCATTTTGCGATATAGAAAATAAGTCAAAAAATCAAATCAAAATCAAAATCAAATCAAAATTTGTCAGGACATGTGTTGTTTCGATATTTGATAAAATTTGTTTTTCAAATACTGATGAGTATTGGAATTGTTGGGTGGCAGGGTTGTAAATTTACGATTAGAATAATTAGTTTAGGCGTTTGCAGTTGCCATTCAATACTATATCTATGCTAATATTGTGAAGACAGGTAAAGTTAGGGTGGTTGGGGTAATAATCCTTGGCCCTACTGATATGATTTTGAAAATTATGTCTGAAAGGTAGAAGTAGAAAAAGTAGAAAGGTGTATTATCTCTCAGTGCCTAATATTACTTTTTATTTTGGCAAATATTTATATTTTTAAGAATTAATCACAATAAATGTAATTAAAATTGGCAACAATGCAATAACATGACGTGCTCCGAAACAAAGGAATAAAATTTGTAGCAAAAATATTCATTACCTTTAGCTTTATAAAAAAGTCCACTTATAAAAACAAATAGTTAAATAAAAATGGACATTTTTGAGAAGCATGTACATTGATGAAGTTGGTCAGAAGATAATGCGAAATAAAAACTAGAAGTTGGTAAAATTATTGCGTTATCGCTGCCGCTGGGCCTATGAGAATAGTAAGTGGGGCGTGGTTGTGAGTGGCACAGAAGCTATTCAGAGGGTATTGGCAAGATATTATATGTTTGAGTGGGTCGCTAAACTGTTTGGTTTCGCAATTTAAAACGGTTTTTAAGATTTTTCGAGTTTGAAAATACAATAGAAACCGGTAGTAAATGATTTTACGCAGACGAAGTTGCACGGGTTAGCTAGTATACAGATAGAAGATTATGAATACGGTATTGTGTCAAAATACATAGAATTAATGGAACGACTCTCACGCCTAACTGCTGGATGCCCTGGACAGTTTGCAGAGACGGGCTGTTCGCTTTGTTAATGATACAGACATTACAGAGTTTATAGAGCCGCTTCAATTGCACAGAGACATTGCCTCACTGAGCGTGTTCTACCGTCTGTATCATGGCGAGTGTTCTGAAGAGTTATTCAATTTAATCCCGTGCTCTTCTTTTCACAACCAAACCACGCGCGCTGGTCTTCGAAGCCACAGTTTTATGGTAAGCCCTATCTGGGCACGAACTAAAAAGTTCGCAACGTCTTATCTTTGCCGGCCCATGAAGCTGTGAAACAATCTCCTGGCTAGTGTGTCCCCTTCTTCCTATAAACATGGGGTCCTTCAAGCGTAACGTGAAGAGGCGTTTACGCAGACCGGCATGACAGCAAGGTTTTTTTAAATATATGTAGCAGTTGGCACTTTGATCATTTGTTTACAGTTGGAAAATATGATGCATCATCGCAGTCCAGCTTCGTGGCACTTTTGTTTTGTTTTGTAACATGATTGAAATATGGTATAATTACTAAATCATTTGATCACATTTTCACTATATTTTTAAGATATATATAACAACGTAAATGGTATATGTTGTCAATGGCAGAAGTCAAACTGTATCCATCTATTCAAATTTAGACTGCTAAGAACACCAACACACATCTCAATAGTAGAAGCGACATGATCGTAGGCGTGAATGTAGAATATATTCTTGATATTCGGTGAAGTAAACGGGTCCAATGATGTTTTAGATTGAGCGATATTATATTGTGGTTTAGACGTTGTATCCCGATTTGTAGCCGTTCCAGGGATCGAGCAGTATAAATTTGATAACCGATCATATTCCTTGTCAAATTTGTCAGCCATCTGCCCTAACAACAACTTTATCATGCGATATTTCTGAGTCATTAGATCTTCATTCTCGTACCAAGGTTTCAAAAGATCTGCGTGTGATATTCGAAGGATCTCGTAATATTTAATTCTTTCTTCATATTCTTTGTTCATCATCGCTTCTCTCCAACTGGTTATCGATAGATCCCATATCTTTCCTGGCATCATTTCTGTATATATTTCTTTCATATTCATAACCTCTGTCTGATGATAAAAACATACTGGATTCTTCATTAAAAATAAATCTGCTTCCAGGAACATTTTTTTGTAAGAATATAGCTTAGGCTCAAGACTCATTGCTTTTGTAACCATATCGTTTAATAATTGATTCATAAAATTGTAAACAGCTTTTCGGTCTATCTTAGATTTTAAGATTTCTATTTTTCTATTAGTTGTTGCAAAGTCTTCCACGGCATCAGCATCTAAATTTATTACCAACGTATTAGCTAATGTATCCAAAAAGCATATGTTACAAAAATGAAGTTCCCATATTTCATTAAAAATACCAGGTTTTTCAGATACAAATGTGAAACATAGCAATCTACTCTGTCCAGGGGATAGAACGTCTTCGTTTTTATTGAAAAAGAATACTTGTGTATAATTTTCTTCTGGTATAAATGGGATAGATTTTTGAATTTTCTTCCAGCAGTATCTTAAAGTGACAGTTCCTAGATTTTGCAAAAATAGTTTACTTCTTCCAACCCGCTGTACAGGAGTATTGAAATAATAATGCCAAGATGTACAACCCTCGTGCCAGCTTGCTTGTTGCATCCTTTTGAAATGAGATAAAGACGGACCAGGTATATCTTTATACAAAACTGTATTATTAATTCTAATTGCATAGAAGCTTTCAATTAAATCATCAGCCGATTTACCGTCTGGAGTTATCGAAATAATAGGTAACGGTGCTAAATTTTTTGGTGGTGGCTTCGGCTTACTACCTTTGATCATCAATTTACTTGTGTCTGCTCTAAAACAAACAAATAATATATATTTAAAGATATAGTATAGGTTACGTACGCTATATCTAGAAAAAGCACACGACCATATGTATCATCATTATTTATATATTTGAATAATTGTAGAAAAATCTTTTTGTATGTGGTAGAGCCACGCTATAGCTATTAGTAGTTTTAGCATGTATGGGTCGGCTCACCCGGTGTACTACCACACTCTCACAGAAAACCGACGTGAAGTAACAGTGCTTGCATTGTTGCGTTTCGTTCGGTCAGTGAGAGCGCCGGAGGGCCACCTCCCTTCTCCTTTTCCCTTCCCCCTATCCCTACCTCTACCTCCTCCCCCATACACAGGCTAGCAACGCACTTGCGACTTCCCGACGGTTTTGCTAGTGTCTATGGACGGTGGTGATCACTTAACATCAGGTAACACAGCTGTTCGTTTGCCTGCTTTTGATATAAAAAGAAAAATCATAAATTGTCACCTAAAAGGATCCAGCTTCTTTATTTTATCCTTTAAATCTTTTTCGCGCTTTTCTCGGTACCTTTGATATCCTTTATCCAATTTATTACAAATTATTCTTTCGATTTCGCCTTCCATACATTTTTCAGTCTCTAGTATGTACTGTGGTACTCCAATATGTTCTATTACACTCGGTCTGCCCATCTCTGCTGATGTTCTTTGTATCTCATAAACAGGACCACCATAACAATCCTGTTTGAGTCTTTGAGGTTGCTCCCATAAACTTCCCCTAATGCTTGGCTTCTTTGAAATTTGAGCATGCTCCAATACAGTTTTTATTTCTTTATCTTCACGTACGGTGTCTACTAGATTCATTACTAAGTCAGCTGGTTGTCGCTTTAGCTTTTGTGCCAATTTTGTTGTCTCCTCTTTTCTAATTTTTATCCATTCCTCCCATATTAATAATTCACGATCAGGTTCATGAGAATATTTAAATAAATCAATTTTTCTTTTCCCTTGCATTATTTTACTATCTCAAATATTCACGTATTTGAAATTTAAATGATTATTAATGACAGGATGTCGCTTGTCAATTTCGATAATTAATTTCATTTTAAGAAAACCTGTTTTCCCAATGATAATAGCTTATTATAAATCATAAGTTCCTAACATATATTCTTCTTATATGCTAAATAAAACGTATATTTTATTTAAAATACTGCAACTCAAATGGTAATTTTATTAATTGGAACTCTATTCATTACAGTATAAGTGTGCTATTAAGTAATGTTAAAATTTAAAAAAATACGAATGATTTTCTCTAGCATCTCTGGTATGAAGTATAACTGTTATAAAAAGAGTAAGCTGTCAAAAAATGTAAACAAGTAACGAAAAATTATAAAAACATTTATCTAAATTCTGAGTACAAATATGCATATTATATTAGTTGAAAAAGGTAACAAAATATATAAGTCACGTATTACACGTGCCTATCATATTTTATTTTAAAAAATTGTATTTGTCATCAGAGGAGGATGACGAAGAAACGAAAGAAGAAGAGAAATACGTACCTCCTTTCGGTACGGTAGAATGGATACAGTATCGGTGTGAATTCGAAGGCCATCTTCCGACACCAATCGACGTGTCTATCACAGGATCTACAGTTTACCTTTGCCCTGAACTAAAGTGGTACAATTTTGATGTATACCCACATAAAGTCAAGTTAACTAATACCGGTTTTACGGGTCAGTTTATTAGCTTCTATAAAATCTGACACCATTGAGAGTGTTTGGTGATTGCTAGGTTTATACTTTACCTATACTAGATGGTTTATCTTAGAAAAAAGTAAATGAATATCAATGATAATAATATTCGCATTTCATTCTCCTAATATATGAATGTACGTGGTTTGGAAGTAAGCATATTAATGCATATTAATTAATGGATATTAATGAACATTAAATAACATTTATGATATATTTAATATTGTTCGGTTAGCAGCCAAAACTATTAGATCACTATTGCAATTCTTATGATTTATTTTACCATGACAGACTTTTAAACTATTCAAATTCTTCCAGACCTTATATAGTACTGTTTGATAATTACTAAATAAAATATACCATTTTAATTATACCTTTGCGTTTTTTCTATATTCTTCATAAAATTTAACATTACGGAATATTAGCAGCTGCTGGAAATTTTACCTGCGTTGACATTTTTATAAATTATAGCATGTGTTATTCTGGCGCATAAACTAATAAATTCTAAAGTTCCATCAAAAATCCTTTAATCGCTTTTGCGTGAAACAGTAAGAAACGTCCATGGTTTCTCACAATTTTTATCATTTATTCGTTATGGGACTTATAGTTAGTTACTCGAGCCATGGTGATCTAGTGGTTTGACCAGTGAAATATCAACCGCAGGTTCGAACCCAACGACGAATTTTTCGGAATTCGCGTACATTTACTCACTTTAATTGGCAACACTATCGACCGACGGTGAAGGAAAACATCGTCTGGGATTTTTTGGCGGGATCTTGGTCTGTCATGTAGTGGATTTTATTTTTTATTCATAATCTTCTGGTACTTCACTCTATATTGTGTAAAATTGGTGGTGTTTTATGTAATATAGTTTGTTTATTATTCATAAGTGAAGTGAATGGAAGATATACCACGGACCATGAATTCTGAGATGCCACAAAAACTCCATGGAAAGTTCTAACAAAATGGCCACCATTTTGTTAATTCATTGAAATTTTATCAAGAAACTTGTAATATCGATACTCACTTGACAATGGCAGTAATAGTCTACTAGAAGACTGGTTTCCAAAAGTGGAATGGATGAAGAAGTTGTAATACTATTAATTACTCGACAATGGCAGTAATAATCTAAAAGATTGGTTTCCAAAAATAAAGTTAAAAAAAACATCGTCAGGAAACATGAACCTAAGAAATGTTCTTGTATCATTGTATGTAGAAAAATATAGGATTTCTCACAATTTGAAATCGCCAATACGCCGTGGGTTGATGTGGTGATTGTGTCCATATCTTCCTGCGGGAAGAGGCTTATAGGCAGTGGATCTCTTACAGGCTGATGATGATGATATGATTTAATTCAAATAGTTCTAATTGGAGCAAAATGGAAAACGGAAAGACCGTACTTGGAAGGTGGTCCGTTTTTAGAAAAACACGTACTCTCTCAAATACATTTCCATTGGGGAGCTAACATGTTTGAAGGGAGTGATCACACTGTGGACAAACGACGATATCCTGGAGAAATGCAGGTACACTAACAACACTTTCACCAAGCAAAATATAAGGATAACTGTTGTTTGAAAGTATTGTGTGTTTCAAGGGTGATAAATTTCTTCAATATTAAACAGAATAGACTTTCAAAGAATTTGCCTATAAAGTTTACTAAAAGGGCGGAAACAAATTATTGTGTCTCTTGCTCACAAAGAACCCATTCAATCTAAGCAATAACTTTACGCATACAGACAAAGTATCCTTATATGAGCTATCAAAATTACTTGACCTGTCAAGTGCAACTATAAGCTTTTTTTTGGAGAGAAACTTTAAAACATAACGAATGAGGCAATGGCGAAAGCGAGGTGGTAAAGTTTTGTAGCTTGACTGGGTCGCGACCACCATGGATATGGCGAAAAGGTCCGTCATAGTGATTCGGCCCTTTCCGTTTAATAAAAACTTGGCTACAACGCCATCTATGTGGTTCAGGTTTAGTTATATTATTTTGTCTCAAATGTTTGTATATTATGAACACGAGTAATTATGTGAAAATATAAAATTTATAAATTATAATTATAACTCCATCTATTGGATTGTAGAATAGTTATGAATAGTCGCTTTGAATAAACAAGTATATTAACTACATATTATAATTTTAAGCCTTCAAGTCGTTCCGAAGTTACACTTTTACTAACAAACTAATTAAGGATAAATAAACAATTTTCAGGTAACTTTTTTTCGCAAAGAGTATATAACACAACAAGAAGCCTTACAGCATCCAGATGGTGTCGTCGTGTTATGCTATTTGATAAAGGTAGTTATTTATTTTAAAATATTTATTATGGATGGATGGATGTTTCCATAAAATTTATTCTCTAATCGATACTAAATAAGGTGAGAAATTAATTAGGAAACTATTTTCACAATTAATATATAGGTACCTATAGGAATTGGAATATAAACTTTTATATATATAAATATATGCTACTAAGTGTAAGTGTTAAGTTTTGGGGTGGAAGGGGTGTCATATAACATCTAACACTTGAGACATCAAAGCCAACCTCACCTGCACGTGGTGCACCCTGCTGAATAACGAATGAGGCAATGGCGAAAGCGGGGTGGTAGGGTTTTACAGCCTGACTGGGTCGCAACCATCATGAATATGTTGAAAAAGCCCGTCATAGTGATTCGCTTTTGCGGGTCGCGTTTCGGGATCAGCCTGTGCATATCCAGATTTTCGCAGGCCGGCATGATAGCGGTGACCGGCGATGAATAGTATGTTACTCGGTGGTCGCCATTGTTTTTGGATTGTACTATGCTTACCATCAGGCACAGTGCAGTTATTTTGTCGTGCTACAATTTAAAAAAAAAGAAGTATATTTGGTATTGATTAACTCTTCATATAACACCCATCCATTTAACATTTCATATAACTCGTCACCATAATATATGAATGTTATTGATAAATAAAGTTTTTATGTTAAAAAATACACCACAATCGATTTTCATGAAAATAGATGTATCTACGTAGTTATTTAAACAGGTAGAATTATATATATTTTGCTATCATTTACTATTTAAAAGTAATGTCAAGGAATAATAAACAAATACGTGCAATAGTTAACTAATAATAATAAGCCAGCTTGTCTTAATACCATTCCTTATCTTTATTTCTTTATTGAACACTAACACAATCTACACTGATGATTATTAAAATAAGGCACACACAATTTGTAACGGTAAGTGCCATCTTAATTAGAGGTGTGGACTGCATGTTTTGTCTGACAATGAGCAAACAGTTAGGGTTACAAAATGAAATTAAGAAATTCACTGAGTTTACTTAATATTATACATTAAGAAAATGAATTCCGTAAACAAACTCAACATTTGACAACTCAATAACTTATTGATTTTAGAAGACAGACAGTCTACAGTCCTCGAATACTGACACAGTTTTTTTCATTAATTTGGAAACAAAATATTTCAGTACGGTGTAAATCCAGATGAAAGACTCGCCTGGGTTATCGAAGGTTTTCATAGGATTCGAGAAGCTCACACTAATACTCGTATCGGACCGTATCCGATGTCGCAATTACTACCAATGTTCTACGAGGATTACTTTATGTATTGGGGTAACTTGAAGTCTGTGAAAGGAGAAAACTTTGCTGTTAGGTGGTTGGTGCCCAGAATCACACTATTCGCTACTCTAGAACAGGTTAGATTGTCATAATACCTTGTTAAGATGGCAATAATAACAACTACTAGTATAATGCATTATCTCTACTCAATAAATATCATATTATTATAGATATCACCGCTTTGTTATTGACTATTGACGTTATCTGTCATTATTTATGATAATGATAACAGTCACTGTTATTCTATTGTCAGTTAGCGTTATCGATATACGAGAACAACCAGTAACTGTAAAAGAAAGATTACTTCACGTTACTTACAAACACAATACGAACAACTAACGTTCAATACATTATAGTGTCATTATTACATATTGCAGTAAGATCCAAAAAACCGAACACAACAGCAAATTATTAACAATATAGCTTGTAACAACAATTTATTTTATAAAATAACGTAACAATGCGTTGTTTGTTATTTATATATGGCGGGAATTGTTACCATATATAATAGCATGATATATCAGTAATAAATTCATTAAAATATCATAAAAATAATTATACACACAAAAAAGTTGAAATATATTTTACATTACTAATACGTAAAATAAAACATTGTAATTTTTTTATCAGATGCAAGAATTTAGAATGCTTTGGGATCCGTGGGATGAGCCGAATTTAAGGAACTTTAGACCGTTACAAGATCGTCAAGACAGACATGTTTTTCTGATAAATCCCCACTGGAATCTTTATAACTCCCTACTACCCATACCAAGGGTTCCAGAACCTTCTATATCTGTATTATCACCTGCTTTTGAAGCAAATCTATGGATGTTACCACCACAAAATGCATACATGTTGCCGAAACCTGACGAAGAAGAATTATAGAAAGAGTATTTAATATGCGTTTACATTCTGCAATGATTTTATATATGATTCTAGCGTTCCTCTAAACAAGATTTTTTTTTCTCTAAAAAAAAAATCATGTTAGTATTGAAAATATTTGATTTTGAATATTTAAAATATAAGTTGCGGCGAATATATTTATTTTCATTACATAAATTTTTAACTTGTACATTTTTATTTCATATTTATTTGAGAAACGCAATCATAGAGTATCAAACCTGCGCGTAGTTAAGTAAGCGGTTTCATAATTCTATGATCCCAGTGGTTCATTTTACAAGTACCTACCTGATTCGCTAAGAAATTAAAGTATATTGATAAAAAATATTTTTCACTGGTAATCTTTTTTTTAATGGCATACTCAGATACAAATATGAAACAATATTATCAATATGGTGCATCTTTTATAAGTCACCTGTCCAAATTTCAGTTTAGTCACTCATATACGAACTAGTACATCCTGAGAATCTTTAATTCAATTATAATACAATATTTGTCTAGTGCACAGCTTCAATAGCACTATTTTATAATAACTAAACAACTACTAGCAACAATACAGTTATAGTTTAATAGTGAAATAGGTGTACTTTAATTCCGGAAATGTGCGTTTCACTAAATTATGATCAGGCATTTGGCTTCAGAAGATATGCCAAGATAAATTTATACTCAGATAATATTAATTGCTGAAAAGTGGAAGTATTTATTTAGTGTTATTGTAAGAAAATTATTTATAGTTTTATATTTGTATTATTTATATTTGTAGTTTTCTTGTAAGAAAGTTATGTTGAAGTTAAATCTGGTGAGTTATTGTGAATAATTCAGAATATTTTTTGAATAACAGTTGGCAATATTATCAAAATGTCAGAACTGTTAAAAATGATAACGTCAATGTCAATAAAAGGCATAACAACCTAAAAATGAAAACAGCTGAAAACAGAAAATGATCAAGAATATATTGCGTATCAGCCGGTGCCTGGCACGAAGGCAAATCAATGGTTTTTCTGCAGTGCGACGGATCCCATGTGCGGAATCATTGAATAGTTATCATATCTTGCCGGTATACAGAAAATTTTCGAGCAGTCCAGCGTCGTTCGAAAACGTAGATCCTGCGGTGTTTGAAGATATTTGTAGTGAGACCTTGGAATCTTTATGTGAATACTTCGAAGAGATCGTGGAAAAAGCATCGAATTTGCAAGGTGCTGACGTAACATACAGTGTGAGTATAAAGAGCTGTTACTCTGGCTATCATATTCAGAATTACTACTTTTGCCCGAATTACGTTTTTATAAAATGAAATGAGTAAATACAGATTAATATAATAGTTGTACTCTGCTGTGAATACTAGAAAATAAGAAAAAAAAAATACTTGACTTTGATACATCCTCATGATCCCTTACTCTATGTATAGTATACCCTATACATGTAATAAATTATGTAATCGATTTGTTAATGAATTAGAAGATATTAAAAAAAAAAGTTTGTGTGTACTTATGTACATGCGTTAGAAGTTATACTTATTTGGTGTAATATAAAGAAACAAAATGTTGACTATAGCTAACTTCAGGGTGTCGGTTTATCGTGACGGTGTTCGCGCCCATTGTAAAAATTGACTCTCATCATTTTTCCCCAAAGTGCCAAAAGAAGTATAACTTCAAAAACTTCTGTGTGCAATTTGCAATCATTTATATTGCAAAAATTTTATAGATATCGCAACTTCTAGTTTTAACTATTTAAATCGCTTAACACTCAATTTTTTTTAAACTGAGTGTAAATGGCATTTTGTAATCAACTGTTAATTTATATGTATGTACACTATAGTAATAATAGCCTTTATTATAAACTATCCACTCAAGCAGGCTTGCTTGGCCAGTTAATTAAATGAAATGGCTTTATATAGGGAGATTTTTAACCCAAAAATTTTACTTTTCCATACAATTTTGTCAAAAATTTACTTTAAAATATATACAGTAAAGATTTGCATTTTTTTGCACCCTTCGGTTGTAGCCTTCGTAATTGGTGTACCTGTTTTGAAGTGAACTTACATTCATTCTGCAACTTATTGCTATTTACACAGATTTATCACAGTTCTATATACTATATGGGTCCCTGCCTCTTACATTAGTAAAATACTGTGTTATGGAAGACAAATACACATAAAATACTGTACTACTTATATACAGTACAGGATAGTATTAAACTTGAGATAAATTCATCAATAACTAAACCCCAGCAGCAAGATACCATTTAGATGTGGGAAATAATTTTTTTTATATCATAGCAGGCAGGTTCACCTGATGTTAAGTGATCACCACTGTCCATAGACACCTGCAAAACCGAAGGAGTCACAAGTGCGTTGCCAGCCTGTGTTTGGGAGAAGGGGAAGAGGGTAGGGAAGTTTGGCCTCGGGCGCTCTCACTGGCTGAATGAAACGCAAAAATGCGAGCACTGTTACTTCACATCGGTTTTCTATGAGAGGGTGGTACTACCCCGGGCGAGCCGACCCATTCATGCTTCAGTGTGGCTACTACTACTTACAAAAATACAAAACAACAAAACAAAAATACAATAATATTTATAAGAATGATTTATAGACGTATATTCATATATTGAACTAATATTTTTTCTCATTATATTGAGATTTGATTACAAGTTTTGATAAATCTTGGTGTGGAATAGTAATTAGTGTATGTAGATTACTACAAAAGCCAATAAACACAATTGATTAAAATTTACAAGAGACAAGTAATTAAAATTAGAAATTTATTGTTTATTATATTACTATATGGATATATAATTAGTAGCTTCACTTAATTGGACAGTTTATAAATTAAAGTGTATTTTGGATATAATATAAGCTTTCAATCACTATACTACAAAGCCAGTCAAATTATTCATTCATTGCATTTGTAATGCATTCCAGGATGGTGTGCTGACTGTTTCTCTTGGATCCTACGGCACATATGTCATAAACAGGCAAACACCAAACAAGCAAATTTGGCTCAGTTCACCCGTGTCAGGACCAAAACGCTATGACTTAGTTATAAAAGATGGTGGCCATTGGGTGTACAAACATGACGGAGTAACACTGCACCAACTTTTACAAGAAGAAATATCAAAAATAGTTCGAAATAAAATAGATTTTTCTACATGTTCTCATAGCTTAGTTTAAGTATTAGTTATTGGTATATTTTTGGTTATAGTAAATAGGTGTTATATGTTTTTTGTTTTGTTTTATTTTGTCATATAATGGAGGTTATTGAAGATGGGAATATTATGGATCGTATCCCTATTCTTTTGCAAAGAGATTTAGAATATTATCAGGTGAGCAATTCTAGTTTATAATTTTTAGTGCACAATATTTTATAATCATTGGCTATTAGCCTAAGATAGAACCAAAACCTATAGGAAGATAGAGAGACTTGTTCTTAAGTGTAGCTGCTGAAACACATCTACAGATGCTTGGAGATGGAGTTTCAATTTCAAAGTTGTAGCTAGTCAGATGTGCTTTAAAAATTGAATGCTCTGATCCATTGCAATATTCAAGCATTTAATTTCCTATGATATTCCTTCAAGCACAATGTGAAGAGACACATACGCAGGCTGGCATGACGGCGCCGACCGGCGATGGATAGTATGTCTCTCGGTGGTTGCCATTGTTTTTGGAATGCACTGTGCTTACCATCAGGCATAGTACAGTCATTTTGCCAAGCTACAATAAAAAAAAAATCACTTTGATAGATACTGTGTCTGAGCATGCTGGCACTGGGCCATTACCATTTCAAAATTGGCCTTAGACTCTTTGTACCAATAGACTGAGCCTTGAAAGTAATATATTATGATTATCTGTAATTTATGAAATCTGTAATTACTGTTGGATACATTTCAGAAAAATCAAACCATTCTATCAGAGACCATATGTAGGGGAGTAGTTGGAGGTCGATTGGATTTTCCAAGAAATGCTTCGTTTGCTGCTGTCAAAATTGTCATATGGCTTGAAGATGAATTTTCAATTGCATTTAAGTACTTACTATTATAAATGTATAGCCTATAATTTTGTTTATATTGAATGTGCAAACAGAACAATTTTTAAAATTAAATAGTTAAAGCTGCACTGACTTTTGCTTTACCTTTAACCAGTTGACTTAGCAAAAACTTGATTTCATTTTTCTTGTACATGTTTCAATTTCCTCTAAAAATATATATTGATTTTGATGATACAGATATTCCATATTGAGTAGTAAAATGCTAATTAAAAAATATATTACACCTGTGATAAATAAGAAGATGAATACTGCAAATTGGCACCTATTTAGAGTGAGAGCACCTACCTAGTTCAAACCCATTTTTTTATCATTCATTTTTAAAGTGAAAATAAATTCGTCTTTCTTTGAGGAGTCTAATATTAATACACGATATTTTGGGTGAAAGGATATAATAATAATATAATTTATTTCAGACTCATAATTACATCCATATTTGTGGATACAATTACACGTTTAATAAATTAATAATAATAATAATAAAACAGAAAAATAAATTATAAACAAAAACACAGGATATAACATTAAGTGGTAGGTCCGTGTGGAACCTCCGGTGATGGTGGAAATTCACTGTACGACTGCATGTAGCCATATCCAGTGAGTCAGCATCGGAGAGTCCCACCGGTCCACCAGCGCCCGTAGTATTCTGTTGGGGCTGTCACGCGTGCGATATAGGGTACTTTTAAAATTTTAGCATTCCACTGTTTGCGTCACCACATACTTTAACCTTGTTACAGACAAGGCTCTGGAATGTTTGTCACTACTGAAGAAGGGAAAGCCGAAGGAGGTGTGGCTAAAACTTCAGATCCTGATAAGTTCGTTCAGCTGGCTATAAAATCGAGCGATTCTTTATTAGGTAATAATAATATAAACTACAGGTTGAATCAGTTTTAATAGATTACTCATAGTTTTTGTGGCGAATTTCTCTAATTTTGATTTTTCTTGATCATAGATAATCGTTATCTATTATAAATGTTTTGGTTATTTCAAATATATCGTAATATAGAATAGTTATTTATTTGCTATAGATTAGGATATACCATTAGAAGCTTTTATTACCAAATTGAAAATATGTTCAGTTATGGATGCTATACATGATAATATATCTAGATAATGTATCTAGGTTTTGCATGTAACCCTTTACTACTATATCATCACTTTCAAGTAAATATTGTGGTCATATGTTAACACATAAGCAACAAAAAAGAAGGCCTGGAGAGAAAAGATATATTTTGGGCACATCCATAATTATATATAGTAATTACTATGAACAAACAGAACATTTAGCCAAGATATTCTATTAGCAACTTAGCCAATTTCTTCTAAGTCAAAATATTTCTTATAATATTTTAGGAATCCATCTTTGGAGCCTTAATTAAAACTAAATTCATATTGTTGTTTTTTTTTAAATATTTGTACTGATTGTCTAGATTGGTCTAGAAACAATAACTATTTTTAATATAAACAGCCAAAAGACATCAGAAAGATAAATATTGCTCATCACAGCAATTCCTTAATGTGGATTTAATATAATGTATGTAAATATCTTACAGAACATCTTCATATGTTGGCCCAAGAAGCACTGGACCATGCAGACCTTCCCGTACTTACAGCCACTCTTGGAGCAGCTGCTTTATTGAAGAATAGTCTCTATTGCTATGTTCAACACGTTGAGGACATGGGAAATAATGAGAGGCATTCTCTTTTGCAGGTATGCAAATCTTTATGTAGGTAATTTCTCACTGCTGTTGACGCTTTGTTGGTTCTCAGTATTACCATCCCTTTTGTTGATTTGCAGACTAAAAAATAAACAATCTGAGATCGTTTACGAGAATTTATTCTTGTATTATAGAATTGTATCTTGTAGAACATAATAAGCAGCTACTTGAATTCTTCAACTTGTCTTTGTTTCTCTATTGCTATGTTCAACATGTTGAGGACATGGGAAATAATGAGAGGCATTCCCTTTTGCAGGTATGCAAATGTTTATGTATGTATATTTATGTAGGTAATTTCTCACTGTAGACACTTCGTTGGCTCTCATTATTACCATCCCTTTTGTTGATTTGCAGACTAAAAAATAAACAATGTGAGATCGTTTACGAGAATTTTACAGATTCTTTAATTCTTCAACTTGTCTTTGTTCAAGGCTTCGTAATATGTAAACGTACACACACACACATAGTAACACACGAATAACGCTCGAATCAAAGGAATTGTATTAGTTATACATAATAGGTAGGTAATATATATTATAGGTGTTAACATACAAAGAGAGGACTCCAAAAATGAAAAACACTGTTTAATGTATTCTATCTCATTTTATGTATGTATATTTATGTAGGTAATTTCTCACTGTAGACACTTCGTTGGCTCTCATTATTACCATCCCTTTTGTTGATTTGCAGACTAAAAAATAAACAATGTGAGATCGTTTACGAGAATTTTATCTTGTATTATAGGATTGTATCTTGTAGAACATAATAAACAGCTGCTTGAATTCTTCAACTTGTCTTTGGCCAAGGCTTCGTAATATGTAAACGTACACACGAATAACGTTCGAATCAAAGGAAGTATTAGGTATACATAATAGGTAGGTAATATATATTAGGTGTTAATATACAATCAGAGGACTCCAAAAATGAAAAACACTGTTTAATGTATTCTATCTTATTTTCTCGCATGTTAAATCCTATAGATGTATATGTTTGTCTCGTTTTAATATCGCTTCGTTGTTTCATCGCGTATCAAATAACAATGGAACTAAAAAAGTAATCACTTCAAAAATTTGTTAGGATGTTAAGAAGAACTAGGCCCACATGAGATGCGAATACTCTCCTTGTTTTATGATATTTATTGATTTATAGGCATGTTATAAACGGTACGTAACAATGTCGGAAGCTGTCGGCGAGCGAGTATTGGATCTTCATAATAGAGTATTGTCTCTATATATACTGCAGGACTCAGGTGGCAGACCTATAGACGGACATTCTTCTAACTTTCATGAGGCTGGAACACCATCTATTCAAGGGTGGTGGCTCTATATGAATGGTAATGATTAAGATTACTAACTCAAGTCATTCATTTTTTTTGTTATCGCTTTTAATATATAGTTATCAGATACAGGTTCAGCCGAGTTTTGAATATATCTCTGGAGGAGGCTACAATTCCTTCCAGATATCCTGAGAAATTCGTTTAAATAAACAATAGACGAGTCATCGAGACGTGGGAAAAATAAACGCACGTCTTAAGAACCCTATTGCTTCGACTAATGTAAGCAAATAATAAGAGTTCTAAAATAGGGTCTCGAATATTGTCGGCTGTTGTGAATTATGATAACCTTCCAGATATTTCCACCCTCCGTTTTATGGCGTATTTATCTCTGTTATCGGTGCTGTTCTTAGCAAACTCCATCATCAAGTTATTCTCTTGTTCATGCTCATTTTTCTCATTAGATACACAAATCTTCCTGATTCATGGTGCCCTGAACGAAGACTTAGCATATAAAGTAGTTTTATGATATTACATTTTAGGCAGCAGGAAAGACTTGTGGGATACGGTTCCACCTAGGATGGCTCAAAGAATTTTTGCTGGAATGCTAAATGAAACTCTTACAATTTTAACAGTTAGATATTGTCAGGTAAGTTATATTAGTATACAGTCTTTATTTAATCTTTATTTATTATAATATAATATGACTCATGGTGCCCTGAACGAAGACTTAGCATATAAAGTAGTTTTATGATATTACATTTTAGGCAGCAGGAAAGACTTGTGGGATACGGTTCCACCTAGGATGGCTCAAAGAATTTTTGCTGGAATGCTAAATGAAACTCTTACAATTTTAACAGTTAGATATTGCCAGGTAAGTTATTTTGGTATACTACTATTATTAAAAAAAAAAGTGAATTCTATCTATACTAATATTATAAAGAGGTAGAGTTTGTGACGTTGTAAGGGGTAATCTCAGGAACTACTGGTCCTTTGTTATCGCTTTTAATATATAGTTATCAGATACAGGTTCAGCCGAGTTTTGAATATATCTCTGGAGGAGGCTACAATTCCTTCCAGATATCCTGAGAAATTCGTTTAAATAAACAATAGACGAGTCATTGAGACGTGGGAAAATAAACGCACGTCTTAAGAACCCTATTGCTTCGACTAATGTAAGCAAATAATAAGAGTTCTAAAATAGGGTCTCGAATATTGTCGGCTGTTGTGAATTATGATAACCTTCCAGATATTTCCACCCTCCGTTTTATGGCGTATTTATCTCTGTTATCGGTGCTGTTCTTAGCAAACTCCATCATCAAGTTATTCTCTTGTTCATGCTCATTTTTCTCATTAGATACACAAATCTTCCTGATTCATGGTGCCCTGAACGAAGACTTAGCATATAAAGTAGTTTTATGATATTGCATTTTAGGCAGCAGGAAAGACTTGTGGGATACTGTACCACCTAGGATGGCTCAAAGGATTTTTGCTGGAATGCTAAATGAAACTCTTACAATTTTAACAGTTAGATATTGTCAGGTAAGTTATATTAGTATACAGTCTTTATTTAATCTTTATTTATTATAATATAATAACAATAGCAAGAAGGAGTGTACTAGACTGAAAACCTATAACGCTTTATCGCATTGATACGGCTTACACTATTAATAATATTGATAATTGAAATATGTAACATTAAATATTGGTAAACAATTGAAAAAGAAAAGAATATATAAAAAATGCAATTGTGTCATTAGAAAGTAAATAGTAGTTTAAATATATTTATAGGTTCGTTACCTTTTAAGATTTGTTACACCTATTACCTAATAGGTAATCTTCATTATTTTACGTTCGGAAAGTTTTTTCAAATATTTATTTTAGTTTCACTTAAAGCTCGTGTCAAATCATGTTCCATGTGAGAGGACTTCTTGTTTTGACTGTTATTAAAATTGAGAAACTACTATAATGTTTTTCTATACTATTCTTTGTTTATGATAAGGTATTGGGAATTAGTACTTTCGTGAATGTATCCGGGTTAGAATTGTTTAAACCCTACATTAAAATAGATTCGTGTGCTTTAAAAAATATAATTATTTGTACACGTCTTGTTTGTAGAACATATAAAGAAATGAAAGGTGAGATATGACATCAGTTAGAAACGTGCTGATTTAATAAGTGTTTCTAAAATATATTATCGATTGCCTGCTTTATTTTTCTCGCAGAATTACGGTTTCGTTTCAAAATTTGTCCTTGTGTTAGCTACATCCCATTTAAATACAATTTCAATACAACAAGACTGCTGTCCTTAAGTCACTCAATTGTTTGTTACTAGTGAGGGGTGCCTTGAAGCTCATAGTTAAAAAATAAACAAGAGATGATTCACTTAGACGTGGGAAAAATGAGAGCGCATCTAAACATTTTCTCGCTTCGATTATTATAATCAAATAATGGGGTTCTAAAAACAGCACGTGTCGAATCTTTTCGAATCTCGTGAATTATGACAAGGCCTAAATGATTTCCTGTCTTCCAGGCTATCACAACACGTTAGTTTCACATCTAGTAGGTTACATTAACAATAACAATAATAAGGGACATACAAAACTAAAAACCTACAATGCTTTATCACATATATACAATTTACACTATTGATAAACATTTAAATAAGAAAAAGAATAGGTAAATGCAATTGTGGCATTGGAAAGTAAAAAGTAGTTTAAAGACATTTATCAGTTTCTTACCTTTTAAGATTTATTACACCTAATAGGTAATCTTCATTATTTTGCATTCGCCAAATTTTTTATTACATTTAGCTTAGTTTCACATAAAGCCCATCATGTTCCATGTGAGAACATTTCTGGTCCTTGTTTCCACTATAATTAAAATTGATACTCTAGTCTCCCATTTATAAGTGGTAGCAGTATTTTTCTACAGTATTCTTGTTTATGATAAGATTTTGGGAAATTAGTACTTGCGAATACCGGGGTCAATTTTTTTTTTACTTTTCTTTAAGATTAACTCGGAAAAATCTATTTATTTTAATGTGACTTGCTTGTAGAATGTATAAAAAAGTGAAATGTGAGAGGTGACGTAAATTAGATATGTCCTGATTTAATAACTGTTTCTAAAATATATTATCAATTGCCTGCATTATCCCTCTACCAAAATTACGGTTTTCCTTCAAAATCTGCCCTTGTGTTAGTTGAGTTCTATTTAAATATAATTTCAACAAAATAAAACAAAAATAAACAAAACCGTAGTCCTAAAGTCACTCAATAGGTTATTACCAGTAAGGACTGGTTTGAAACTCGTAGTTATAAATAAGCAATAGATGAGTCACTGAGGCGTGGGAAAAATGAACATACATCTAAACACTTTCTCGCACTATTGTATGCAAGCAACTGGGTTCTAAAAATAGCACGCTGCGAATATTCAAGAGCTAAATGATGATCTTTCAGACAATCACAACCGAATCAACGACACAGCTATTATTAAATGACATACTAAATATACTGCAATGTGTGGCTCAATTGCTCCCTTGCATATGCACCAGCGGTTCTGACCTCGCTGGTTTAGATTTAAAACGTCAGACAAGAGATGTAAGGGATGTCCACGCTAAGTGTAACGAACTGTTCAAATGTTTAGTGTACAGAGGTGCACAGTTGCATTTCATACATCAGGTACTATAGTTTCTAAACCGTAGTTCTGTTTTTTTAAACTTATGTTACCATTGTGTCTGTAAATGTACTGGAAGCCAATTTATTTTCGTACGATCAGAAATTACGTCGCCTACTTTACTCGTATAGATCTGTAGTGTTGTCCGTACATCTCTTTTCAAGTTTATCGTAGATCGTATATATGGGAAATTCCACGGCAAATCGGACGGTGTAAAAAAAATCCTCGCTTTGTACTTTTTACTTTCGAGGTATTTTTTAGTACCTCTCAAAGTAGCCATCCTAGTAAATTTTACCTTTTTGTTACTCGTTCAAAAGATAATTTTCTGGACATAGCTTTTTTTTAAATGGTTGTTTTTTACATTGTTTATAGAAACAAAATGTATATATTGATTTTTTTTTTAATTAAATCTTTTTAAATATAAACCTTAAATCGAGTTAAAAAAATTTAATGTACCCTTTGATACTATCCGATCGAATAGACGATAAAAGATAAATAGAATATCACTTATTATTATTAATTATATTATTTGATATCAATTGGTTTTTTTTAAATATGTAAACACGAAGTAGACCTAGAACATTTCACATTTTTTATAGTATTATAGTCAACTGATTGTTTTCCAAAATTGATAACCAATCATTTTGCAAACTCATATTTTAATGTAATTATTTTTTATGTCATAGTATCTAGCAAACGAACAGATGGGTCACTTGATGTTAAGTGATTACCACCGTCCATAGACACTTGCAACACCAGAGGAGTTGCAAGTGCGTTGCCAACCTGTGTTTGGGAGAAGGGGGAGGGGAGTTGGGTATTCTGCGCTCTCACTGACCGAACGAAACGCAACAATACAAGCACTGATACTTCACGTCGGTTTTCTGTGAGGAGGTGGTACTACCCCGGGCGAGCCGACCCATTCATGCTGAAACCAGTAGTGGATTCAGCGTGGCTCTACCACCTATAATTATTTGTGATTTTTGAATAATTATTGTGCAAAAACGCAACATATACTAAATTGTGGTCACAGCTAATGTTATTTGTAATTAATCAGAAAAACTTAATTACAACTTACGTCCTAATAGATAATTTAGTATGGCACTTCTGTAAGTCCGTATTTTAAATGGTCTTTCCGTATTAGGTAAATATTAGATGTGTCATGGATTTATACACTTCTATCACGTGTAATGAGTTGCACGCGCACTTTTTTTATATAAATGTAATCTGTAACCAGTATAATCAGTACAACCATATTTGTTAAGATAAAGAAACTCCACAGGTGTTCACGGATAAATCTCGGAGTACAGAATCGGCTAAAGACAGTGTTTTCCCTTGGTACTTATTATTATTATTATATTATTTGATATCAATTGTTTTTTTTTTTAATATGTAAACACGAAGTAGACCTAGAACATTTCACATTTTTTATAGTATTATAGTCAACTGATTGTTTTCCAAAATTGATAACCAATCATTTTGCAAACTCATATTTTAATGTAATTATTTTTTATGTCATAGTATCTAGCAAACGAACAGATGGGTCACTTGATGTTAAGTGATTACCACCGTCCATAGACACTTGCAACACCAGAGGAGTTGCAAGTGCGTTGCCAACCTGTGTTTGGGAGAAGGGGGAGGGGAGTTGGGTATTCTGCGCTCTCACTGACCGAACGAAACGCAACAATGCAAGCACTGATACTTCACGTCGGTTTTCTGTGAGGAGGTGGTAGTACCCCGGGCGAGCCGACACATTCATGCTGAAACCAGTAGTGGATTCAGCGTGGCTCTACCACCTATAATTATTTGTGATTTTGTGAATAATTACTGCGCAAAAACGCAACACATACTAAATTGTGGTCACAGCTAATGTTATTTGCTGAATTTGTAATTAATCAGAAAAACTTAATTACAACTTACGTCCTAATAGATAATTTAGTATGGCACTTCTGTAAGTCCGTATTTTAAATGGTCTTTCCGTATTAGGTAAATATTAGATGTGTCATGGATTTATACACTTCTATCACGTGTAATGAGTTGCACGCGCACTTTTTTTATATAAATGTAATCTGTAACCAGTATAATCAGTACAACCATATTTGTTAAGATAAAGAAACTCCACAGGTGTTCACGGACAAATCTCGGAGTACAGAATCGGCTAAAGACAGTGTTTTCCCTTGGTTTATATTTGTTAGTCCTAAGCTGTTTGACAATGATTTCGATGATGTAACAGTGAAAAGCACTCGGGATTTGACGATTAAAACTGCATTGGGGTTAGAGTTAATTGTACTTTTGGCTCAGCCGCAGCCTTCATGGCCCTCCGTTGTTAAGGTAAGGCTTAAAAACCATTATATTTTGAACTTTTGATAATGGAAATAACGATTTCAATTAATTAACACCTCTTATTAACTAGTTTCTTTGTGTCATCAATGCAAAATTTATAATACATTTCAAATTAAATTCCTAATGATTTAGGGTTTTTGAACTTTAATCTAGTATTTGAATTGGAAGAGGTTTCAATATGAACCCATATTTTGTTTGTCTGTCTATTTGGTACAAGCTTTGAAATATATTTTACATGGACTTATCTGTCTCACAATCTCATGATTGTTAAAAATCAATTGGAAATTTTCACATTTGAAGGAAAAAAAAAGAATATACTTATTTAGATTAGTCTGTAAATGAGATCCCTATCTCTTATATTGCCAAATGGTTGAATATAATGTGTTTTTTAAAGTGAAACGTTTTTTCCGTCGACTCTGGAGTTATACACTTCTATCACGTGTAATGAGTTGCACGCGCACTTTATTTATATAAATGTAATATGTACTCAGTACAATCAGCACAATATTTGTTAAGATAAAGAAACTCCACAGGTGTTCACGGACAAATCTCGGAGTACAGAATCGGCTAAAGACAGTGTTTTCCCTTGGTTTATATTTGTTAGTCCTAAGCTGTTTGACAATGATTTCGATGATGTAACAGTGAAAAGCACTCGGGATTTGACGATTAAAACTGCATTGGGGTTAGAGTTAATTGTACTTTTGGCTCAGCCGCAGCCTTCATGGCCCTCCGTTGTTAAGGTAAGGCTTAAAAACCATTATATTTTGAACTTTTGATAATGGAAATAACGATTTCAATTAATTAACACCTCTTATTAACTAGTTTCTTTGTGTCATCAATGCAAAATTTATAATACATTTCAAATTAAATTCCTAATGATTTAGGGTTTTTGAACTTTAATCTAGTATTTGAATTGGAAGAGGTTTCAATATGAACCCATATTTTGTTTGTCTGTCTATTTGGTACAAGCTTTGAAATATATTTTACATGGACTTATCTGTCTCATAATCTCATGATTGTTAAAAATCTATTGGAAATTATCACATTTCCAAGAATAAAAAAGAATATATTTATTTCAATTATTCTGTGAATGAGACTCTTCTCTTATATTAATTACCAAATGGTTGAATATAATGTATTATATTAATTACCAAATGGTTGAATATAATGTATTTTTTTTTAAAGTGAAACGGTTTTCCATCTTCTCATATTTTTTCGTCCATTTATCGCATGTCGCATTACAGCCGGCGCGCGGCTATGGAGTAGGGGTAAAGTGAAAGGCTCTCGGCAGAGCAACTAACGCCAATATGGCGACGTCCATAGCTCGATTCAAAATGACTTAAATTGCTATTGTGATTAGTTTTTAAAATACCTCTGTCATCTGAATGGTTGTATTTATGATGTATTCCGTACGTTAAATACGCAGATTGAAATTAAAATTTATAATTAGATATCTTGTCTGCTATTGATTTCCCATTAGCATTCCCAATTTCCAATTATTAAGGTTACACTTAATAACACGATTCTAATAATTGAATAATTTTACAAAATATAGTATGCATCGTGGTTTCATTAAACCACATAATTTGTTTTTAATAAGTCTTGGAAATGATTTGTAATGCCGTTAATGAATGGTTAATTAGTTAACCTGGTCTTCTTAAAAACACTTCCAAATTGCAAATTATATTTTATTAAATATTGTTATCCAAGGTTCTGATGATGCGAAATTGCCATCTCTCCCGTATGCTACTAATTCGGGCTATGCGTTGTATGTCTGTTGATAATGGACGATGGGCCGCTAACGGGCTTTGGTACAGCACTGATGAGCCACCTAAAAAGTGTAGCGGGTTTTTGTGCACCACTGATGGATTCTGCAGATTCAAAGGAGATGATGATGGTAATGACTTGGTTACATCATCATTTGTTTTTTTTATGGTTTTTTATATATGGACGTATTTCAGGGTTGATTATTATCTCTAATCTTTAAATTCTACTGTTGTGAAACTTTTTACCGAAATGGACGTTTCCTTCAGCGTGTTTTATTATTATTGTGCAGTATATTATGTTAAACTAACCTCATAAATAAAGTATGGCGAATAATCTATACAGAATTTTCTCGAGCGGCCGGCGCTCTCACTTACGTACTCGCGTCTATCGGCAGTAAAGCGGAATTCAAATCGACACTTTGCTATGCTTTAGAAATTTCTGGAAGGGATTGGGCATCTTGTTTGGATAAACGGCAGGTAATTAATTATTTTAAAATGGACGTCATATATTTTACAACATTTATTGACTTTAGTCTCTTGAATAAAGTTACCCTACTTATAGGAAAGAATATAGCTATGTTTAATATATGTATATAATATGTTTAATGTCGGCACTTTACTTTTCGGTACTCTTTGAGCTATATGTTATTGTTAATTTAATATCATCATGTATAGATTAAACAATGACAATTGTGTTCGAAATATATTTTTTCTCGAATTATAGATTTTTATTCGAGTAATTAAGGTATTGGGGTTTGGAGGAAAAGTTACTTAGTGTTTATTTCATGTTATACAAATATCGATTTATCGAGGTTCGGCTTAACGAGGTTCTACTGTATAATTATTTTTTTTAATTATGTTTTGGTTTGGTATTTGAAGGAACAGTGGTTCATGGTTTCCTTCGTGTTATACAGACTTTCCACTTATCGAGGTTCGACTTAACGAGGTTGTATTGTGTTATCAATATTTTAAAATAGGTGTGGTGTGATAGAAGACCGCCATGGTTGGCAGGCTTGTTGTCGATGGTCGGTACATTACTTCAATTTCTACCTCCGATGTTAGTAAACGCCATTCAGACAGGAGCCTCTATGTATCAGGTAATTCTGTTTTTATCGACAGTAGCATATATATATTATACTGATTATCGAAAAATAATTATTTATTTATTCGAAGGAATATCAACAGCGTTTAATACACAATTCAAAATACAATAATCAACTTAGAGCTAGAAGAATAATAAAGCACAGTGAAAAGTCACATTAGGCACCCGTGTCAAAGAATGGTTTGATGATGACTTGTTTTACTGCATTAGCTAGATTAGATTCCTTACTAAGTTTATTATAATATTAATATATCAACCAACTATGACGAATGACAGTAGACGAAGCCCTCAAAGAAATTTTTGTGAGGAGATCTGGACAATCAACCAAGCAATGTCAGTCAGACTTCAAGTTGCAATACAATTGAAGATGATATTTACGACAGTCAATACAGCTGTGAGCATTCCCGTCTAATGATGAAACTGGGTCTGATAGTTTGCATCGTTATCGTAAAAATTAGAGCATACGGTTTCAAATTCATCAAGTAACAGTACGAAAATACCAATTGTCTCTAAGCCGATACTTTTCGCTTAGGGTGTTAAATTACATAGCTTTATAGTCGGCCCGATTTGATCAAAAGCAATAAAAAATACCACAATGAGTCTTCCCACAGTAGTAAAATATTACTAATGCCATTTTGACAATCTCCATGCTATAGTTTGTTTTCTCAATCGAACTTTAAAAAGTTCTATGGTCCCAAAGATACATTGCGTCGTTGCATTTCAAAATGAGATCAAAATCCGATTTTAATCGTTCATATATCAGGTTTAATTTTTTCATATATCATGTTTAATTTTTTTAACAGTTCCAGTTTTTATAAACCGATATCGAAGTTGAAATTATGTCCATAAGGTTTTAATTTTTTTTAAGATCTTCATATTTTGCATGTGCAAAATAGGATTTAGCTCATTTTGAAATAATTGTTTCTAAGAAACGAGCGTATATTTCTTTAAAAGGCCTAGCAACGCACTTGCGACTCGCCTGGCGTTGTTAGTGTCTATGGACGGCGGTAATCACTTTCCTATAATATGAACCTATAATATGATGAAAAAAAGAAATATAATGACTTAATTGTTTCATACAGTGAAAATAAACATATTTCCTGTATCATTTACAGACGATGTCCCTTTGTCTAACGTGCATATCAAGGTCTCTAGACTGCATTCCGCAGGCATTCGTAAACGCCTGCTCGATAATAGAAAGCACTCTGCCTACCCATATAAAGCCTGTCGGTGGCTCCGTATTACTGCAAATGCTTATAACGGTTACTTATGAAGAAATTCAGAAGTGGGCGAAGAATGAAGCCGCTAAAGAAAAAACTGGTATGCTTATCTATAAACAATACTATTGTGAACAAGCCCCATCGGTAAATTAAATATTTTAAAAAAATGTATGCATGTCATGCCCTTCCCTCCGAAAGATGGCAACGCACTTACGACTCCTCTGGGGTTGTTAGTGTGCATGGATGGTGGTGATCACTTAACAGCAGGTGACCCACCTGTTCGTTTGCCACCTATGACATAAAAAAAAAAAAAAAAAAAAAAGTCTCCCAAGCCAAAAAAAAAACGATTATAGAATATTTGGCTATTTGTGCACACTAATTTCAGAAACAAAATTAATAACATACATTTCTTCTTTTCAATAAATAGGACTGGCTTTTGTTACTTGATTTCGCGTGCTGAATTCTTGTTCTATTGCGCTCCTACATCTTTCTTTATCTCTCATTTATCAAGTAATTAATATCCCTTAATTGTATGATAAACATGTTGCAAATTTTATCACTCTTAAGAACTGTTAACTTTAAATAAAATGAAGTAAATAGTAAAACAAACTGCTGTTGTTTATTGATTAATAAATAAAAATATATACGATATTCTCCAAATAACTTTCACGATTAAAACAAGTCTAACAACACTTATTCAAATCTATCAACCCGTTTCGGCTTCAAAGTCCTAAAGAAATAGATATACATTCTTCAGTAGCCGACAAAAATGAATTCATATGTCTAATAGAAAAAAATCGTCTATTAATATATGTTGAATACTATCAAAAAGAAGCACATTTTGTATTATAAAAAAGTAAAACTTATTTTAATAATGCCTTTTACAGCTGCTTCGTCTATAAACGGTGAACCGCACCGATCGAACACACGATCGAAGCCAAAACATGTTCGTATTTTACATCCTGGACGTACAAGTAAATATTTATTTTTCACTACATAAATATAATTTTTAATTTATGTATCTTAAAGATTTCTTATTGTTAACATAACTTTTGATATAAAACAACTAATGACACGATTGGACGTAAGTCGATTAATTGTACATGCAATCATTTAACTACTAGATTTGTTTTAAACGTCATCTATTAGTTCATGGTCATACTATATTGTGAGTTGTACGTGTATATTGACTCAGATGTCTTATGTTCTCAGTAAATTATTTTTAACCCCATCTATGTTCTCATTCACGTACTATGGAACTTAAAAATTTGTTATCAATAATAATTCTGAGGAAGGTTTGAAAGTACGTTCAACGTTTCGTACGAATGTAAAACCGAATAACTAACATAATATGATTTGTTGTCACGAAATTTACGATTAATGTGTATGTAGTAGTTTTATTAATGTCTTTTTCATTTTGTATTCTATTCAAGTCAAGTGTCTTTCAATAATGTATCAATTTAGAATTTTCACATATGCCAGGTATTAAACGACGATTAATTGTAGTTTTTTTAGATGATTTCTAAAATAAATGACACGTAGAAACTTTTGATGTTCTACTCTATTAATTTTTGTCATTTTGTTATTATCTTACATTTATCTGCTTAATCAAGTATGATGATGAGTTTTTTAAAGTCCTTTCTTCACGAAACACTAAATTTATTACTTCAAAATACAATGATTAGACTAATAATAGTAAAGAAATCATCTGTTTATACTTATTTATTGATCGTGCAACGATAAATAACTACACTCATGTTCCTATAAGTATTAATACCTACCGAACTTTGACACTCTTTTTCACACTCACTCAAAAAAGGCACTTACTTTACATTCACTTATTGAAGTTCTAATTTTCGTGTTTCGAATGGATGGTACGAACATTTATTTAAACCTTATAAAGATCGATAAAATATAAACAATACTTACATTTGTTTTCTTCTAGTAATATGTATCAAACAGAGATGGAAATATTTTAAATAGTATTTAAATTTAAGTTTTCTTCTAGTAAGTAGTAGTAGTAAGTATGTATCAAACAGAGATGGAAATATTTTAAATAGTATTTAAATTTAAAAATATTACTGAAACCCCCAAAAATATAATTATAGTAAAGTAGCTATCACCAACTCGTTGCAGAAGAACAAAAAAAAAGATGCGTTCTGTTTAAAATCTCACATAATGTTCCGGTATGTACTGGCTCGAAGGACCAACAGTTTTGGATGCTGTTTATAAAATTAATATCTTAATATTTTAATTTATTTGACAACTAAATATTCGGTTAGATATCCGCACTTAAAATACACAAAGTTAATAGATTTTACTGATTTTTTTTTGTCATGTCGTTTATATATTTCATTGTATCGTCCAAAGCAACATCGTCATCAGCCAGCTTTGACTGTGCAAACAGT
>MU158775.1:1147869-1157970 GCA_015888305.1 Antheraea pernyi | reverse complement strand
TGCAACAGCGCTACTATCTACGTCTAACTCTCCACCATTAATCCATAAAAATACTGCCATTATTATGATAAATTTGTAGGTGGTAGTACCACGCTGAAGCTATTACTGGTTTCTGCATGAATGGGTCGGCTCGCCCGGTGTACTACCAGCCGACACATAGAAAACCGACGTAAAGTAACAGTGCTTGCATTGTTGCGTTTCGGTCGGTCAGTGAGAGCGCCGGATACCCAACTTCCCTCCTCTCCCCTCTTTCCCACTCCCTCTTCTCCCAACCACAGGGTGGCAACACACTTGCGACTCCTCTGGTGTTGCAATTGTCTATGAGTGGTGGTGATCACTTAACATCATGTGACGCATCTGTTCGTTTGCCTCCTATGTTATAAAAAAAATTGTATTGCGAAATCAGACAGTTTTTGACGTGATAACGTCTTATAAATCTATGAACGCCGGCTGCATGTACGGAAAAGTATAACTCATTGTCACGTTGCACCTTTTTTTTTAACGTGGAGAGAAAATCCATCATGGACTGTCAGGCCCCCGGGGGAGGACCTGAGCTGAGTCGACCGCCACCTGCGTACTGGGACGCAGCTGCCGGTGCTTTTCGGCGACTAAAACTCCACGACAACCTGCGCCGCACTATGGGTGTGTCTCGGGGTTGCGTGAGCAAGTTCCGCTACACCCCCGGCGTTGCACCTGAGCCGAGCGAGCAAGCGAGAGCACAGAACAAGCGATAGAGAAATTTTCACTTCGGTCGGCAGTCCTTATGACTACTTGGACTTTTTTATACCACGATTGTAGCAAACAAGAATGAGGATCGCCTGATGTTAAGCAGTCACCGCAGTGTACAGACGGACGTTTGCAACACCGGAGGTGTCATATCGTTGCTGAACCTTCAATAACCTGTTTACTTTCCCCTTGAAGAATTGCACAATGTAGTCCCCTGGAAAAAGCTTAAATACAAAAATGTTTTTCGAGTCTTATCTACGTTAAGATGTCCGGTGCTCGGCATAGATCCACAGCAACACCTCCCCTGGTCTCATCCCAGCTAGCGGCGACCGCTGGACATTATTTATACGCCGCCGGCGACCTAACGTGACATATTTTAAAGCTACCGTTTTAATAAGTCGCCTTTAACCTGCTACTTTAGGAAATAGAGTTCAATTGAAGGGATATGAATCATATTACTTTTCGATTCGTAGATGAGTGTATCTTTAAATTTTCATACGAATTAGTGGCTTTAGAAATGTATCTGTAAATTTAGTACTCAACTATACATTTGTTTTAAAAATATATACGTGTATATATATTTTTAATATATTGTAAATATCTAACTTGTAACTAGAAAAGTTTTGTGTATGATGGTGGACGGATATAGGAGTAAAGGAAGATCGAAAAATCTATGGATGGATTGTGTGAAAAATGATATGTGTATTGTGACAGATGTATGGCATCTGACAGGGGAGAGTGGAGAAGGAAAAGATGTTCTGACGACTCTTCTCATGTGGCATAGGGGTAAGAAGAAAAAGAACTATTTAATTATGTGATATGTTTTACTGATTTCTTCTCTGTAGAACTGTCGATGTTTTTGATCTAAAACTTTTTTATTGTATTAAAAATATTTTATAAACTTACGCAGCTCTTATTAACCGAGACGTATTTTTCGCGCCGACCCGTTATCTAGTTATTGTTGATCGAATATACAGCGTAAGTTTATAAAATATTTTTAATACAATAAAAAAGTTTTAGATCAAAAACATCGACAGTTCTACAGAGAAGAAATCAGTTCAAAAGATGCAAAAATAATACCCGAAAAAGCAATTTAACGGCCGGAGTATCTTACTTTCGCTAAATACATGTTGAATAAGTTATATTTTAAGCTTTAAACTTACTAATAATATCATATTTTGAACAAAATTACCGATTTTAAACCTGTGATACAAATGTTTGGCCTCGTCAGACACAAACACGCACAATAACGGGAAAACGTACTTTATTCATTACGTGTTAAGGTTGAATTCACACTAAATGTTGTTTATGTTATCTTTTCATTTGTGAGAGGAGGTGACACATCTATCAATCTACTAGCTTCTGCCCACCACTTCGTCCGCGTAGAATAGTTAGTTTGGGCTAACGTTAACTTTAACTCGTGACTTCGTTTACGTAGAAGGTGAACATATTTCTAAATAATACGTATGTGAACGCCGCTTTTGAAACATTCATCAATGGTCCGCTCCTATAGCCTTCCTCGATAAATGAGCTATCTAACGATGAAAGAATTTTTCAAATCGGACCAGAGTTTATTAATCAGAGTAGAGTTATAAACCAGAGTAGTACATAGTATAAAACAAAGTCCCCTAGCGCGTCTGTCTGTCTGTCTGTTCGCGATAAACTCAAAAACTACTGAACGGATTTTCATGCGGCTTTCACCAGTGGATAAATTGATTCATGAGGAAGGTTTTAGTATATAATTTATCAAAGTTTTCTTTATAGTCAGGGCGGGACAGCGTCTGCCGGTCCCGCTAGTATAATATAAATATATTTTGTCATACTGTCATCGTTCACACGTTCCTCGTACTCTAGCTATAATATATGCCTATAAATATTATGTTGATAATAATCTCCTTCAAACCAATCGTTTAAAGATATCTTTTAGTTCGTAAAGCTAGCTGACCTAGCTGTGAAATGATCGATTGAAAATTTGCAATAGTTTTTTAATAATGTGACCAAAGAATAATGCATAATGAGAAGCTGTTATATAATAAAGCAACTAAAGCTTATAATGGATAATACTCGTAAATCGAGGCGTTTTCCAAGGATTCTTGGCTACACCTGAACTAAAGTTTGTCATTTCTTTTAAGAGAGATTTGTGAATGTTATAAGATTATGGTAAGATGGGGGACTGGCATGTTCTTTGCGTACCTAAGTTCTCAAATTAAACAAAGATAATAAAAATCCTATTACGGTCTTCTAATGTAATTCTACACATGGACGAGCTAAATAGCTTTTGAAGTCTATGAATTTTATTTTCAAAGTTGAGGTTTTCATCTCTACAACGTAATGGAGATCTAATAGCAAATAATCCTAATTGGTCCAAAGTTAGCCATAATACAGCCCAATTAGGTAAATAACTTGTTGTTCTGGAGACTGTTTAGAACATCAGTTGAAACTTCACAACTTCGACTTAAATCCAAGTTCAGAAAACGAAGAAACATCGAATCCTGCACGAGACTAATTAACTTGCCTTAGGGAGAGTAGTTCGAAGCTGTCAAAGTTATTGTAAAGGTTTCACGGCGGGCGACGAACATGATTAATAAGGGTATCCCGAGCTCTAATTAAGTTGAAAATGATAAAAATGTACGCCTCGACGACGGGTAAACTGAAATGATTAATGATATTTACTGGATATCCGTAAGGAATAATGAAAACCGGGACAACATTATTATAGTGACAATGACGTCGGGATTGGGAAATTTCCGGTTTTTTAATAATATATGTAATTCATTTTTACTAGTGGGCGTCCAGTGGTCGACATTCGACCATAGTTCATTTTTAAAGGGAAACATATTATAATAATAGTTGTATGTTATAATATCATTGTTGAATGTAAAATGAAAAAAGGTAATTGGAACGTAAGAGTAAAATAATACATACAGTCGAGCATAACGACCTCCTTCGCAACCTTTTTTGAAGTCCTTTATTGACAGATGTCAAAATAATGTCTCTTTTATTTACATATGGGTATATGTTGTGTAAAATTGAAGCAGTAGTGTGAGTAATGCATAATTTAATAAATTTAATGTACTTCTAATGCATTTTTGTATAAAATAAATAGCTTTCTGCACTTCTCCTCCATATAAACTTTAACTATGCCAAATTTTACGTTCCTCCGTTCGCCCAATTCCGTTAAAAAGGGATACAAAGATTAGGCTTCACGTATTAATATATAGATATTAATTGGATTTACTCACGATGTGAAAACGGTCCTGAAGATGTCGTTAAATTGAATCCTATATGTGTTATTTTCTTCACATTTATTCCATATATATACTATTACTTGGCCTTTTGTTATGAAATTAAATAAAGATACATGGATAGATTCCTTTATTTAAATTTTAACACGTTGTTTAACTTACATATAAGAGAAACTATGCATAAACGTTAGGATGTTCAAAACTTGCCCAGTTATTTTATTTGCTATTGATAATGCTTTTATTTTGAGCTTATGCAATAAAGAATACCATCAAACCAGAAGAAACAGCTTTTTATTCATATCCAACCAGGACTAGAACTCAATACATTTAAATAGCCTGGGTTGAATATGGGGGTGTAAGGGGTGTCAAATAACATCTAAGACTTGAGACATCCAAGCTTACCTCACCTGCACGTGGTGCACCCGGCTGAATAACGAACGAGGCAATGGCGAAAGCGGGGTTTTAGGGTTTTACAGCCTGACTGGGTCGCAACCACCATGTATATGGCGAAAAAGCCCGTCATAGTGATTCGCTTTTGCGGGTCGCGTTTCGGGATCAGCCTGTGCATATCCAGCTTGTTTTTGGATTGTACTGGATTTGGATTGTATTGTTACCATCAGGCACAGTGCAGACATTTTACCGTGCTTCAATAAAAAACAAATGAAATTGAATATTATATGAAATAGATATTTTTGTATGAATTTTAATGCTTTGCGAAACGGCTTTAACAATTATCAAAGTTTAAATTTGCGATAATGGTGATACTTATACAAAAAAATTAATTGTGTTAATAGAAAATCAATTTGGTTAACATTTTTTACACTATCGAAATTATATTTCTTTGAACAAATAATAACCGTTAGAAAATATGATATCTGGTTTAATTAAACACAAACTTGAATATAATTAATAATAGATCGAAGATATTAATAGATATTTTACGTTTAAGACGAGAATGTTTTAAAGTTTTCGACGTAAATTGAGACTATCTCTTTCAGCGATTATTTTCTACCACTGTTCGGGCAGTCTAGCGAAAACTTACACTACATTCGTGATATAAAGGTATTGTCTAGTGACAAGATAAAGGGACATTTTACAATCGCTGTGATGGTATTCGCAGAGATGACGGATTCCGCATCAATTTGACACTTTGACGAGCAGGCGGTTGAAGGACGATATAAAAGTTATTCGAGCGTCAAAGGCAATAATGATCGATTGGGATAGCCTGACGGGTTTCGTGAAGCCGCCGATGGGAACTCTTTCTAATCTATCAAAAGATATAACTTGAGAGATTTTTTTCCTTCAGTTATTATGATCTGTCAGGACTTTGAGAAGAAGTGATGTGGCGTTATGAATACGATCCGTTTATATTATTCGAATATCCGATGTTTGTATTGGCCGCTTCTCACTGTACTATTAACACTAAATCATATTACGAATGTATTAGGTATGAAATAAAAACATTGCGTGTATCAGTGGGTGCACAAGGAGGAAGTGAAATTTCTTTGGCCTATATGTATTAAATTATGAGAATGCTCATCATTACATAGTATAAAACAAAGTGCCTTACCGCGTCTATCTGTCTGTTCGACTAACAAAAACTACTGAACGGGTTTTCATACGTTTTTCACCAGTAGATAAAGTGATTCGTGAGGAAGGTTTTGGTATATAATTTGTCTAGGATATTTTTATAATACAAGGCGCGACAACGTCTGCCGTGCCCGCTAGTTTATTATAAAAAATTGTTTGCATACGTCAACACCGATACGGTCTTAATATAGTCCAGTATATTGTGTAGTGGGCCGATACCTTTAGACCAGGTACGCACAGACTATTTGGAACCAGGGTCCGGGTCCACTCTCATTGACCGAGTTCAAGGCGGACCGCTTTAAATTAAAATAACTTAATAAATATGTAAGACAAGATAAATAAATTTATAGATTTAGTTTCGAGCGCAAATTCGTACAGTAAGTACACTTTCGATGTTTTTATTTTTCGCTACTCTAACGGGTCGCACGTACATTGACCACCGGCCGTGGTCTGTGCACCCCTGCTGCACTTTAAGCTGTTCGGTTTAAAGCAGGTATGTTGCTTTGCTAACTAAATAGTTAATATGTATAGAGGAATGTGATGCACCCTTAAATCTAAGGTAAACGTTAACTTGAACGTAGTATTTTTTTTACCATTACAAATAATTATATATTTCATATAGACATACGAATTAAAAATATAGCATAATGTGTAAAGATATAATTGTGAATATAATAAGAAAGGATGTATAAACAAAAAGTAAGTGCGATAAATAATTTTATTTTTTTCTCACCGAAAACTTTATAAGTATAAGCAACATTACTCTCGCAACTTTGCTACACAAAAGTTTCGTATGTGTGAATCAAAACAATCGAAGTTCGCTTTCAATAAGTCATGTTGAAATGTTGATTTATTTTCTAACTTTGGATTAAATTCGTAAGATACTCTACGGATATTGTTTATGTATTATTTAGTATTGTTAATATTAAGCAATGACCTTATTCGTATATGCACATGTTTCTATTAATGCCTCCGAATCGTTGTGTAATACAGTACACATTACTATACGTTCGCGCTCATGTAGATTTAGCCTCTCTCCGGAAAAGTACTGTTTTCGGGATGAAAAGTACCCTATATACTTTTCTCTACCCCTTTAAATGATATTGTAAATGATTATAATCATTACATAATATAAATAGAAGCACTCTGACACATCTGTCTGTCTGTTCGCGATAAACTTAAAAACTACTGAACGGATTTTCATGCGGTTTTTCACTAGTAGATTAAGTGGTTCATGAGGAAGGTTTAGGTTAGGTTATAATTCGTTAAGGTATTCTTTATTAACAGAGCGGGATAACGTCCGCCGGGCCCGCTAGTAAAATTATAAGATACAAAACAATTGACTACATTTCTCTTTTTTTAATATATATTATAAAAGGCAAACGAACAGGCGTGTCACCTGATGGTAAGTGATCACCGCCGTCCATAGACACTAGCAACACCAGGGGAGTCGCAAGTGCGTTGCCGGCCTGTGTTTGGGGGAGAGGAAGGTGGGCTTCCGACGCTCTCACTGACCGAACGAAACGCAACAATGCAAGCACGTCGGTTTTCTCTGTGAGGGTGGTACTACCCCGGGGCGAGCCGTCCCATTCATACTGAAACCAGTAATAGTTTCAACGTGGCCCTACCACCTACAACAAAACCTACTACGCCTAGCGTTTCATATTACACTGAAATCGAAAAAAAAATATAGGTAATAAATAAAAAAACTTAAGCGTGCTTTCAGCCCATGACAAAGAAAACAATTGCGGAAAGTTGCACCATAAAATAATATTACATTAACCGAGACAGCAACACTTCGTTTATAAACTTCAGCATGAAAAGAGACAACGCGGGGGTAATGGATAACATCTGAGAGTGATTTAGTAGCTGTACTAGCGCCGGGGACAGGAAAACTTGTACAGACGGTGTGACCAGAAACATTAATAAATGAAGAAAATTTCCTTTGATTAGTCGCTTCTTATTTGTTTCTAGATGTTACGTCACAAAAGAAACATGTGACATTTCTAACAATTAATTGTTTAGTTTAAAATTCAGGCATGTTTGAGTGCCTTATACATTACTAGGGGGTCCGGCGGACGTTGTCCCTTTTTATTATAAAATAAAAAGAAACCCTGACAAATTATATCCCTAAACCTTCCTCATGAATTATTATCTACTGGTGAAAATCGCATGAAAATCCGTTCACTAGTTTTTGATTTTATCGCGAACAGACAGACAGACGTAGCAGAGGGCTTAGTTATATAATATGTAATGATATGCAAGATACGTATATATATATATATATATATATATATATAGGAGAAAAAAAGTGTTAAAACTGTTTTAAGTTACACCTAATTACAACCATAACACCTTGTAATAAAGATACAAATGTTCAAAATATTATCTAATACTTACGATAAAACGAGCAAAGTAATAAATTACTCCTCTCACAAATGAAAAGATAACATAAACAACATTTAGTGTGAATTCAACCTTAACACGTAATGAATAAAGTACGTTTTCCCGTTATTGTGCGTGTTTGTGTCTGATTATTTATACAGCGCTTCGATCAACAATAACTAGATAAAGGGTCACGTACAAATCGAAGCTAAAAGCCGTTCGCGTAAATATATACTTATGTGTAGCTATTTGTTTACTAAGAAAAGGAGAAAAAAAGTTTTAAAACTGTTTTAAGTTCAACCTAAGTACAAATAAATATATTTTTAACCTGTATAATTTACATTCGAATATTAAAATTTCCTAATTAAGTATATGACTGTGTATTGTTGGTTCACTTGTTTTTCACATTTTCTACAGCATCCTGCCCGGTATTACGCATCGCGCCGCACGACCTGTCCGCATTATTACTTCATTCTAGTTAAGCGTATTTTCTGACTTACGCTTTCTATAATAATTGCTAATCTCCAAAGTGTCTAGCGTGATATTTGAAAGTATATAACTTTCATAAAAAAAAGTGCTAAGACTTTATGAAATCTATTTGGTCGTGATTCCCACGATTAGCGTGAAACAAAGAATCTTTTTAGTTTTCTGATGCTATTATAAATTTTACAATAAATTGATATAAGATAGTAAAAATAAAATAAGCACAAATACATTTGAAGATAAATATTTGGACCATGATAAATATGTGTCATTTCTAGTTAGTTTTCTATGTCTACGTTTGGCCCCTGAATGGTGCCTATATAACTTGGAAGGATTACCCTCGGCACCTCCTAAAATCTAAAACCAGTGGCATATGTTACTAATTGGCACGTTCTGTCTAGAATAAACATTATCCGATTAGTAAAATAATGCAAAATATGCCAATTATAGTTTTTTTTTTAAATTAAAAACACTGAAATATTTATGTTTTGTAAAGTAATGTTGGTATTATTTTTGTATGATTAATAAATTTGCCGTATGAACGTTGTTATTGTTATTACTTCCTATTAGATTTATAAATATGTATGTACGTTGACGTTTATCGTAACAACTCGTAAGTTTCGTAAGTGCGCAACTTCTTATCTCTGACGTACCGTGAAGCTGTGGAACAATCTCTTTGCCAGCGTGTTCCCACCTTCCTATACCATGGGGTCCTTGAAGCGTAACGTGAAGAGACATTTATGTAGGCCGGCATAACAGCGGCGACCGGCGAGGGATAGCGTGTCTCTCGGTAGTTGCCATTGTTTTTGGATTCTACTGTGCTCACCATCAGGCACAATACAGTCACTTTAATGTGCTTCCATAAAAAAATCAAACATGTGTATATCTTTTTATTATGTACATTAAATAACAGAGACGTGATCGTATGCATCAAAAACTACTGGATAAATTTCAAATCAATTGTTTTTAGCTTTATCATTTGAGCTTTAGTTCTTGATGACGGTGGCGTGTTTTGACACAGCGTCGATGGACGTAGGTTCCGAAGCCTTGGAACTGAGTCGGAGCTTTCGGTGAAGGAACCATAGATAGCAAGGTGGTAGGGTTTTCCCCAAGTCCGCCTGACTACCTATCATCCTCTACTTGAAAATCTGTCGTCAAGCGTCTGTTGGTGTGTTTCACCAGCTGCACTTGAGAACCAGTCAATATCAGATGTGATTGTGATGAAGGGCTAGAACTTATAAAGTATTTTAAAAATTTGACCCTTTTCTGACAAAAAATACTCACAATAGCTACACCATTACATAGTATAAAACAAAGTCCTCTACCGCGTCTGATTGTCTGTTCGCGATAAACTCAAAAACTACCGAACGGATTTTCATGTGGTTTTCACCAGTGTATAAAGTGATTCATAGGGAGCGTTTTGGTATATAATTTGTCAAGGATTTTTATAATCAGGGCGGGCCAATGTTCGCCGGGTCCGCTAGTTTAATATAAAGCTACTAAAGTCTTAAGAAACTACAATTTTTATAAGTACTACGCTGTAAAGAAATGGACCAAGCGCTGTTCTGCTTATGCTATTACCGCTGGGTATTAAATATATTGTTAATATAATAAATTACGCAAACAAAGTCGCGGGTATCAGTTACATTGAATAATATATATATATATATAT
>MU158775.1:994680-1138827 GCA_015888305.1 Antheraea pernyi | reverse complement strand
AGATAATGCGAAATAAAAACTATAAGTTGGTAAAATTATTTCGTTGTCGCTGCCGCTGGGCCTATGAGAACAGTAAGTGAGGCGTGGTCGTGAGTGGCACAGAAGCTATCCAAAGGGTACTGGGAAGACACTATGTGTTTGAGTGGGTTGCAGAACTGTTTGGTTTCTCAAGTTAAAACGATTGTTGTCGCTGCAATCGGGTTCTAGGTTTTTAAGATTTTTCAAGTTTGGAAATACAATAGAATCCAGTAGTAACTGATTTTACGCAGACGAAGTTGCGCGGGTTAGCTAGTATTAGATATAATAAACCATTATAAAAATATAAAATATGAAAACTATAATAGAAAAATAAATGCAAATAAAATGACATGTCAATGTAAATCTGATGTTATTCTTTCATTGTCAGCCGATAATGCTTAAATTAGTAAATGTGCGGGAATTCTGAAAAATTAGTTGGTACATTCGGTTGGTGATGTTCCACTGGTCAACCCACTAGACCACCGCGATTATACGAAATACAAATTACTATTCTGCAAATTAAACATTTGCAATAGATCCAGTATAGATCTTGTTCGTAATTATTTTCCAGGGATGAAGTTAATCGACGGGGCGAATACTTAAGCACCCAATCAGGCGAGTTGCGGGTAAACGGAGATACGATCATAGTCACTCCATCGAGAGTTCAGGACACGATTTCCGTTTTATCCGGAAAACTAATAACTGGATATAGCCCTTGGCTATAAGTTGATTCATTTGTCGGGTCCCTTCGAAACTACGATGTATAATTACGGGATGCTTTGTGCGCAATTTGTGACTTTTTCTTTATATAACTTCCATATCGTAGAAAAGAATACCGCTTAAGTCGAAAATTGGCAGTTTTTACTTTTAAATTTAATGGAACAAATATTCTCATGACGTGTTAAACTACATATCCCATTTTGAACGTTTCAGACAATAAGAGATCAGTCTTTAAGCCACTAATTACTGCATGAAGATAAATGCAACATAATGCAATAGATAAACAGTTTTTTTACTCTTCTGTAAAATTATACTCAAATTGACTTGTATGGCGTTGTTTGCTAAGCGTCAATATATACTTTTACTAGCTGATTTCTGAATGTTTCATTGACTATTCAAAATGAAAAGGGTCAAATGAATCCAAGAAATAAATAATCTAGATCCATTTATCAAAAATCCCGCATTCTTATTAAAGTCTTAACAATGTTAATCATCTTATCTTAATCTTAACAATCTTAATCTTAATAAATTGTACTTATTTATTAATTAAATCTTGTTTTAGTTACTTACCTACCAAAACGAAATCGCGATCGAGCATTTGAACACCCCTGGATAAAGATTATAGCTACAGGAACTTTTTTTTTTATATAATAAGGGGCAAACAAATAGGTGGGTCAGCTGATCGTAAGTCATCATCGCCATCCGTAGACATTAGCAACATCAGGAGAGTCGCAAGAGCACTGCCGGCCTTTTAGTATAAGAAGTTATTTAATTATAATAAAGTATATACCTAGTTGTATCATTTGATGCTTGTAGACAGATGGACGATTATAGACCTTGTTTCTGAGTTAGTTAAGTACAAAGTAGTATTGTTGCTTAGCCAGACTTTTCAGTACTGTTGTAAGGAGATGAAGTATATTTGTAAGAAAAAAAATTAGGCTTTTTGACTTCACATATTAGGTCTAAAGAAGTATTTGGATGAAAGAAAAATAAAGTTTCATGCTGTTCAAAGAAAAATTACCAAAGACAACCTAATTGGGGAACGGCCTAAACAATTTGCAGGTTTACTCTCAAGCTAGTGAACATGAAAACCGACGCAATTGACGCTGGACCGTAGTTTAACACGTAACGGGCAGTTAGGGCTGCGGTTCACGAGGAAGGAACAACGAAGCCCCAGCAATTTGCGAACACATAAATATGGTTTACGAGCCAAACTGATGAACAACCGACCGGGCTTGTAATGCGTGAGAGATGCCGCAAGGATCTGTTCGCCGATATTATACACACGTTTATGTTCCTATAACTTCTTTATGATATACTTGGACACTAAAATATACTGTTACTTTGGTCCAGTGGATGAAAATAGTTGACTATTTGACTTAACGTGCGTTTTGGGATACATCTATATATCTGTTCTTATATGCATATATGTAGTACATGATGTGGGACCGTTGATCAATTGTTTTCCGAAGCGGTGGTAGCTTTGACGTTCTTAAGCGCTTTCTCAGGGTCTAAACTGAATAAAATATTTTTTGTTTTTGTTTCATTCCATGATTGGCCTTGGACGACGTTGCCGTTATGCAATATCAATAATGATTTGACTGGATCAATACACCTGTAAAAAGGCTTCATAGAAAATCTGTTTGGTGAACGTGTTTCAAATAATTTATGTTACATGATCAGTACATTTTTAATTTTCCACTATCAGCAGTGTCAATAAAAAACAATAAATATTTCATTAATATTCATACAAAAGTAATGAATGTGATAAAACGCCAACGACTTAAAATTCAAATTCATTTTTTTATCCTATGAATTTGATCGATCGATAAACAATTATAAATGTAGGCAGAAACTGAATTAATAATATTTATAAAAAATGAGACACATTATATTTAGCTCCAAGTGAGAAGAAGAGGGTATGGAAATATTTTGCTTCTTTTGGTGTGTGCGGTTACTCGTAAGAACGAGTTTGTATTGAAACAATATTGGTGCCCGGAAACGACAGTGATTTAAATTCTATCATTTATGACAGAAATTAATTAGAAGGCTACGTGGATATAGAACTTCGTATAAATATATGAATTGTATCAATTTGTGCTTAATTAAAATCGGTGTATGCTAAAGCTACTGATAAGTCTTTGTAGTGTATATATTTTTTTGTTTTTAATAGATATCGTATATCAAAGCTAATGAAAACAAACATGATATGATATTAAACAATTTTATCTCTCTGTTTGTATATCTGTATTGTACTCAACATTTTTATTATAGTCAGATGGTCAATAATCATTCTAGAAATAGTAAAAAAAATCGTAACCGATTTCAATATAATTTTGTATACACTTTCTATGTTTATAAAAACTTTAACACTACTTTTCTAAATTACATATTACGAGTTAAAAAATAAATGCATAATACATTCAGTACGAAGTTATGGAGACAGTTCATTGTTAATAAAAAATATTATAGATATATCTATTATTCGGTCTATAGTAATTTCAATGCTTTGGGCAGCGATATTTATAGTAAGAACCAATAGAGAATAGAAGTCATACACTCTGTGAACACTTATGTAAATTGTATACTTATGTAAATCTTTAGATACAGCCCGTCAAACCCGATTCAATAAAACAAGCCCCTCGGCTCTCAAGTTTCGGACCGCGGCACCCTGGATTATGGCAATAAGTGTGTGTTCGCAAACACGAAACAGGTGAGCGATCCGTTTTGAGCGAATCCCTTGTAATCCTGAAATGTGTTCACCGCGCCTCCCTTCAGCCGGCCATAACCCGTGTTATGTTTCATACGTTGCTTTCGTGTTATTATGATATTATACTCCAAATGTATTTACAACTTTCACAATTTCCTGCATAATATTTCAATTCGAGTAAAGCATGAAGGTTCATCATATCTTTTGTTTATTTTTTGACTCTTCATTTTAATATAATCGTTTGAAATTCTGACCTCGTCTCACAAATTAATGCTAAATATAGTCGCCACCTAAACCTTTAGGATATCTGTTGATCCTATTAAATCAAAAGCCTTATCCGTCTCTGTTAACTAAGACACAATGGGATCCAGCTAAGATCAGATTTCAATTTTGTACATTCTATTGAAATAAAAGCGAAAATAGTTGGTCAGAAAATTCATTAATGCTTTCTCGGAACCTAGGTGGAATGAAGTTTATTTAGCTGTGACTGAAAGCCAGATTCTTTTTTTTTATGTCATAAGTGGCAAACGAACTGGTGGGTCACCTGATATTAAGTGATCACCACCGTCCATGGACACTAACAACACCAGAGGAGTCGGAAGTGCGTTGCCACCCTTTGGGGGGAAGGGATTAGGGGAGGCAGAGGGAAAGGAGGAGAGGGGAGGGGAGGTGGGCCTCCGGCGCTCTCACTGACCTAACGAAACGCAGCAATGCAAGCACTGTTACTTCACGTCGGTTTCCTATGAGAGGGTGGTAGTACCCCGGACGAGCCGACCCATTCATGCTGAAACCAGCAATAGTTTCAGCGTGGCTCTACCACCATAAGCTTTTATATACTAAATAAAATTTTAAATTGCTAAATAAAATATGTGAGGAATTTATTTTGGGTTCGTTTTTTAGGGATGAACAATTATACGTAAACTTTTGTTAATTTAAGTATTATATATTTTTATGCATTAAATTGCAAAAGGTATGTAAACATAAATAAGAACGCATTTGTGGTTTAAAAAGTTACTTCGTAGCTACTTTAGCACCGAGTGTTGTCCAAATAACAGCATAATTATATCTGTGTACCTTATGTTTGTAAATCTATGTTTATGTAAATACTACCGTGGCACAGACATTAGTGTAGAAACTGTGTCAAAAATACTATCATTCTATAATTTTATATTTGTTGACCATACCTCAATTAAATTTGCAGAAGATGTAATAAATGATAAAAGTGGTAGAGCCACGCTGAAGCTATTACTGGTTTCAAAACCGACGTGAAGGAACAGTGCTTGCATTGTTGTATTTCGTTCGGTCAGTGAGAGCGCCAGAGGCCCACCTCCTTTCCCCTATCCTCTCCCCCCTCACTCACTATCTCCCAAACACAGGCTGGCAACGACTTTCGACTCCCCCGTTGTTGTTAGTGTCTATGGACGGTGGTGATCACTTAATCTCAGGTGACCCACAAGTTCGTTTGTCAGTTATGACATTAAAAAAAAACAAAACAAAAAAAAAATGTATATAACTTTCTGGTGTTAGGATATCGTGATTGACAACACACTTGCATATTTGGTGGATTAAATAGTAACTTATGATTATAGTTGGAGTTTCCAATAACGTGACATAGCATAAGGATCACGAAACCATTACGCACTACTAAAGACCAGTTATAAGAGGTTTGGAGTTACGCAGTGTTAGATTGTCAGGATATATCTTATCAAGAATATTATCAAAGTGAGGAAGTGATGGCCAGTTATTATACGATCAAGGCAAGTAAATTGATATGTAAATGTCCTGATTGATTTGTTATCGCCCAATCTACAGAACTAAAGATTGAATTATGAAATCAGCGTAGAATTTTGACTTAATATTGAAAGCATCGTCTTGAAAGTACTTCTCGAACTAAAGGCATGGAGAGGGATGACAAACTTTGTGTGGCAATTTAAATATTTCAAGTTAAATATGATACAAGCTGACCCGCGCAACTTCGTCTGCCCCAAATCGGTTATTACCGGTTCCAATTTTATTTCCAAACGCGAAAAATCTTAAAATACCTAGAACCCGATTGTAGCGTCACTTACCGGGTCCAATTGTGAATCCAAACTATCCTATATATATTTTGGTAAGAAATGTCTTCCCGGTATCCCCTGAGTTGCTCCTCTGGCCTTCACCTCCGCGCCTCATTTACTATGCTCGCAATCATTTTACCGGCTTACAGTTTTCTAACCAACTTCATCAATTAAAATGCTGTAAAAAGTAAACTTTATCTACATGAAATTTTTCATTTGGTACTTAGCTATTTGTTTAATAAGATTTTGTAAAGTATACATAAAACCTATATCTAATAACGTTGTCTAATGTTATGTCAAAGTTTAATTTTGTTCAAACATATAAGATTAGCCAGAGTATTGACAAAAAGAGAAAATAAAAAGTGCCTTTGTTAAAACCAGACGGACGTAGTATATTGTTAGGTAAAATATCATACAATACAATAATAATCGGGGCAATTGCAAAAAAATTGTTCTAGAGTGTCTTCATCCAACCCATAAACCCACATTCACATATTGAGTTGTCTCTGATTCTGAGCTTTGCAAGATGGACTGGAGAGCACACGTTTACAGATAGATCCTCAGTCTACAGATAGTAGACGCAACAAACTTGCAACAGAAACGAAACTTATATGGCCACGGCTTATCAGGAATGTTTTTTATCGGACCAGTAGTTCCTGAGATTACCCCTTACAACGCTACAACGTCACATACTCACAAACTCACAACGTCACAAACTTTACTTTATCTTTATATTAGTATAGATATATAATTTTGTTGGGCCAGGAACCATCTCGGGCGTCCATAGACCACGCTACTAAATGATTATCACAATCTGTTCACTAGTGTCAGCCTGCATAGATGACGATAATACAAACATTGATTTTTATATATAAACATTTTTAGTTTTCTACAAAGTTACAGAAGCACATGTTTCAGCGTTTTACACAATTCAAGTTCAAAGTGTGTAGAAAAGGAGGAAATAATGAATATAAAAGTATAATAATCCGAACTAACGTACAACTTCAATTGAAAAAAAAACGTGACGAAAACGGAGGTTGAAAAACTAGCTAGAGGCTTCCGACATCTATTACAAAGGCCACCTGCTGAATTTTATTGATGCAACTCTACTCTTAAGAGACATAACATGATGTTATATGGTATTATATGTGTTATATAACCTTCTTCAATAAATTAACTATGTATTTTAAATATTACTCTTAGTCCCAAAAGCAGCAACTTCAAATACATCAACTATATTTGAGATAACTTGTACTCGTTTATTTGGACATTATCTCATATATTTTTGAGATATTGCAAAAGAAGTGAGGTATAAGTTGTAGCTCTAATTACGTATAGGCATGTAAGGTTAATAAGCGAGTGTGCTCACGTACGAGTAATTTGGAAGGAACGGAGTCATAGAAAAGTTCTGCCGTGAACTCGGTAACTAACTGAGCCGATTGGCGACGCTCAAAGGAGGCTACGTGCAACGGGCGACTACAAAGTGAGTGATGAAAAATGTCTTATTACCGCGGTTGTAAACGATTTTGAAAAATGCTATAGTAGCGTAATGAATATTTTTTAATCTCCGTTACAAATTAATTTCATTAGCGTGGTGGTAGGTAGGGTGTCTGTGTCCGTTGCTTCACTCGATGGGATTGCTATTAGTGTTCTCGGATTTCAAAAATTTCTATGTGAAACTAAAAATTCACTATGAACGACTTTTCTTAAAGCGCCAAAAGAAGTAGAACTCCAAAACGTGATATTAAGAATTGTTATTTTAATATTGAATATTGCAAAGCCCTCAAATAATGGAAAGGTACTGTATTGAGATGTAAGGTATTTAGAATATTAATAAAATATTTGTGTACCTTCATAATTTTGAAGCCCTACCTTCTAATATGAAGAAAGTCCTTGAAAGGCGCAGTACAAAAGGGAGATGGGATCAAAGTTCGGTGAAGCTGTAAACAGGGTATAACCAGTTCGAAAAAAGAGTGGGGATGAGTCTTGCACAGAACGTCAGGCCGTTCACATGTCTGAACATAATTCGTAACTACATTCGGTAGTGCATTACTGTACCTACTGTTGGATTTTTTTTTTCTTCGAACTGACTACGTTATTGACCCAGCAAGGTCGTAATAGCTTCACCGGGCTACTAAGGCGAGCGCTTAAGGCACTCAGCCGATTTTATTTTGACAACTACCTCAAGGGTGTACGGCACCTACTGTTGGAGATAAAAGCCTTTATTATTGACACCTGACTGGTCGTTCGTACTTTTGTAACTGTCTCCTTTACATAACCCTGACACATGTAATCCTCATATATATGAAACTGAAATAAATTACATTTGATACGGAGCCAAGCATCATCGTCGTTTTAGAACAATAAACTGAAACAATTTACATAAAAATAAAAGGACGTAACGTTCTAATCTACGATTTTTACGCGTATTTAATGGCGTTATAAATCAGTGTGATAAAGCTTTTTTATTCGATGTCATTTATATAGGACGGAGGCGTTACGTATTGTACGATGTTTTGATTTTATTACGGGTTCCCGGTGATCCTTAATCAAGATTTTGCGCAATGACAGCGGGATTTGATATTCAGAGTAATCAAATATAAAATAATATGCTAATAAAAATTGAAAATTACAATGATATTAACGTACCTTAAATAATAAAGCTGTAAACAGCAAAATAACACAACGAATTAGGTGTCACAAATCACGCAAAAGTAAAAGAACCACTAAAGCATAAAAAGGTGACAGATCGTCTGCTCTCTAGGTTAGTTCGATACGTAACCACTATTTATTTTTACACGTTTATTTATACTTTATGTCATTTCGATTCTACCCAATTTTAAAATAAAACATTTTTATTATTTGAGCACGACAAAGTGATGAATCTGTACTCTATGGCATATTAACGTACCTTAAATAATAAAGCTGTAAACAGCAAAATAACACAACGAATTAGGTGTCACAAATCACGCAAAAGTAAAAGAACCACTAAAGCATAAAAGGTGACAGATCGTCTGCTCTCTAGGTTAGTTCGATACGTAATAAATAACGTACGTCATTTCGATTCTACCCAACTTTAAAATGAAAATAGCAGGTATATTTTTATTATTTGAGCACGACCAAGTGATGAAACTGTACCTGATGGTAAGAAGAGTGCAATCTAGAAATAACGGTGACCACCGTCAGATCTACAATCCCTCAATTGTCGTCACAGTCATGCCAGCCTGCAAGCTTCTCGGTAGCTAGATACATTGGCTTATCCTGAAACGTTATAAATTTCAAAAGAATCGCTTTCAATAGTTATGACCTTGTCGGGGGCAGATCTCTAGCATTTTGCATATTTCAATACTGAACCCGGAATGTAACACTCCTTAGCATGCCAACATGGCGGGTGTTTCATCTAGTACATGGTGATTGTGATTCTATTAAACATAATTGCCATATCCGACCATCTAGCAATTATGTTGTTAAATTAATTTTTTTATGGCTGGTTAATTTTAAGTTGACAATTAATCACCTATCTCATTTCGTTGGGCGTGTGATTTTTCTTTTGAGAGTCACTTTTCTGTACTTATCATCTTACCATTCCGGATATATCGTCATTTTTAACATAAGGTGGGGTTACGTTAAATGTTTTCTCTCATATTTCCATTTTTTTACTATCAGAAGCTTTTGTAGTATTCTGCGGTGATCCTGAGGTTAGCAATATACTGACAATTATAACTGTAGATAAGTATACGCTATTTAGGGACGACAGTTGTTCTTTAATTGTTATGTAGTTCCAAGTAAACTTAAGCAATATTATTGAAGTTGTATTAAATAAAAACAATACTTTTTTATTTTTATAGTAGCACGGCATATCGACTGCACTGTGCCTGATGGTAAGCACAGTACAATCCAAAAACAATGGTGACCACCGAGTGATACACTATTCATCGCCGGTCGCCGCTGTCATGCCGGCCTGCGAAAAACTGGATGTGTATAGGCTGATCCCAAAACGCGACCCGCAGAAGCGAATCACTATGATGGGCTTTTTCGCCGTATACATGGTGGTTGCGACCCAGTCGGGCTGTAAAACCCTACCACCCCGCTTTCGTCATTGCCTCGTCCGTTATTCAGCAAGGTGCACCACGTGCAGGTGAGGTTGGCTTGGATGTCTCAAGTCAAATGTCTTATTAAGTTATTAGAAAAGCTGCTTTAAAAGTGCCAGCGCAAGCCTGAGACATAAGTAAAATTATGAATAGTCAAGAAAATAATGTATAGGCACTAATATTGTGCCGGATAAAAGCTGTAACTAAATATCGAATTAATGGCATGTGAAATGATAGGCTCTATGATTCTCAAAATGTTGAGAGCATAAAAATGTTATGGTAAAGAGATATGTGAGATAAGCCCCTAATTCGAACTCGACGTAGAATATCACACACAAAGCAGATATAACAGCTTGTACATTATGCTTAACTGTCTACTACCGAGTCTAGTACTGTAGAAAGTTTGAGTATAAACGATGCGTTGAATATGATGGTCTTGATCCGCTTAATAGATCCGCTTCCTGATTCTAATTCTCTGCTTCATTGTAACATTTAGCTCATATAAAAATATCCAGTGTGTTGAATTCATGTTCAATGAAATTATACGATGTTTTGGATTTCGTTAAAATGTTTATTATGATTGTAATTTTAAGAAACATATATTCTATGACAGTGATTGTAAAAGGGGCTATAAAAATAAACGTATGGAATTATTGGCGGGATCTTGGAATGTCATGTATTTTATATTTTATTCATAATCTTGTGTTATCTGGCTCTATATTTTGTAATATTGGTGGTGTTTTACGTAATATAATTTGGTTATTGTGCACAAGTGCAACACCAAGAGAGTGAGTTTTGTAGGTGGTAGAGCCACGCTGAAGCTATTACTAGTTTCAGCATGAATGGGTCGGCTCGCCCGGGGTAGTACCACCCTCTCATAGAAATAAAACGTAAAGTAACAGTACTTGTATTATTGCGTTTCGTTCGGTCGGTGAATGCGCCGGATACCCAACTCCCCTCTCCCTCCCAACTTCCCCATTCCTTTTCCCAAACACAGACTGGCAACGCACTTGCGACTCTTCTGGTGTTGCAAGTGTCTATGGACGGTGGTGATCACTTAACATCAGGTGACCTACCTTTTTTTTTTTAACGTGAGGAAATCCCTTATGGATACGCCACCCTCCCGGGGGAGAGGGTGGGTTATGTCCGAGTCGCACGGACTAAAACCCCACGGTGTACCGCAGGTGACCTACCTGTTCGTTTGCCACCTATGATATAAAAAAAAGAGCATGGATTCTGTCTTGCTACAAAGACTCCTTGGAAATTTCTAACAAAAGGGCCACCATCTTGTTGGAACACTGACATGATCATAAGAAACTTGTAATATCATTACCTATTTGATAATGCCATTAGTAATCTAATATGTGCCCGCGACTCCGTCTACGTGGAACCTAATGTAAAATACAATTAGTAATACAATTTACTTATCCACTTTTCTCTCGTACTTTTCTCATTTAGGTGGTAGAGCCACGCTGAAGCTATTACTGATTTCAAAATGAATGGGTCGGCTCGCCTGGGGTAGTACCACCCTCTCACAAAAAAAACCGACGTGAAGTGCAGTGCTTGCATTGCTATGTTTCGTTCGGTCAGTCAGAGCACCGGATACCCACCTCTCCTCCCACTCCCCCTCCCATTCCCTCCCCTCTCCCAAACATAGGCTGGCAACGCATTTGTGACGTCCCGAGTGTTGCAAGTGTCTATGGACAGTGCTGATCACTCAACATCAGGTGACCCACCAGTTCGTTTGCCTCCAATTATATAAAGAAAAACATAATTCGCGTCGTTATTAAAACTAGTAGGCGCCCAGTGGTCGATATTCGACCATAGTTCATTGATTTTTTAAAGTTTGAACTTTTGTTGAGTTCTTTTGTCAAAGGGTACTTCTATAATCAAAGGTTTTCATCATAGCTACTCAGTTATTTGCCCCTGTTTTAAAATTATATAAACATTAAAAAAAATCTATGTCTAAATGAAAATTGAAACAGGCAGCTCTACATAGGGTGGTAAGGCTATAAAATTCTAAGTAAACATAACTTTACGAAAATAAATAAATTTATCGCAACTCATGACACAATTTTCAATTAATTTTACACGACACCATGTGTGTTAAATGTAGTCTGTATATTATGAGGAATAGTGATATGCCCAGTATCATCGTTTGGAAAAGTATTGGATACACAATAGAATCAAATGACGAATCCAAAACAAAGTTGTTTTTAATATTACCATTAAAATTTGCAAATGAATTCATCTTTGTTCAAAATTCATCATCAACTGTACTAAATGTGCTACATCAGGTTGAACTGCATCATTGTAACCGCCGAGATCCAAGTTATGGATTACTTTCATGAGAAAACAAATTTTCCTATTTTGATTTTACAACGTATTTTTATTAAATCATCATTTCAAATGAGTTCACCATAAAAATACTAAACATTATAATATTGTCGTTGACTTTGGTAATATTGCTTTATTCTTATGACAACGTGAAGCCAAGTGACATGAAGTCAAAACAGTCCTATCACCTACAATTTTGACATTCAATAAGACCGAGAATAATAATTATTTCAGTGGTTCCTTAAATGTACTAAAGATGTTTATCAATTAATTATTAATGTATATTATTTGTGTATGTATATTATGTATATATATTACTTACAATTTGACTAGTTCATTTCAACGGGCATGTAAGACATGCAATGTCATTCATGTTAAAATATTGAAAAGGTAGTTAATTGAAACGTAGGAGTAAAGTGACGGATCTGTCAAAATGTGTTTTCCATTTACAAGTGTGTATATGTTGTGTAAAAGTCTAGCAGTAGTGTGAGTAATGTATATTCTAATTAATTTAATATGCTTGCATCATTTCAAATGAGTTCACCATAAAAATACTAAACATTATAATATTGTCGTTGACTTTGGTAATATTGCTTTATTCTTATGACAACGTGAAGCCAAGTGACATGAAGTCAAAACAGTCCTATCACCTACAATTTTGACATTCAATAAGACCGAGAATAATAATTATTTCAGTGGTTCCTTAAATGTACTAAAGATGTTTATCAATTAATTATTAATGTATATTATTTGTGTATGTATATTATGTATATATATTACTTACAATTTGACTAGTTCATTTCAACGGGCATGTAAGACATGCAATGTCATTCATGTTAAAATATTGAAAAGGTAGTTAATTGAAACGTAGGAGTAAAGTGACGGATCTGTCAAAATGTGTTTTCCATTTACAAGTGTGTATATGTTGTGTAAAAGTCTAGCAGTAGTGTGAGTAATGTATATTCTAATTAATTTAATATGCTTGTAATGCATTTTATACAAAAAAATTGCTTTCTGCACTTCTCCATATAAACTTTAACTATGCCAAATTTCACGTTAATCCGTTCGCGCAATTCGCTTAAAAAGGGGTACAAAGTTTTGGCTTCACGTATTAATATATAAGATTACAATAACTTTTGATAGAGTGAACCGATTTCGAGGATTACTCAAGGATATTAATTGTAATGTAAGGTTTTATCGTGAACGTAGTACTTTAGCAGTGATGCGTGTTTTTTTTTTTTTTATAGTAGCACGGCAAAGTGACTGCACTATGCCTGATGGTAAGCATAGTACAATCCAAAAACAATGACGACCAACGAGTACATACTGTCCATCGCCAACCCTACCACCCCGCTATCGCCATTGCCTCGTTCGTTCTTCAGCAGGGTGCACCACGTGCAGGTGAGGTTGGCTTGGATGTCTCAATTCTTAGATGTTATTTGACACCCCTTACACCCCCCAATGTTCAAACAAACATACAGACATTTCTAAAAATGATTACAGATACTTTCCGTATTTTCCTTATTCCAGGACACCTGCAACATTCTTTTTTCACAAAAATAAAAAAATACAGATTTGTTGTAGTATTATCTAGAAATCGAATTTGAAGACTACAAATCTCCTGTTTCGAAGTATTCGTCGAGTGCAGGAGCTGATCATTTCGACTTGTGTATATGTGAAAAGTAGTTAGACGATAGTTTTGGCAAGAGCTCCTGCGAGGAAACCATTCGTATTGAGTAATGTTTCCTGGTTGCCCCTTTATTACTTACCGCCATTCTGTTGAACATGCTTCCAACTAAAATAGCTAAGGTTCAATCGCGTAACAAACAGGTTTGCATTATTTCTATTCGCTCAGGTAGTTTTGTTATTTTTTTGTGATAGATATAAATATATCCCTTCCTTCACAGTCAACTTTATTCGATACAGTTTATATTCTGTGACTCCTTGCGCTTTGTATTAAATCTATCATATATCATAAACAAAGTAACAGCAGTAAGGTATATACAATACAGTAATTTGTTAGAATGACTCGCGCGCCATCTATTACAGAGTGGTTGTACTAAATTGAAAAATGTCACGGTGACGTGTACTACATCTCTTTCAATGATATAATCTAAGAACGCATAGGTCATCCCCTATAAAAAATAAATAATCTTTTTTTAGAAATATCCCAAATTTGCGACAATGATGACATCTATTAGAATGATCACTTCGAAAAGAATTAGGAAATATTAATTTATTTTCTGTAATCACGACATAACTAGTATAGAACTTGCGTCACTATTTTACTGGCCGATCCGTTTCGGCCAATTAATTCCAAGCGAAATTGGCATATAACGTCCTTCCCAATATCATAAACATTCATTGTCACATATATATCTGTCATAGTGGGAGCATCACTTGGAGCATTTAGCAATTAAAATTAACATATAAATAGTAACACATATTTATTACTTAACATTCATCTTACGAAGATTCGAAAAACGTCAAAGACGTTTCGTAACAGCGCCATCTATTATTTCATATATGAATCAATACTGACATGTATTGTTAATGTATTTTATTATTATTAATTAATATGGTTTATTCTAAATTATTGAATAATTTAAATTTGATTAAATTGTTGTTCATAACTCTTAAGATTTTTTCCTGTTTTCCGCATATGCAATGATAAAAGTTGCAAGCGGCATCTTAACAAAATGTGGCGTCGTGCGTTGGCTCAGACGTTTCTCGATAAAGTTTGTATTTTGATTTCATTTTTGATTTAAAGAAGATCTAAATTAGTGTCACAATAATGAACATCGAATTTGTAAAATTGTAATACAATAATTCCAGATTTAAATAACAAGTGGAGACCTTTTCTGTTATTTATTTAATGTCTTAAAAACTGGAATTACATCAGACGTGCAGCCAAGTTAGTATAATAAAGTTGCTATTTAAAATGAATAACAATGTAATTAAAACAGATTAGCATTGTTTTGCAATTGCATTACTTTATAATTATTAGAATAATTAGTCGATTTATTAAATTGGTTTGAAAGCAAATAAGGCTTTCTAAAGTACGTCAGTTTTTACAACTGTAGATGATTTAAGATAATCAATGACAACCTAATTAATTCAGTGTATGATGTTAAAATCGTTAATTATTAGCGAAACTAAAATGTAACTATGTACAAAATTGTAGATTAGAAATTAATTAGAACGTCGTTTCCTTCACTTGGATTGTCGGCAGGTAAAGAAAGGCGATACCTTTTTAAATGTGTGTACGAGGTTGTTTTAAGATCATTATTGTTTCCGAGATCGTGAGATCATGATTGTTTCTGAAATCATTATTTATTATTGTCGTTAAGAGCATTATTGTGATCGTTTGTGCCTTTGAGATTATTGTAAAATCGTTATCCTATCAAAAATATAAATGTGAAATGAAAGCAAAGTTCAATATTATGATATATGCCTTGGTTGTTGACTTTAAAAACAAAAGAAGTGAGATCTAAATGTTCATAAATTTGGTCAGTCAGTGATAAAATGACGATTTTTGGATGTTAATATTTAAATAACTGTTTGATGTATGTTTTTATAATTTGGAGCAAAAATATATCTCGTAAGTATCAATACGTGAGCTGAATCTGAAATGTTCATGTGAAATAGTTTTTGAGATATGAGGGGGTTAAAAGTGGTTCGTGTAATATTACACACGGTAGCGCGCGCTCACCATTCTGTTAGCTTGAACTTGGCCTGACACGCACCACATGTCTAAATTAAAAAGAACAAGAATCGAAGGAATCATTGTTTTATTTCATAGTTTCAGTCGTGTAGTGGATGAATACATACAAATGGAGGACAACGTCACCGTGAGCTCTCTGGGCTCTCCGTATCTACCATGTCATACACACTTACCAACCACAACGTTCAGGGGTTCTTTTAAATATGCAGCTACTCGTTGCTGGAATAATATCCCACCTCCATGTAGATATAGGTAAAATAAGAAAAGTTTTAAACATATATTGCAGCAGTGTTTGTTACAAGTTCAAAACCAATAATATAATAATAGCGTTAATTTTATGAGTGGTTCCAATTTAGTAGACGTACAATTTAAACTTACCTATGTATTGGTGTATTTATATATTTGTATATGTATTTGCTTGCATTCTTCTTTTTCTTACCCTTATCCCACCTAAGTAGGGTCGGTACAACATGTTTGCCATGTTGTATTTGCTTGCATTATTATTTATTATGTTTCTATTATTATTGTTTATTTTTTTATTCTCAGGCTTATGGTGGTCATTGTGCAACCAAGGTAGTGAATAGCATTTTGGACAGGCACATTTGTAATATTTGTATCTTTTTTTTTTTCGATGTTTTACTTTTTGATGTTGTTAGCTGTTTACATGTATAAGTTATGTTATATTTATTGTCAATACACCGACTACACGTCCGTACATTACTTAGGGTCTCCATTGAAAATCAGCACTGCAGTACCACCCTAGTTGTGCTGCAGCACTTTACTGAATGGAGGTGCCTTTGTTGGATATTCTAATAAGCTATGTATATGTTCATCTTGTTGTATTGATGTTATCCTGCAATAAAGACATTTTCTTTCTTTCTTCTTTCTTACTTACACTTAATATAATTGTCAGTATCATTTGTTTTTATTGCGACAGTAGCAGAATTGTGTGTTTTATGTAATTATATATATATATTATTGATGGTTGTTTTTATTTTAAATTTCTATACCATTTTTGAAGTAATAATTATTTAGGCGCGACTAGGAGGTAACTGGACGACAATGCGACGGAAGTAAATATTGATATTCGCGCTACCGAATAATATATTTGAAGTCGATGCCAATAATAAGGTTTTATTGTGAACCCAGTACTTTAGCAGTGACGAATGTTCATACAAACAGACAGACAGACAGACATTTCTAAAAATGATTGAAATGTATCTTATTCCTTATTCTTAGACACCTGCAACAATTTTTTTATGAAAATCAAAAATGTACAGCCATGTTCGATTTACATTCTTATTATTTGTATAGATATGATGGGCTCCACAATCTTAATATAAAATATCGATATTAAATGTACACAGGCTCTTATACTATGAGTCGCTAGTTTGACACAAGCTACGCAAGCGCAATACGGTCGGTCACGTTTACTAGCATGTCATGACGCGAAATTATAAGTTTATCTCCCGCTAAAAACATACCGTTCAAGGAGTTTTCACTTCAAATAATATATCGTAGTGCGTTCTTCTTGTTCAGTTGATAATATATAATTATTTCGATTTAATCCAATGGTGGTAGTGCCACGCTGAAACTATTACTGGTTTCAGCATGAATGGGTCGGCTCGCCCGGGGTAGTACCACTCTCTCATAGAAAACCGACGTGAAGTAACAGTGCTTGCATTGTTGCCTTTCGTTCGGTAAGTGAGAGCGCCGGAGGCCCACCTCCCCTCCCCTCTCCTCTCGCCTCTCCCTCTCCCTCCCCTAACCCTTCCCCTCAAAGGGTGGCAACGCACTTGCAACTCCTCTGGTGTTGTTAGTGTCCATGGACGGTGGTGATCACTTAACATCAGGTGACCCACCTGTTCGTTTGCCACATATGCCATAAAAAAAATTAAAATAGTATAGAGTTTTTTAACAACCTTGATATATTGTTTTAACCTGTTTGAAGTGATATAAATAATAAAATATAGTTGACACGACTCGCTGCTATAATTAATCACAATACCAACTCGTTTGATCAAACCAGTGCATTACTTGTATAACAAAATAGTATACTAAAAAAACATAACACTGACTATAAATTATGGAAGTAAAAAATAAATTATATCAAATTTTTGCATTTTCATATTTTTCTATAACCATCTATAGTAAATGTTAACAAAAGTAAAAATACGAAGGTTTTATTTATGAAGAATTTATCTTTTAATTTGATAGTTTGCGGGTTTCGTGGCAATGTTTTCTTTTTCCGCCAAAGAAAAAAGCAAATCGCGTTCAAATGCCAATGACTTGAGCATAGGTAAATTATACGAAAGTAAATATTTTAACAATTTGAAATATCATATTTTTTAATTAGGAAGTATATGAGTTTCTTCGGGTTGTTTTCTTTTCTCGCCGAAATATCTAATTACGTTCAGATACCGAGGACTTGGAGCGGCGCCTTGTTATCTTCGGATTTACTATTTTATTTAAATATTGTATAAAAGCATGCTCTATTTTGAAATAATATAAAATCAATATGTAAGGTTAAATTCTAATTTCCTGCCACTTTAGCAATCACGTTTACAATTTAAACGGATAAAACATGGTCATATAAAGCGTACCTTGACCGTGTACTTATCGCAAACAGCGCGTACCCACTGTGGCACAACTCATCGCTCTAATGGAATAAACGGCTGCTTATTGCAAGGTTGTGATACACGGATCCAGGCAGTCCTGCGGACTCCGGCCACTCTGCCGCCGTGAGCTGACGCTACGCCCGGCCAATTACCTATAATCATACCATTCGAACGCGTATCCGTCCAACGTACTCTTAACACACGAACCCTTTAGTACGCTCCGCTCGTTGACTTCTCACGTCTGTGAGCTGTTGACAAATATCAAGTCGGTGTTCAAGTGTAACAAATGATTTGACGATTAAAATGAACATCGAATCGAGGACAGAAACTAGAAACAATACGGGACAACCTGAAGAGGCAGTGTCAAAGTATTTGTTCGGTGATGTTAAATGATTAAGCATTATCCGTGCAGAAATTGTTAAACACCATGAATGGAATAAATACATCGGCAGCGAAGACTGTAGTGGAATCGGTGAAGGATGAGGCTAAAGTTAAGAAATCAAGTGTCAGGGAAAAACTGAAGCAGATTAGATCGAACATAACCGTGGAACCGATCATAGCGTGTTACATCATGTCCAATGTGTTCTCTGGACTTGCAGTGCAAAATTTAAATTTGGAGAAAGCGTGTCGAGTGAATTTGGGTTACAACGATGAAGTGTGTTCCGCTTTGAATAGGAGGCAAACGGAGAATTATACGACGGAAGAAGCCGAGGTACAGAAATTAACAGCATCCGTTCAAGCGTGGAAAAATATCGTTCAAACGGCATTTCCGTGTATACTAATACTGTTCGTCGGATCGTGGAGTGATAAAACTGGGAAAAGAAAAGCGTGTATTTTGCTCCCTATTGTCGGGGAAGTGTTATGCTGCACCAGCTTCATTTTAAATACATATTTCTTCTATGAACTACCACTGGAGGTCACGGCTCTCTCGGATTTATTCCCGTCACTTACCGGAGGATGGATTACAGTGTGCGTCGGTGTGTTTAGCTACATCGGTGATGTAACCACGAAAGAAATGAGGACATTTCGTGTAGGAGTCGCCAATCTGTGTATGTCTCTCGGAATACCAATAGGAATGTCTTTAAGCGGTATCTTACTTCAAAAAATAGGATATTACGGCATATTTTTAATTTCGAACTGTTTGTATTTTACCAGCTTGATATATGGTTACATCAGGCTTAAAGATCCAGCTATTTCCGAGGATAGACAAAGAGTAAGTATACCAATAGTGGCTTCAATCACAGTAATATAATATCCAGCACATTTCTTGTTTACGTACGTCCATGTAGCTTGTATGTTTTACTTTTTGGCAAAAATAATGATAGAAAATTCCTAAAAAAAATTATTAGTTCACACATTATTCTCTTTAAACCAATTGGTATCCATGCATTAATATATTAAGGGAAAACTTTGTACCCCTTTTTAAGTACATAGCATACAGAATAGCATAAGATTTTAAATGGTTAAAGTTTACGGGCAAGGGCAATCGTGTAGAATAAAATAATTCATTGTTTACTGAATGTCAAATACATAAAAGCCAAACACATATTAGTTTGTGGTCGGACAGTCACTCCTAATAGAGATTATCAATGAAGTTAGATATAAATGTATCTAAGTACATCGAAAATCAATGGGCAATTACGTATTTGTACACGCTGCCAGATGATGTAGTACACCGATATAAAAAAAAAAACAATTATTATAGAAGTGCACTATTTAATAAAAGATTCTCATAACGTTCAAACTTAAAAAATAATGAATAACGTTCGTATACCGATCTCTGCGCGGCTACTAATTTATACAATTTCTACAGAGGTGGTTGTTAAGGGTTGCATGATCAGATCTAGAAAAATCTTATGACGATCATCTTTATTAATATTTTAAACGTGAATGTGAGTTTCGTTTGTTACGCTTTCACGCCTTTTTTACTTAATCAATCATCATAAAATTTTGCATAAACTTTGTTATGGATAAAAAAAAGACATAGGATACCTTTAATCCAGAAAAAAGTGCTGTTCCCAAGGGATAGGTCAAATCTATACTAACACGAGCGAAGCCGAGAGCAAAAGCTAAAAATTAGTGCGTGTAGCTGTCACACGCGATAGAAGTAAAACTTTTTAAATATATTTGATTTTGTCAATAAATAGTTTACAAACAAATCAATCAAACATTGTAGAAAAAAAATTAATAAAAAAATTTAAATTGAATAATATTAATAATTATACAATAGAATTCATTATGTATGTATATCTGCGCGACCGTGCTGCCATCTAGTTTCAATGTACGTAAGTAAAAAATTAAATCAAAGCTTTATTATTTGTAGTGCCATCTATCAGGTAATTCGGAACTTAAATAACACAGGAAAAATTATTAGCAACTCTTTGTTATAAAGTAAATAAAATATAGAAAATACGAACAGATTATTATGATAAGTAATGAATTAAAATAATTATGATTTAATAGAAGTTTTGGTTATGTTTAAATATTATCTAACCGGATGATACAGAAACGTGACGCCATATTGCCGTAACGGCCTTCCGTTGCATTGTCATTCACGTACCTCCTAGTCGTGTCTAAAGAAGTTGTATTTCAATTAAAAATTGAAGTACACAAGAAAAACACACCCTATTCATCAAGTGTACGGTAATACTAAAAGAAGGGCAAGCTAAAAAAACGCATAATTAATAAAATAGCGGACACAAAATATGTGCCGTTACATCTAAAAATTAGCTAAATCCATTTTAGCATATTTTACGTTATATTTGAACATCTTCAAATTTTGTCCGTGTAAAATATGAAGATCATATGTTAAAAAAGAACAAAAATCTTTATGAACTGCAAAATTTGAACTTCGTTTTCATTCGTAGTCCGGTGAAGCTGTTAAGACCTCGCTTGGTCAATAGCGTAGATAGTTCGACAAAAAAAAAATCGTTCTCATTCTTTTTTTCAAAACTGGAAATCTTAAAAAAAGTATACATTTTTTATGAGCAATTAAAAGTGCATTTAGCTCATCTTTAAATGTAACGACACATATATTCATTCTTAGATTAATATAACATTATACAAGCTTACTCGTATAATTGTATTCTAATATGTTTGACCCCACAAACCTGGGTCATTAATTTGTTTAGAAATTTGAGTCTAGGTCTAATAGAGTATCGGTTGGTGTCCCGATACGCGTTAAAACCATACATCATTTGCAGTATACCTCGACAGGCCGGTTAGTCCTATGTCTAAGTGATAAATTGCTCCGCGCCCACTACGCAAATTCGAACCAAGGGGAACATAGTAACGGAATAGACGATTTTACGCGAGGCTCATATAGGTGTCGACCGGTATTTATTTGTATTTATGGAGTGTAGAGGGGCACAAGCAATGGTATCTTATATATTAATACGTGAAGCCAATACTTTGTACCCTTTTTTAAGCGAATTGCGCGAAGGGATGAACTTGAAATTTGGCTTAGTTAAAGTTTACATGGAGAAGTGCAGAAAGCAATTTTTTAAATATAAAATGCATTGCAAGCATATTAAATTAATTAAAATATACATTACTCACACTACTGCTTGAATTTTACACGACATATACACACATGTATATAAAAAAGACATGTTGACATACGTCATTTTACTCTTACGTTCCTATTACATTTTCAGTATTTTTTACATGACTGACGTTGCGTGCCCTTTGAAATTTGATTAAATTGTAGGTTAATTTTATAATATGTAAATTCATAATATATTTTAGTAAATAATTGATAAATAACTTATCTTTAGTAAATTTATGGAACCACTGAAATAATTATTATTCTCTTTGGTCTTATTGAATGTCAAAATTTTTAGGTGACAGGACTGCTTTCACTTCATGTATCTTTGCTTCATGTCGTCGTAAGAGTAAAGCAATATTACCAAAGTCAAAGTCAATATTTTTATCTTTAGTATTTTTTTATTGTGAACTCACTTCAAATGATGGTTCAATAAATGAGCCAAAAAATACGTTGTAAACTCAAAATAAGAAAATTTGTTTGCTCATGAAAGTAATCTATGACTTAGATTATCTTTGTTTTGGATTTATCATTTGATTCTAATGTGTATCCATTACTTTTCCAAGCAATTAGACTACATTTAATTCAATATCATCCAGAAATACCACCCATGGTGTCGTGTAAAATTAATTGACAGTTGTGTCATAAGTTGCTATAAATTTCTTTATTTTCGTATAGTTATGTTTACTTATAATTTGAGAGCCTTACCATCTTATGTAACCGCCTGTTTTTTTTTCAAATTTTTAAATTAATTTCAATTTTCATTTAGACATAGATTCTTTTGTTTATACAATTTGGAAAAAAAAAGTGAAAAATAACTGAGTGGCCATGATGAAAACCTTTGATTATAGAATCCCTTTGACACAGGAACCCTAATAAAGTCCAAACTTTAAAAAATCAATGAAATATGGTCGAATGCCGACCACTGGGCGCCCACTAGTTATAACTAAAAACTGTAGATACGTCACGAGCGCTTCGACAGCGCCTTGTTAAAACTTGGCTAACTAGCTTATTTTTTACGGCTGTCCCCTCAATCCGCCCGTATCTAAGCAACATATAACTATTTCTCTTTCACTCCCGATATTGAGAATACGCCATCTTACTTCCACATTTTATCTAAGGCAGTGTGGCGTTACAATGTTACTTTACATATGTGTACGTTATCGTGCCTTTTGTTTTGTAAAAATATCATAGATAGGTAATGTATCTACAGCTTTCTAGTTATAATATCATTGTACACAAGTAGGTACACATATGGTGAAAGGGTTTTATTTCTTTCCCCTTATTGAACTGAGTTATTTTAGCTTGACTTACGCCTGGAAGTACACGTATGAGTTACTGAGGTAAATATGCTTATTACATATGTCTATCTCACTAATTCCTATATGTATAAATAGTTAGCTTTACTTGGTTTGATTAGCGATGTCGCGTAATCAAGGCAATAACCCAAGCCGATGTTTGCTTGAGCTGATTACTAAATAAAAAGCTCAGTGCCTTAAATCATCCAGTGAAGCTGTAAAGGCCTGTCAGGCGTATACTGTAGTCGGTTCGAAAAAAAAGCGTTAGAGGTAAGGCGATTCGATCTTTGTGTATGAAAAAGTGTCAATAAATATGTGTTAAATTAGGGTGGCACTACAGTAATAACAAAGGTTCATTATCGGTCAATTATTGCGACAAGCTTTATAAAAATAAACACTCAAAAATCACTAGACGTTTTTTTTTAATGGTATAACTGTCAAACGAACTTGTGGATCACCTGATGTTAAGTGATCACCACCGTCCATAGACACTAACAAAACCAGGGGAGTCGAAAATGCGTTGTCAGACTGTGTTTGGGGAAAAGGGAGTGAGGGGGAGAGGAGAGAGGAAGGGAGGTGGACCTCAGGCGCTCTCACTGACCGAACGAAACGCAACAATGCAAACACTGTTACTTCATGTCGGTTTTCTATGAGAGGGTGGTACTACACACAGGCGAGCCGGCCCATTCACGCTGAAACTAATAATAGCTTCAGCGTGGCTCTACCACTCTTGAATTATTTAAGGTTCACAAAAAATCTATTACACTGCACGTTTTCTTACAGCAGATATTTTTATAAGATTATTTCGGACTATATACCTTTGCCTATGCTAGCGCCATTTTGGAGGGTCTTGGAACTATTATTTAGTGCTTAGAGGGCTGGACATTCTCCACATGTCCCCAATATGAGATAGTTTTCCTTACCTCTACCCTCCACAGTTCTCGCTCTGTTTCAATTTGACATTGTTGTTAATTTTTATAAAAGTAGTGGCCCTTCGGTGTTTGACATTCGACTAGGGCATACTATTCGAATATTAGTTTTACTCGAGTATTCGCCCTTATTTAGTACTAGCTGTGCCCGCGACTTTGTTCACGTGGTACCAGATGTACAAAACAATGAATAATAAAGACATATGAACGTATTTAGTCCATTTGCGTATCTACTTTTCTCTCATACTTAAGTCGCGGCGCCGTTAATATTACAATAACTTTTGATGTAATGGATCGATTTTAATGAAACAAATACTAAGTTACTCCCGAGGATATGCTTTATGATTTTTGATACTTTAGCACTAGTGCGTGTTCATATAAACAGACAAACCGACAGACCGAGATTTCTAAAAATGATTGAAATGTATTCTATTACTTATTCAACAATTTTTTTTAACAAAAATCGAAAACGTACAGACACCTTAGATTTAGACTCTTATTATACATATAGATTTGAATACTACCGACCAAAGCATTCGAGCTTTTATAGTTTTTCGAATTGTTAACAAATTCTGACGCAAAATAACTATGCACGTACATAGCCATGTGAAAGTTGGTTATTCGATACAACTGGACAAGACAAATACTATTTTTTTTCCTTTAGTGAAGCTTTTTTGAACAAGTAAAAAAAATCGACTGACAAGAGTTAAAATGTGTTAATCGTTTTATATAATATATTCAATAATAAGGAAAGTATTCGGGAAATTCGTAAAATTTGATTACGCCGACTAGTACAATCGGACGTATATTAAATGCCCTACGTTCGACTAAAACTATTTTTTTAAGTTTCAAAAGTTATCGATGCTATAACATTTTAAACTTTAAAATATTATTTCGGTCATTTGCTGAAGAGTGTATAAATATTTTAGATTAGTAGACGTAAGAATTCTGAAGTATTGCGCATAGAAACTCATGAAGGCTCCACTCGACTCGCAACTCATCGATGGAATGTAAAATAAAACAAAAGAATTAAGTTATTGATAATATCAATTTTAAATTTGATTTTTACGCCATCTTTATAGCCTGCACTAAATTGAAAAATATTATATATTTGCCTTTGAACTAAAACTAAAATGCTTAATGAAACCAAGCTTAATTTTTTAATTTCATTAATGTATTTGTCTGGTAAACTATTAAAAATATAACAGTTAACGGTGCTCAACATAATGGTACTTTAGGTGTATTTTATTATTCCATAAACGAGATCGAGCGCTTTTAATTGTAACGAGCGAATCTGATGAATTTATTTATCTCTTTCCCCGAAATTTATTTAATAATTTTGATAATTGTTAAGTACATTTATAGCATTTGTCACGATTTAATATTTACAAAGTGGGCTCGATTCGGATTAATCTTTTCAACGTTAATGGTTAAAGTTGTTTTGTTTGTATTCATGCAATGAGAATACTTTTAAAATAGTACCAATATCATCGAAGTTTTTGGTGTTTTTTATGTTTTTCGTGGTGTCTAAATAAATGGGGTATTTTCCGAAGAGGTGGTAATATTTAATATTTTTAAATTTCTTCATTGTCTAGGATGTAGGTAGGTAGGTGGTAGAGCCAAGCTGAAGCTATTACTGGTTTCAGCATGAATGGGTCGGCTCGCCCGGGGTACTACCACCCTCTCGCAGAAAACCGACGTGTAGTAACAGTGCTTGCATTGTTGTGTTTCGTTCGGTCAGTGAGAGCGCCGGAGACCCACCTCCCCTCCCCTTTCACTTTCCCCTTCCCCTTCCCTTCCTCCTCCCCTCAACACAGGCTGGCAACGCACTTGCGACTCCCCTGGTGTTGCAAGTGTCTATGGACGGTGGTGATCATTTACACCAGGTGACCCACCTCTTCGTTTGCCTCCTATGCTATAAAAAAAAGAGAAGGCAAGCAAGTGTATTAACTTACCCATATAAAACAGTCAATTATATTAAACTGTCCACAATTACTATACTTGCTAAACTTAAGCACCAATATTCGCGGTCGCTGCAAAAACTGTTTCATAATTCTTTTTAATTAATAACATTTCTTTTAATAATCCGATAAGTATCATATGTTACTACTACAACTACCACAGTGCCGATAGATAGATTTCTTTCATCTTAGACTGAGTCAGTTTCGACGCACAGTCTGTATATTTTAAGTTAGCATACTGATATATGTTTGTATGATTGTTTTTATTAAGCATATATGTGCATGCATATAAATCTGGATAATATAGCAGACAGAAAGAAACTATTAATTGAGGCATATAGAATCAAACACAGCTAGGTGCCACAAGTTCTAAAAATGAACTGAGTATGGAGCCATCTAGTCTTATTGGTTGCAAATCACCATTTAATTCCTACAAAAAATAAAATACAGCTAAAGCCTTTTAATTTTCGTTTTAAAATTGATTTTGGGATTAAATACATTTAATACAACCAAGTTATCAAATAAGAAGTAAAGCAAGATTAAAATACAGTTAAGGAATTATCGCATTTTTTATTTATTTCTTGAACTTCTCTTTTAGAGCTGATGGCCATAGGCAGGCAAAATCAATAGCCTATGCCACTCCCTAAAATTGAAACGTTGAATATAAGTAAAACTCCAACTCTGAGAATAGATAAACATTTTTTTCGTTTCCTGCAAATTTGGTCTCTATGCACTTAACTGTTTTTGATTTTATATGCCTCAATTGTAACTGTACTTTTAACTTATTATCTATAATATGTGCCTTGTAAATGAATAAATAAATAATGACGTCAGTAAAATCAAATATATATTATATTCTATGTAAATATAGGTAAGAATACCAAGTAAATAAAAATAGATATACTATAATAACCTAATCTATACATATAATAGAAATGTAAATCTAACGAGCCGGTACTATTTAGATTTTTGTAAAAAGAATTGTTGCAGGCATCTAGGTATAAGTAATAAATTACATTTAGATCAATTTTAGAAATGTTTGTCTGTCTGTCTGTTTGTATGAACACGTATCACTGCTAAAATACTACGTTCATGATAAAACCTCTTTAAGAAAATCATAAAGTATATCTTCGAGTCTTTGTTCATTAATCTTTGTTTATAATTGAAATCGGATCGGTTTATTAAAAGTTATTGTGCTTTTAATGACGACGTAACTTAAGTACGAGAGAAAAGTGGATAAGTTAATGAACTTAATACATTCGGGTGACTTTATTAACGAACGAACGAACTGACGAAGCCGCAGACACAGCCTAGTATTACATAAAAGTGCTATGGGCTAGCTTTCTTGCGGAAATATAAAGTTAATGCTTCAAAAACATTAATAGATTCTATCACTACAATTTTCATTGCTTTCTGCAGGACCAACCCGTCGGCTGTCGAGGCTGGGTATGTTCATTCTTCGACGCGAGGCATATCAGAGAAACATTAACGGTCGCATTCAGGACAGGTCCCCGTCGGCGGAGGCTGAGGGTGTCGTTGCTTATCGTCGTCGTTTGCGTCATTTTCGGCCCTTTACATGGTAAAAATTTTTGATGAAGTTAACAAATCTCTTTTTATAGCTATGTTGAAACTGGTATAGCTGCCGGAATCCTGTCACAAGCGTTTAAAAACATGTTTTCAGCTTGAGGATTGGAGATAGCTATACCAGTCTTAAAAATGCTTTATGATTTTGTTGTTACGGTGTTTTAGCATTTGACCAGCGTCTCCTCTGATCATAAATCACAATGTGCTCTAAGATGGTAAACTCGCTTAACTAAGAGACAGATTTTTAACTTCAGGTAGAGGTAGCTAGTGGTGGACTTAGAAAAGGCCCTACCACCGTGCTATGGTCTAATCACAATGTTTTCCTTAACAAGAGCTCCAACTCAGTTGCTACTGTTGCTAGGATTCGAATTTAGGTTTATCTACGCGGTGTCCGAACACGCTACCAACTAAACCTTTATCGCTTTAATGTTTTCTTTCATTTAATGCTTAAGATCGTTTTGGGATCCCAAATTACATCGATCGATCATCTTGACGCTTTAATTAATACTATAAATGCGTATGTGAGTTTCCTTGTTACGCTTTCTCGTCTTAATTTCTCAACTGATATTTATCACATTTTGTATACACGTTGTCAGGGTTCTAGAAAGGGATATACAGTACCTCTCACCTAGAAAAAAAAATCCTGAAGGGTTAACTCTACATTAAATCGACCGAAGTCACGAGTAAATGCTTGTTACTACTAAACCCATAATTAAATGGTACTATTTAACTTATATATAGTGTATTTTTTATCTTATAGGCATTTATACCTATATAGACTACGTCTGCTAACGTTTCCTTACGCGTTTATTACGAACTATTTATATCTGCCTCATTTTATTATGGTATATTATGGTAGGGATGTTTCTAAGTCCCCCTGGCTAGCTACCACCGTCAAGTTGAAAGTTAACGTTAAAGGTAACGTTAGATGACATTGTTGGGAAACGCTAAAACCTATAAAGTATTAGAAAAGCTTGAAGGCACACGCTATTGTATAAATGCATGCTTTTTATAATCCAATTATAATTTTACATAAGCCTGACTGCCAGACCGATTGTCTTAGAATTGTTAATGAAAATTTATATTAAGAAACTTAATCATTTCAGGTGAAATGAACGTATTATACTTGTTCATGAGGTACAGATTCAATTGGGACGAGGTCCAGTTCAGTATGTTTTGTACGTACAGTATCATCACAAATTTAGTTGGTAAGTGAAGCAGTTATTTTTATAAAGTGTTCTGCTGTAACATCCTTCATAACTTAAGTATTGATACTTGTCATTCTTTTGATATCTGTATCTCAATCCTCACTAACCCTCGAAACTTCTGCTGACTGCACGGTACCTGATAGAAAGTAAATTACAGATCAAAGGTACGGTGTGTATCTATGATACCTATCAGCAGCCCTATCAGCACTCGTTTTCGTCGTGCCTGTCTACAGAGATGGCTTAAATGATCTAATCTCATAGGAGCAAAGATGTACGCTGATCAGGAAACAATCACGCTGATCACATAGAAGTCTTGATAGTACAGCAAACATAATAATAACCCTGTCACCGCTACCAGTCGAGAGCATCAAAGAAATATAGGGCAGATAACTCAGTGAGATTCGAACAATTTTCTTTGCAAGGCTGAACATGTGCTTAATACAGAGGGTATTCTAGTTGGCAATGAAAAAAATAGTGCGTGGAGTCCCTCCGCGCGGAAGAAGTGAAACTTCGTAATGTGAAAATGAAAATAAGAAGGGGTAGAAATTGAGTTTTAGTGAAATCTTATTGTTTCTTTAAGACAAACTTTATTAACATTGCTTACAATTCACAATTGATCGCATCTTTTAATTACCATTTTCGCGTAGAGAAAAAATAGTACGTGGAGTCCCTCCGCGCGGAAGAAGTGAAACTTCGTAATGTGGAAATGAAAATAGGAAGGGGTAGAAATTGAGTTTTAGTGAAATCTTATTGTTTCTTTAAGATAAACTTTATTAACATTGCTTACAATTCACAATTCATCATATCTTTTTATTATCATTTTCGAGTGGAGAGATCTTTTATCTTTTATCATTTATCTTAATTTATAATATTTACAATGGGATTATGATAACTAAAGTAAGATACGAAATGTTTGATTATTTTTCTCGCTCTGTTTCTTTCCATCCCCCTCCCCAGAAGCGTTGAACGTTTAACGCAACAGTGCTTTCATACCTCCTCCATGGTAGCGTTAAACGTTTAACGCAACCACGTTGAAAGTCGCATTAGAAGTTTCAGTTCAAAAAATTGGAGCACTCTGTTTAAGATGCCTACTCTCCTAGATTTTGCGGAGATAACACCTCCAATAAATAAAGGTCATAAATTAAGGTCGTAGCGGATATTTATTTCTAAGTTACTAAAACGGTCATAATTTGCAAGCAATTTGTAGAATTAAGAGATGGCAAAACGAAGATTTATACATTACAAAAGTTCATACTACTACTAAGTCGTGAGGTTGCGGTTTTGTTGTCTCTACGGGACGCAGTTTGGCTTGGTGAATTCAACTGTTATTCGCATACCTGTTGTATAACCGTCATTCGTATTACGGTGTTTGGTTCTTTAATATCTACGTATGAATGTTTATCCGATGTTTCGTTATCACGTTACAAGTTATGCTGTATTTGAAGCCAACTGATCTTATTATGGTTTGTAGTTATATTATTTTCGAAACAGTCCATGATAGTTCTAAAAAATAACTATGTTGTTTAAAAGCATGACTTTGGATGGCTCACGGAAATGCTTTATTTGTTAAAACTGAATATATATCCTAACATCTACGTATGAATGTTTATCCGATGTTTCGTTATCACATTACAAGTTATGCTGTATTTGAAGCCAACTGATCTTATTATGGTTCTAAAAAATAACTATGTTGTTTAAAATCATGACTTTGGATGGATCACGGAAATGCTTTATTTCTTAAAACTGAATATGTAACACAATGTTTAATTTAAATAATCACTACTTCTAATTAAATAAGTTCTAGCACCATTCATGTTACTTTTTTCAGTATGAAATACATTAGAAAAAACACTATTATTATGTAAGATATATTTAACGTATAAGCGCAAGGCTATGACTTTTCGATACAGAATTCTTCGTAGATGGTTCTTATCTTATGGTAATTATTTTAAGATTTAATTGACGCTTTGCCATTTTTAAATACTCAAGGAAGCAGGCGGGAATCAGCTAATTTAGATTATAAAAATATTTAGTTATTCATTTACCATTTATTTCAAATATGATAATGACGCAAAGTGCTTAGTTAACGATTTTATTTACATAATTGTTTTTCATTAATTTAACATTATTATTATTGCTTTCTTTATAAAGATAATTACAGGTAATAAATCTGGATTTTCAAATATGGTACTATAATATTTGGAGTTTTTTTTTAATTTAAAAATGTTAAGAACAAGTAAATAATTGTCACCCGCTATTTAGGGCTCGTTACGCTGACTCTAGTCAAAGTAATTTATTGTGAAAGTAGTTGTCTAATGCAAGAATTATTTTTTAAAGTTTTCCAAGAACATATCTTAAGATAATCTTGAGACAACGCGCAAGAGGTACTTCACCATATCAAAGTGAAACACAATATTATTTGAAGATAAAGAATATTCAGTTCTCTAGGATCTCTTTCAATATTCCATTGCAATAACATCTTCAGTTCGATTGTGAGTTAAGCCACAATGCTTTTGTTTTATCTTTCCCGAGAATAAGTCATATGGGAAATTTATTTGCTTTTATAAATCTTTACTGTGTATTGTTTCACTTGTTATAATAATAATAATAATAAAGTCTTTATTTAACAAAAATGATTTACATGGCATAAAAATCAACCGTAGATTCCCACACTAGGAACTGAATCCTGTGTCGTGGGTAATCGAACAGAAATTCTTTACAAAATATATTTCTTGTTAGTGCCGTAAGTGGCTTACTTATTAGACAATTAAGATTAATAAAATTTAGAATGTACATATATCAAACATATATTACACTAATTTAATATCTAAAGTACACAAACACACACGGTTATTATATTTAAGCAGGAAGTGAAAAGTTTGTGAATTGACTTTACAATTGTATTCATTTTCATTGCTTGTGTCTGTTTAGGAAAGGATATGAAGAATGTTTTCTGTGTCCTCGTATGATAATCGTTATGAATCGTTTATTTGTTTTTATTGGAGATTTTAAAGAGCGTTCTAAGTTTGACTCACTCTGCTTAACTGTATCTTGCTCGGATAAAAAAGAAAGATAAGTACCTAATCTATTTATTTATTTGTCCACAGGAACGTTGTTTTCTATCAGCATATTCAGCGACTTCATGAAACTCGACGACACTGTCGTCGGAATAATATCATGCACGAGCAAGATACTCGCTTCGTTTATTTTCGCATTTGCTTCGACGACAACAGAAATATATATTGGTACGTCATCAAATCATATAATTCCGCGAATACTGCGGAATAAATTACACACCGGTGTCTGAAATTGCTCTGTAAATTTTAATATAATTTATTTACTTCCCAAAATACTTTGCAATACAATATTTATATTACAAAAAAGTACTGTTATATCATTACAAGTGATAAATATAGTAAAGCAACAATAGTGGCCAGGTCAATTTTAAATCATAAATTTACAATTTTTTTTTATTGTAGCACGGCAAAGTGACTGCTCTATTCCTGATGATAAGCAAAGAACAATCCAAAAACAATGGTGACCACCGAGTGATGCACTATCCCTCGCCGGTCGCCACTGTTATGCCGGCCTGCCAAAAGCTGGATATGCATAGCCTGATCCCGAAACGCGACCCGCAGGAGCGAATCACTATGACGGTCTTTTTCGCCATATACATGATGGTTGCGACCCTAAACCAAAACCCTACCACCCCCCGCAAAATATACAACTCAAACAATTTCGCAAACTAGAAATTTGTCCGTAAATTATCTAAAGGTTGGTTGAAAATTGTTCGATTTTACAAGATGGCCGCTGCTACCTAAACTCCCTGGAAGCGTAATGATTAAGTGGTTACATTTCAAACTGAGATAAATTCAATTTTAACCGTTCCTAATATTTTACGTTATTGTTCAAGATCTTCAAATTTTGTGAATGTAAATTATGAAGATTATAAAAAAAATTTAAAAACCATATATACTGCAAAATTTGAAATTCGTTCTCGGTGTATCAAAATCTTTAGAAAAATGAACATGTTTATATAAATGATTAAAATTAATTTAGCTATTTTTTTAATGTGACGACTGAATTCATTCCAACACACATGTTCAGATGTATCTAAGTATGTCATAACCTATAAGCTAAGTGCAGTAGAAAAAATGAAATGTAATAGCAGATCTACAGCTATTTATCACAGATTCTCGATTTGAAAGTGCTAACTAGCTACAAAAGCACTTGTAGAAGGCTTATTTTCATATGATTTTTTGTTATTTACTTGTATTTTTAAGATATTATTGTTTCACTGAAAGCTTCCTTCTAAGATTCACTCTTTTAGGATACTGTTTTAATGCGGTGTTTCCTTGTGGTTACTAAAAACTAATCGATGCTTTACAATTCCACAAACTATTTGTTTAGATTTCAATAAAGGTTTTTGTTTTAGCTCCTCTCGTCGAAATTTTCAACGGTACGTCTTTCATCGCCATGCGATCTATAGCATCAAAATTAGTAACAAGCGAGGAGCTCGGTAAGTTTTAGAGTATTAACCTGTTATTTTAGTATAAGTTTCCTGTACTTATCAAATTCGTTTGGGTATGCACCAGAGGTGCTGTTAATAGGTGATTGAACTAAGAATGATTTAAAAAATTGAACCACATATTACTCACGGTCGTTTACTGTCATTTTAGCGAATATACAGAAAAGGGTTCATTTTTACATATTCTTCTTCATTGCTATCGTTCACATAATGTGATGTAATTCATTCTATATTAATATACTGACAGTAAAACCGATTTGATTGATTACTTGAACTTACTTGCCGACAAACTGGTAATATGCTTTGGGAACTAAATGTAGAACTGTACTTTAGGTGGTAGAGCCACGCTGAAGCTATTACTGGTGTCAGCATGAATGGGTCGGCTCGTCCGGGGTAGTACCAACCTCTCATAGAAAACCGAAGCGAAGTAACAGTGCTTGCATTGTTGCGTTTCGTTCCGTCAGTGAGAGCGCCGGAGGCCCACCTCCCCTCCACTTCCCTCTCCTTCCCTCAAACACAGGTTGGCAATGCAGTTTCGACTCCCCTGATGTTGTTAGTGTCTATGGACGGTGGTGATCACTTAACATCAGTTGACCCAACTCTTCGTTTGCCTGCTATGACAGAAAAAAAAACTTATATCTAAATGACTTTTCACTTGGTAAATCTAAAACATGGGATATCTGTGGTATTTTGACGGTAGTTTACTTTCAGTATGTGCTATAAATGTTTGCAAACATATATATAACTCTGGAAGATGTATCAAGAAAACAAAGTTAAGATACTATGTTACTACAGAGACTTGTTCTTTAGTAATTCATGTGGTCCATGTTATGAAGTGCTCAAATTTTTCTATCTCGAGTCTAGGTCGCCCCGCGCGGAGCCCTCGAGATATTATTATCGCGATACACTGACTCACCTACATCACTTGAACACACATATGAGATCATCTCTCTCACACACGTGCACATACATACACATGGTGGGAGGGTTTTGTTTTTTCCCTAAACGAACTGAATCGAATTGTTTTAGTTCGTTTCATTCCAATATACTACGTATTCATTCGTGAATCATGCAATTTCGATTGTATGGTTCACAGATGTATATATGTATGAATAGCTTAGAATAGTTAGCTAGGTCAGACGCGACTTTTTCCAGGTAACAGCCCAAGCCGAGGTGCGCGTTCGCCCTTGTGTATGTTACCTAAAAACCATATCGGCTGAGTGCCTTATGCGCTCGCCTTAGTAGTCCGGTGAAGCTGTGAAGACCCCGCAGGGTCAATAGCGTAGTCAGTTCGAGAAAAAAAAACAAAAGTGCTCAAATTATTTGTTTTTGTGATATAGTATAGTAGGATATAGTTAGACCATTGATGAACGAAGGCAGTAATCGTAATTTTTGTTAACAATAATTTCAAATACTATGTCAAAAGTTAATAGGTAACTGATCAAAACAAATACTTTGTGGTTTATTTCAAACAGAGTGCGTCACCGTATTGAGCTACGTTTACAAAGCTTTTTGTACATATAGTATGTAAAGGTAGGATGCGATTATATTATGATATCGTACTAACCTTATACGTAAAAATATAGTTTAAGGTAATATCAAAACAAAGTGCCTTTATTACAACTGATGTTATAAACTGCGATACGATATTATTGTATGAAGAGTTTTCTAACACCCACTTGCGGTAATTATTAAATTCAAGTTGAAATTCTATCGAAAAGCGCCTTTGTGAGAACTACACTCAAGTTCCGATCTCCATTAGTAAGCTTTGCTTGTGAAGACCCTTGACTACTTCATCGCTTTTTGTCAAACTCAATATAAGAGCTAAACTTTTGATAATTACTTATATTACAAGAATCGATAAACTCTATTGCTGAAATTTAAATGTAGATCTTTTATTTCTTAGGAGGTAAACGAACAGGCGGGTCACCTTATGTTAAGTGATCACCACCGTCCATAGACACTTGAAATATCAGGAGAGTCATAAGTGCATTGCCAGCCTGTGCTTGGGAGGAGGAAGGAGAAGGGACGGGGAGGGGGGAAAGGGAAGTGGGCCTCCGGCACTCTCACTGACCGAACGAAATGCAACAATGCAAGCACTGTTACTTTATGTCGGTTTTCTATGAGAGGGTAGTACTACCCCGAGCGAGCCGACACATTCATGCTGAAACCAGTATTAGCTTCAGCGTAGCTTACCACCTACAAAGTTCTATGAAGTTTTCCAAAAAGCTGTGTTACTTTGCTGAAAAATAAGTGTTCACTCAATATTTAATACTTGAAGTCACGAAGAGTTGTAAGTTATACATAGTTTTGCTCGAACTTTGGTGAATATTTTATGGACGAAAGTTTGTAGTCTTTGCTTCCATCACTCAGCTACTGTAGTACGAACAAAGGTCAAAATAATTTTCATTTAATTCTACGTTCTCAATTATATTTATATTTAGAAAATCTGACATCAAATTTTGAGATGATCTCTTACTAAACTAGATTTTTTTTAAATTGGTATTTACTGACTTAAATGTCTATTTTATTTATTTTTGTCCATAGGACTAAGTATAAGTTTGGTTTCAGCATGAATGGGTCGGCTCGCTCGGAGTAGTACCACCCTCTCACAGAAAACCGACGTGAAGTAACAGTGCTTGCATTGTTGCATTTCATTCGGTCAGCGAAACCGCCGGAGGCCCAACTCCCTTCCCCTTCCTCCTCTCCCTCCCCCCTTCCCTTCATCCTTCCTCCAACACAAGCTGGCAACGCACTCTCAACTCCCCTGGTGTTGCAAGTGTATATGGACGGTTGTGACCACTTAACATCAGGTGACCCACTTGTCCGTTTGCCTCCTATGACATAAAAAAAAGAAAAAGTTAATAAGTGAGACATGAAAGTTGATTAATTCACAAACGTTCTTCTTGTTGATTTGTCAAACTTGTTTCCACAGTAGTCCACAACATTTTTACACTAGAATCGCATATATGCATAATTGTTTTAAGCACATGACATCTGTTAACCACGCTCTGTTATGTATTTTATAGAGATTTATAAACAATAAGTGTTTACCAAGTTTAGGTTTTGCGGTGAACATTATACGGGTTAGAAAAAAAATGCATTATTTCGAGGAAAACATATACAAGTATTTGCCCAGAGTTCAAATAACAGTATAATGAGCGTGGTGTCTTAATATTCCTATTTCTTTGAACATTATTAACTCCTTAATGTAAAGTAACCTACTTAGACTATAGCTAGGATTTTTATTCAGGGGGACTAGCCAAGTTACTTATCTACAATCGCTAACACCAGTAGAAAACGGGAAAATGTATGGAGATGACATATCTGAACGCTATATCACGTGATAATTATTTATTTTGATCGTCGTGTTAGCGATTGTAAATAAGTAACTTGCCCCCAGTTCTCCTGTACATTCTAAAATTTAATACTAAGTGTCCGGTTTGTTTGCTTCCGTTCTAGACCGAATTAAATTTGATTACCGCCGGAATTCAATAATTAGCACATAAATCATTTCTTAGCAGATCGGATACACTGTAATTAATAACGGATCTCTATCATATTAAATATTTTAAACTATAAGTAATATAAAAACATATAACAAGTACCTACAGTATTTACTAAATATGAAGGCAACACTCAGATATCTATGTCCTGGTTTGATATCAAATTATATTGGTAAAATCTTTAAAAACGATATTAAGAATTCAAACTAGTCCTAACATTTTAACTAATATTTCAATGTGAATGTGAGTTTGTTTGTTTATTACGCTTTAACGTTTAAATTACTCAACCGTTTCTTATGAATTTTTTCGAAGTTGTCAGAGGTACGGGGAAGGACATAGGGAACGTTTCATACAGAAGAAATGTACTGCTTCTGAGGGATATATCAAACATATATTATCAAGAGCGAAGACGCAAACATGGCTAGAGTTTTAATAAAATAAAACTATCATAGTTAATTTGTCCAATATACCGCGTGACTGGTTAGTCGCTCACAATACTTGTACAGAACACTCATTAGTCGTTTTTGGTTCTAAATCAATAAAAAAATAGGTGCTTAATATTTGAAATAATTATCGAGAGAAAACAAAACTGATATACACTTCTAACGCTTACGTATGTACGCGCCAGTATGCGTGCTACCACGCCCCTCCCGCTACTGACACTGCGCGCCGCCACCAATCCATGTCTCAGTTAATTGTTCATTGAAAGGCATAGCTTACGCTTTTTCTTTTCGAACTGTCTACGCTATTGACCAAGCAAGGTCTTAACAGCTTCACAAGACTACTGGCATAGCTTATGCGTTACGTAATGTTAAGATTATTAGTCCCCGGATGCGCACTCGTGATTCACCCTCACTTTCGTTCATTGAACGATTGAAATCGATTTTTGTCACGCAGACTCTTCCCTATGATTTCGTCTGGTAGACAATAGCGAAACTCAGAAGGTATCTTTGAGAAAAGTATAGATCTCGCTAGGTTGGTCAAATAGTATGTATACATTACCGAACAAAACCGAGAGCAAAAGTTACAAATAAACTAAAAAAAATCATGGCTGCATAAACTCTCTAAACTTTTATTAATAGATGAGTTGTTTAGTTGAATATTGCTAAGTAAAAACTTGTGTTTATTTTTCGTCTCTTTCCAATTCATATACAACATAGAGATATACTATGTAGCTTTGTCATTTCCACAATGAAGACTAATCTAACGGTATCTTTATTATTAAAATCCATTAGGCCACATCATTAACATCCTATTTTGCCCAGTCGGGTATAAAAAGAGATAAACTAATACAAATATCTTTAAGAGAAACGAAGACAGAATCACAATGTTCATTCAATTCTCCTGTAAACGAGAGCTGCAGGTGTACGTTATTATGTACCAATATTGGTGTCTGAAAACTGTGCAATGTTTAACATTTTTCAGTGTAATAATTATACGTAAGCCATTCTTGTTTTCTAATCCTCGTATTATAAATGCGAGGGTTTGGTTGTCACGTTCCCCCAACCGAACGACTCAATCGTATATCGTGCAATTTTGTCGGGAGTACAAAAAGGAGGGATAGATTAAATCTACACTAACTCGAGCAAAACCGCGTGCATCGGTGTCTCGGAAACGATTTTAACGATTTGGAAGAAATTTCATATGTAAATAATGCTCTATTTCTCAAGTTCATTTAGTTTTTTTTTACAATAAACCGAGTTAACCTTAATCGGTCAGATGTCTTGGTATTAAATTGCATTAAACAGAAGGCCAGATGAATGTATATTATACTTTTTTTTACATTTTATAGAATTTACCGTCTGAAATGTGAAATAATGTGATCTAAGAGGGTAAATGCTATTTTTTTTTTCGAACTGACTACATTATTGACCATGCAAGGTCTTAACAGCTTCATCGGACTGGTAAACGCGCTAAACTTAAAAACAGCAGCTACCAATGCTTGGCGGCAGATTTTCCTGAGGGTTTTTATGTCATAGGAGGCAAACGAACAGGCGGGTCATCTGGTATTAAGTGATCACCACCGCCCATAGACACTTGCAACATCAGGAGAGTCTTATGTGCGTTGGATGGAAATCGATGAACAAAAATTATTTTATGTTATCCATCTCACTCTCACTCTATATTGTAAATGATAAAAGACGCGTTCAAAGTGACGGACACATTTAGTATATTGGTCAATATTTATGCACTTCATGCCTAGTGAGACGAAAGGAGAGAGGAGAGGAGTAACTTATCAACGAAATTGTATATGACTATATATGTTTTAGTAGTTATATATTATTAATATTTAATATCTATTATTCTTATTAGAATCAATTGTAGGTGGTAGAGTCACGCTGAAGCTATTACTGGTTGCAGCATGAATGGGTCGGCTCGCCCGGGGTACTACCCGGCCATAGAAAAACGGCGTGAAGTAACAGTGCTTGCATTGTTGCGTTTCGTTCGGTCAGTGAGAGCGCCGGAGGCCCACCTTCCCTCCCCCCTCCCCTGCCCCCAAACACAGGCTGGTAACGCATTTGCAACTCCCTTGGTGTTGTTATTGTCTATGGACAGTAATGATCACTTAACAACAGGTGACCCACCTGTTCGTTTGAATCCTATGACATACCTAAAAAAATCCGAATAGTGTTACGATTTTTAATTTGCTTAAATTATACTAAAATTTCATAATTATAAAATATATGACCATGAACATAGGAAAGATCTACCTCAAGCCAAAAGTTAGTTTCAAAATCCATAGAATTTTAATGAATTGCAAATCTGTAGGTCAATTACCAAGATCAGTTCTGATCTAATTGTATTTGGTTCTATATTATGTAAAATTAGCGGTGTTTTACGTAATATAGTTTAATTATTATGCACAAGTTAAATGGTTGGAAAATAATACCACTCAGCATGGATTCTGACTTGCTACAAAACTCCCTGTAAAGTTCTTTTAACAAGAGGGCCACCATCTTGCTACTTCATTGAAATGATCTGGAAGAATCTTGTAATATTATTATCTATTCAAAAATGGCAGTAATAATCTACTAGAAGATTGGTTGCCAAATGAAAATTACTTTCTGTTTTAACATGTTCATTTTTCTGTTTGTTAGGTAAGGTAAACTCTCTCTTTGGACTGGCTGAAGCAATGATGCCGCTGGTATACGGTCCGCTCTATTCGCGAGTATACATGGCTACACTCAACATTCTCCCGGGGGCTGTGTTCCTTCTCGGCGCTGCGATGACTGTACCAGCTGTTGCCATTTTTGGGTAAAATCATTTATATTCTATATATATACTTCTATACTAATATTATAAAACTGAAGATTTTGTTTGCTTGAACGCGCTAATCTCAGGAGCAACTGGTCCGATTTCAATTCTTTCAGTGTTCGATAGCTCATTTATCGAGTAAGGCTATAGGCTATATATCGTCACGCTAAGACCAATAGGAGTCGAGCACCAGTGAAGAATGTTTCAAAGACGGAGTTTTTTTTAGCTATAGCCGAATGTAATTATTGGGCGCAGACGAAGTAGCGGGCAGAAGCTAGCCATTAATAAATTATTACACATACTGGTGTTGGTGACTGAAAGAGAATAACATTCAGCAGTGTATTGGTGTAACTTTATCACATCTACTGATTCACGAATTTTTTTTTTAATATCATATGTGGCAAACGAACAAATGAGTCACCCGAGGTTAAGTGATCATCACCGTCCATAGATACTTGCAACGTCAGGAAAGTCGTAGGTGCGTTGCCAGCCTGTGTTTAGAGGGAGGGGGGAGAGGGGATGGGGAAGGGAGAAAGGGAAGTGGGCCTCTGGCGCTCTCACTGACCAAACGAAACACAACAATGCAAGCACTGTTACTTCACGTCGGTTTTCTGTGAGGGGGTGGTACTACCCCGGACGAGCCGACCCATTCATGCTGAAACCAGTAATAGCTTCAGCGTGGCTATATCACCTACAAATTTTCCATTAAAAAAAACTAGAAGTATTAATCGTGTTATATTTGCTATATTTATTTAATAAGTCTATAAGTAACAGACACAGTTTAAAAAGTTTTGCCTTTCTAGATGTCTATATCGCGTTCCAAAATTTTGATCATTATGATTATCATCATCATGTGACACTCGCGTCCTCAGTAGGTGTACCTCTCATTCCTCTGCATATGCTCCCCGGGTGGGGCTAAAGAGTAACAAATTTTTGGCCACTGCACCGTTCCACATAAATCGAACCTCGCAGCGACAAATACAGTAATCAATCAATCGATGATAATAAAAGATGGATGCTCTATTTAGTCGTTTTCTCTCTTCGTCTCTATTTAATATAACTAGTGGGCGCCCAGTGGTCGACATTCGACCATAGTTCATTGAATTTTTAAATTTTGAACTTTATTGGGGTTCTTTTATCAATGGCATCGACTTCAAATATATAATTAGGTAGTTCAAATATCAATATTTTTTATTTAATTCGGTTAATTTAATAATTAAGTTATTTTTCGCTTTTTAGTGCCTTATTAGTTTTTCACATCGAAGGCGGTATATTTTTTTGTGTAAAAAAAATATTTCTCCATTTTTAGTGTTCACAAATATATCATATTTGTAATGGGTATAATAAATCGGTTCCAATTTCACGAAAATACGTAGAGACGAAGTGGGTGAAAATCAAATAAACGATATTTCACCCTTCCTATAGGGGTTGAATATTTTCTTCAAATTTATATGGGAGCACTGCTGAATATGACTAATTCAAATAATAAAAGAATAATTAAAATCGGTTCATAATTTGCGGACATCAATTAACATACATAAAAAAAATACATACAACCGAACATAGAAACCTCCTCCTTTTTTGAAGTCGGTTAAAAATACATACGGTTGAGGATAGCAACCTCCTTTCGCAACCTTTTTTGAAATCCGTTATTGACGGATGTCAAAATGTCTTTTTTATTTACATGTGTGTATATCATTACATAGTATAAAACAAAGTCCCCTACCGCGTCTGTCTGTCTGTCTGTTCGCGATAAACTCAAAAACTACTGAACGGATTTTCAAGCAGTTTCCAGTAGATAAAGTGGTTCATGGGGAACGTTTTAGTATATAATTTGTCAGATATCAAGGATCTGCCGGGCCCGCTAGTGTTATGTAAAATAGAAGCATTAGTGTGAGTAATGCATATTTTAATTAATTTAATGTACTTCTAATGCATTTTATATAAAATAAATAGCTTTCTGCACTTCTCCTCCATATAAACTTTAACTATGCCAAATTTCACGTTTATCCGTTCGCCCAATTCCGTAAAAAAGGGATACAAAGTTTAGGCTTCACGTATTAATATATAGATATTAAATAAATCATATCGGCCTTGTAAGCGAAATACTGCCGGGATGTAGGGCTCTTCCTGAAAGGGCGCATGGGCATAATCACCACGCACGATGTATTGGCGATTTCAAACTCCGAGAAATCCGCAGTTCTATATTTTACGACATACGATGACACTACAAGAATCAGGTTTAGTCCTGAAAAAATATTTGGTACATACCGGGGTTTGAACCTGCGGACATGGAATCGATATTCCACACATCATATCTATATGACATCTATAGGTGGTAGAGCCACGCTGAAGCTATTACTGGTTTCAGCATGAATGGCTCGGCTCGCCCGGTGTACTACCACCCCACCCACAGAAACACCCACGTGAAGTAACAGTGCTTGTATTGTTGCTTTTCGTACGGTCAGTGAGAGCGCCGGAGGCCTACTTCCCCTCTCCCAAACACAGGCTGGCAACGCACTTACGACTCCCCTGGTGTTGCTACTGTTTATGGACGGTGGTGATCACTTAACATCAGGTGTGGATCAGTTCGTTTGCCTACAATAATATAAAAAAAAACATTTCACTAGACAAATCACTCCACAACTATGTATATACATTATAATGATGTTTGGTAATTTTTAATCCACGTGTTTTTTTGTTGTCTGTGAAATTCCTAGTTGCTATTGAGAATTACGATGCGATCAGTAGATGACGAATAAAATTAGAATCGAATTTATTTTACGAACTCTATAGGTTTAAATGAGCATTGCAATTAACTTCAAAATTAATATTATAAAATCGATTTTTGTTTCACATTTCTATGTTTTTTTTACGCTATAACACGCGATCTCCAAATATGTTTTTGATTATAAATATTTAAATTATTAATTTAAATAATATCGATTTCCAATAACAGGCTTAAAATGATGCAAAATAATTTTATAATTTCAGTTTAAGTTATTTCAAAATAATATTATATGTTTCTAAGTCTGTTGTTGCAAATCGGTATTAATAAAATTATTGATACATAATGAATTTACAAAATGGACAGACAATGTCGCAATATGTAAAATACATCAATTAGTGTATTAAACAAATTTAATAAATCTAATACATAAAAATCGTGCCTAGATTGAATATGTTGTTCTTGAAGTTAAGGTTTGTGTAACAAAAAAAAATAACAAAAAATAATTGAATGAATTATCATACATGCTAATATTTTTGTTGACATTTATTTATTCCTTCTCAAGTATTTATTTATAATATTATTTGACATTATTAAAATGGTAAAATATAGCAAATAAAAAATAAAAAATATATATATAAGCCTAGTTATACTCGCGACTATATTCATAGGTCATTCATTGTTGGTTTCCAAGGTTGAGTAGCGAGTACGATCCCTTGCCGCCCCAACATATACGGTCTGTCGGTACACCGTGGGGTTTTAGTCCGTCTGAGTCGGACATAACCCACTCTCTCCCCCGGGAGGGTGGCTATCCATAAGGGATTTCACCACGTTAATAAAAAGGTCAATGTTGGCATGATTTTCGAAGTGAAAAATACTATAGGCGCGTTGAGCGATATTTTTGGCTGGACATAAAGTTATGATTTCGCGTCATGACGTGCTTGTAAGCGTGACCGACCGCATTGCGCTTACGAGGCTAGCTTCGGACTAGTGACGCGTATTATAACGGCACGTGTATAACTAATTGATATTTTGTGTTAAGATAGTGGAGCCCATCATATGTTCAATTGATTGATAGACTTTATTAAAATGCATATAATTATTGCTCCGAGTGCCAATAGAAGTGAAAACCAGAATAATATTAATAACTTATTATAATTAATTTAAAAATTGAAAAGAGAACACATTTATTTCATTGTTTTAATTTTTTAAATCTGTCGGCAATATATATATATATATATATTTATGTCAATAGGAGGCAAACGAACAGTTGGGTCACCTGATGTTAAGTGATCACTACCGTCCACAGTCACTAGCAACACCAAGGGAATCGCAGGGAAAGATGGTAAGGAGGTGGGCCTCCGGCGCTCTCACTAACCGAACGAAACGCAACTATGCAAGCACTGTTACTTCACGTCGGTGTTCTGTGAGAGGGTGGTACTACCCCAGGTGAGCCAACCCATTCATCCTGAAACTAATAATAGCTACAGCGTGGCTCTACCGCCTTCAAAAATATTTATGACTGCATCCTCATTTTTTTTAAATTACTATCTATTTTAGTAAAGTTGTTGTTGTTACGCTTCGAGCCTAAGAAGATGAGTTTAGCAGATTATAGCAGATTGACAGATTTAACGAATTGATGTTCAGTTGCCATTGTATTTCATTACATACTCGTACTGTTAAGGCGAAGATTTTTTTTCTTGTTAATACATCTGTGCAAAGCCGGTGCTGATAGCTAGAATATCTATACATCTAATAAGAACATAAATTTAACGTGTCTGAACTTTAACATTTTTGCAATAAAAATTGTTGCAGGGTCTTGGAATAGGTAATAAAATACATTTCAATCATTTTTAGAAATGTCTGTCTGTCTATCTGTCTATTTGTTTGAACACGCATCACTGTTAAAGCACTGCGTTCACGATAAAACGTCAAGGAAAACATAAAGCATATCGGCAAGTAACATTTAGCTTTGGTTTCATTCAAATCGGTCTCTATATCAAAAGTTATTGTAATTTTAACGACGACACGACTTAAGTACGAGAGAAAAGTGGACAACTAAATGGACTTAATACATTCACATGATGTTATTAGTCACTTTTTTACATTAGGTTCCACGCGGACAGAGTCGCGGGCACAGCTAGTAAATAAGTATGAGTAAATATATATTATGCAAGTAATTCTAAAATTGAGGCATATAGAATCAAAGACAGCTAAGTGCCACAAGTTCGAAAAATGAACTGAGTATGGAGCCATCTAGTCTTATTGGTTGCAAATCACCATTTAATTCCTACAAGAAATAAAATACAGCTAAAGCCTTTTAATTTTCGTTTTAAAATTGATTTTGAGATCAAATACATTTAAGTACAACCAAGTCATCAAATTAGAAGTAAAGTAAGAATAAAATACAGTTAAGGAATTATCGCATTTTTTTAATTTATTGCACTTCTTTTTTAGAGCTGATGGCCATAGGCAGGCAAAATCAATAGCCTATGCCACTCCCTAAAATTGAAACTTTGAATATAAGTAAAACTCCAACTCTGAGAATAGATAAACATTTTTTTCGTTTCCTGCAAATTTGGTCTCTATGCACTTAGCTGTTTTTGATTTTATATGCCTCAATTATTGAATACTGTATTTACCTTTTGTCTTAGATGATAATTAATATAAAGTATCAATCATAGTAACTTTTGAAATGATTGCGTAAAGTGTATGGTGATTAAGATGCTAATTAGAGCGACTAACAGATGAAAAAAAAAATTGGAAATATTGACGATTAGTTTTAAAAATTACTTGTAATTATAAGTAGCGCTTAAGCAATTATGATCAATTAATTTAACTTAATACTAATTTACATGTAGTTTTCATTAAAGAAAAATCTACATATCTGATAAAATGTCGTAGGTGAATATAAATTAAGCAAATAGTCAGTCAACTTGCTAATTTTAATAAAATAAAAAGCAAAATAGTTTTTTTTTTGTATAAAACATGATCGGCAAAATAATGTCGTGTATTTTTTTTGATGGCCATAACTTATACTATATGCTAATTATATTGTCACAAAACAAATATATATAGAAGGCGCGGTCTATTCCTTATTAATTCTTTAGCATATTTTTTCATGTATTTATATAAATTTGACATGTTTTCATAGGGTTAAACTTGGAACTAGTTGCCGTGCTTACGACTAAGGTCTCCTGAAAATGTTTTCTAGTGGCATGTTTTATCTAGAGTCATTTTTGGTTGTATTTTTTAAATTGTAATTAACCACTAGAATTCATTTCCATCTCCAATCCATCCAAGAGTTAGTTTGTTAAATTTTATCGTTACTGGTTAGCCCCACCTAGTAATCGAGATAGTCTAGTACGATCAAACTGTGATCCCGTTCAATAGATCAGATGGATGGAAAGACGATGGAAACGACCCCTCTTCACTTTCGTCCATCCTGGAAGTGATCGTGATACTTCCCTTAATTGCCTGACCATATATGGGTTATTTATTCTGCCACCAATAAATACTTTATATGTCTTTCTCCCACGGTAACTTTTAGTAATTTTTCCACTGTATCATTTTACGTGGTTTTCCCTTGGTCACTTTTTTGATGTGGTTCTGTACCACGGTGCCTGCTTAACAAACTTTTCCGTCACGGTTATTTTTTTTGTGATTTTCTGCCACTGTCCCTTTTTTGTGTGGTTTTCTCTTAGAAAAGATAATGGCTTAATTGATAGCATCTTTGGACACCGCGTCGATGGACGTAGGTTCGAATTATATTAATTGATGCGGAGCTTTCGGTAAAGGCAAACAACATGATGAAATCATAACATGGTGGTGTAGGGCCTTTTCTAAGTGTGCCTGGCTAGCTACCACATTTAACATCAAATGCGATTGTGGTCATACGCCAAAACCTATAAAGTAAAGAAAAGTGTCATTTTTTTTATATGAAGTTGTTTTCCTTGATGGTGTTTTTACAGAGTTTAATTCCTCCGCTACTGGTAATTATTTTATGTGACTTGCTATCGTTGTAATTTTTATATATACTAGGCACTTTTTCTTGGTTAATTTTTTATGCTGTTTTTCTTCAGCGCTCTTAAGCGAGACTAGACGGGCTCATGCTCACACTATCGTCTACCCCAAGAGTGTACAGACCGTTGCCTATGGGCCCGCATGGTTTCATCAAATTGCAATTTTATTAAACACCTTTTCCACGTTTATCGAGTAGATTATGGTATTTACTCCGTTATCAACTCATAGTTTATCAGAGTGGCCCGTAGTTTCAAAAAGTCTGTGCATCCCTGCTCTACCCCCTCTCATAAATGGAGGGATACTGGGTCATGCTTGCCGATCAGGGTATGATGCAGACGTAACAGTGGTTATAGAGCGGCTTCAGTTGCGCAGGGATATAGCCTCACTGAGTGTGTTCTACCGTCTTTATCACGGCGAGTGTTCCGAAGAGTTATTTCATTTAATCCCTTCCTCCCCTTTCCACAACCGAACCACGCGCACTGGGCTTCGGAGCCACAGTTTTACGGTAAATTGTATCTGGGCACGAACTAAAACGTTCGCAACGTCATATGTTTGCCGTACCGTGAAGCTGTGGAACAATCTCCCGACCTGTGTGTTCCCTCCTTCCTATAACATGGGGTCCTTCAAGCATAACGTGAAGAGACACTTACGCAGACCGGCATGACAGCGGCGACCGGTGATGGATAGTTTGTCTCTCTGTGGTTGCCATTGTTTTTGGATTGTACTATGCTTACCATCAGGCATAGTGCAGTTACTTTGTCGTGCTACGATAAAAAAAAGAAGTCTCTTACTCTACTCTACTCTGTGTTATAAGTTACTCTAAGTATTTAGTGAACCATCTGTGCTTAATTACCCATTGACACTATCTAACACGTGTATCATAAATATGTTTAAATATTCTCATTAGTTCAGACCCGGATATGACTAGCAGTAAACTTTTGTTTCTATTTTCTTTAGAATCAGAGTAATTGCCGCTAAGTCTGAATATTTAACTATAACATTATGCTATTTATAAAACGTTGTTTTTTATAGCTCGGAAATATAATATTTTTATTGCGTTTATCGATGTTATAAAATGATGCTATAAAATTATAGATATTTTTTAGTTTGGTATATTGACCATAGAATAGGTTAATTAAGCGACGGGGGATTAGTAGAGTACTTAAGTCGCGTTTTCATTAAAAGCATAATAACTTTTGATAAACCGAACCGACTTTAATGCGACTTTATCTTGAATACAGTTTTTTAGCAGTGATGCGTGTTCATACAAACAGACAGATAGACAGACATTTCTAAAATTGATTGAAGTGTAATTTATTACTAGGAAAGACACCTGCAACAATATTTTTACAAAATTCTAAATAGTACAAATACGTTGTATTTAAATTTTTATAATATGTATAGGTAGAAATTTTAGATTGATATCTATATATCATCTATTGATGTCTAGGAGTAAAGAGTAAAATATATTTCAATTACTTTTAGAAATGTTTGCCTGTTTGTTTGTGCACGCATCACTGATAAAGTACTACGTTCACCATAAAACCTCATCAATGATATCATGAAGCATATCCTCGAGTAACATTAAGTTCTTATTTAATTAAAATCAATCCATTCTATCAAAAGTTACTGTATTTTGAATGACGGTGCGAGTTAATTACGAGAGAAGATTTACGTAAATGAATCTCAGTGTAATTCAAAGATAAGGTTATCTTTTACAATATATCTTGTCTATATGTAAATAAAATGATCGAGGTCTGTTTATGGGCGCTTCACGCGAAAATTATTGGATAGATATCGATAATATCTTTAGTGTTGTTTGTTAGACACTAATTAGACACTTTAGACACTTATCTAAAAGATATGCCGATATATTAATTAAACACATCTTTATTAAAGTTTTCAGCGATGTCTATTTTCTTGCCGTTGAGAGGTGGGACAAACGGTGTAGTGTCTTTGCACAAGACACGCAGATGAAGTTCAATATATAATGAGGCAGGCGCGAAATATAATTCCCGTTCGGAGCGCGCATAATTTGTTACGCGGATGACACCCTAGTCGTAGCCCGGGGGGAAAGTTGGCAGGAGGTGGAGCGCCTGGCCACGATGGCCACAACCCTCGTGGTCGGGCGCATTCGGCGTTTGGGTCTCAGAGTGGCCCTCGAGAAGACCGAGGCCCTACTATTTCATGGACCTCTGTGAGGGCCACCACCTGGGGCCCACATAATGGTGGAGGGTGCCTGAATCAGGGTGGGGACTGAAGTATCTGGGCGGGCGCTGGCGGTTTGAGCCTCACTTTCAGGGGCTCAGACTGCGAATTGTGGCGTTGGCGGCGGCACTCGGCCGGCTGCTCCCCAACATAGGGGGCCCGAATGCTGGGTGCCGCCGACTATATATGGGGGTCGTGCCGCTAATGTGAGAGCGCTGCGCTAGTGGCTCTGAGGGCGATCAGGGGGTACCGCACTGTGGCCTCCGCGGCCGCTTTTGCGCTCGCCGGCTCCCTACCCTGGGAGCTGGAGGCGGGAGTTCTTGCCGCCATGTACGAATTTACGGCGGCAAGAAAGAGTATCGGGGAGCCTCCGGCTCCCAGGGAGATTGAGGCCAAGAGAAGGGAGGGCCGGGAGGAGGCGAAGGAACGATGGAGGCGGGATCTGGCGGACGAGCGGTATGGACGTTACACTATTGACGCCGTCCGCCCGGTCCTGCCGGATTGGATAGGAAGACGTTAGGGCTCCCTGTCGTTTAGACTGGTGCAGGTACTCACCGGGCATGGTTGCTTCGGGTGGTACTTGCACCAGATCACTCGTAGGGAGCCAACCGCCGCATGCCATGAATGCGGCGCTGCAGAGGATACCGCGCAACACACTCTATCTGAGTGTGCTGCGTGGGAGGGACAGCGCCGCATTCTAACTGCGGCGGTAGGGTTGGATTTGTCGTTGCCGAGTGTGGTTTTGGCCATGCTCGGCAGCGAAGAGGCTTGGAATGCGATGGCCTCCTTCTGCGAGGACGCCATCTCGCAGAAGGAGGTGGCGGAGAGGGTACGCGAAGATAACCCTCTGAGTGACCCTCTCCGACAACGGAGGACCGGAGGGAGGAGGCGACGATTTGCCCTTCTCCTCCCTCCACCGTAGCCGGACCTGAGGGGATGGGCCGGGAGGCCCATCTCTTCATTGCACAGGTCCGGTAGACGAGGGGAGGCAGCTGGTGTGTGCCCGGTCTGTCTCCCTATTAGGATGGAGCCCGGCGGCCACTTTCCGCAGGGCGGACCGTTGGGGCGGCTATCCAAGGGGAATAGCGTAGATCGATCCCTTGCCGCCCCAACAGTATGGTCGGATGGTACACCGTGGGGTTTTAGTCCGTGCAAATCGGACATAACCCATCCTCTCCCCCGAGAGGGTGGCGTATCCATAAGGGATTTCCCTACGTTAATAAAAAAAAGGCGCGAAATATAATAAATTCGAAACAAAAAGCCTGTCACGGATTAAATAAAGACAAACAATAATGAAATACGGAACGACCGTATTTTTATCTATTTGAATAATTAACCATGCCAGACATGCTTAAACTTGAATATTAATAAATAAATTATAGAATATTATGTTTAGGAATAAAAATTATATTTATCCTTATTATATATGATATCTACAACTTTTTTTTAAATTTTATATTTGTATTTCATAAAATATTATAAGTCATGGACGAAAAATGTTGCGTAATTATATAACTAAGTTATTACTTTAGGTTTTTTTATGTAGTATATAGTTTTTTATATAAATTTTACCAATGGCTTCGCTCGATTTAATGTAGGTTTGACGTATCCCATGGGAACGTATCTTTTCTGGGTAAAGACAATTTTTGGAAGAATTTTTTTTTTAATGTCATGAGTGGCAAACGAACAGGTGGGTCACCTGCTGTTAAGTGATCACCACCATCCATGGACACTAACAACACCAGAAGAGTCGCAAGTGCGTTGCCACCCTTTGAGGGAAGGGATTAGGGGTGGGAGAGGGAGAGAAGAAGAGGGGAGGGGAGGTGGGCCTCCGGCGCTCTCAATGACCGAACGAAACGCAACAATGCAAACACTGTTACTTCACGTCGGTTTCCTATGAGAGGGTGGTACTCCCCCGGACGAGCCGACCCATTCATGCTGAAACCAGTAATAGTTTCAGCTTAGCTCTACCAACATTAAAACTATATGCAAAACTTCACGATGAACGGTTTAGTAGTAAAGATATGAAAGTGTATCAAGCAAACTTACTCTCGCAGTGATAATATTAGTAAGGATAGTGAAATTATTGTGCATGAGAGTAAGCACGAAACAATTCGCTCACAACGGTGATCAATTAAAGATCATATATGCCATACTGCCTCCTGCATGATCTTAAGACGCGAAAAAGTAATTTCGTCACTGTGTCAGGTAAGTACTATATTCAAATGTCAAATAGCTCGCTATTAAATCGTAAATATGTAAGAATCGATGATAAATCAATGTACAATATTTCGATATAGTTGAAGCTTGAAGGAAAACATCGCAAAGAAATGAAAAGCAAAGATTTTTACGAGTACTTCAGTACTTACATTACTGCTTTTTACTTATTGCGTTATACGATATGGCCTCAATGGACTTTGGTTCGAAATATTAGCGAGTCTAAGTTTCCGGTACAGGACAACGTAGTGAAACCATTAAAAAAAATATATCAATAGCGGGCAAACGAACAGGTGGGTCACCTGATATTAAGTGATCATCACCGTCATAGCCAGTCCCACATAATGAGATTGTGGTCAAAGAGCTAAAACCTATCATTACATATATAATAAAGTCCCCTGCCGCGTCTGTCTGTCTGTCTGTTCGCGATAAACTCAAAAACTACTGAACGGATCTTCATACGGTTACCAGTGGATAGAGTGATTAATGAGGAATATTTTAATATATAATTTGTCAAAGATATTTTTATAATCAGGGCGAGACAACGTCTGACGGGCCCGCTAGTTACGTATAAAATAAGTCAGCTTCTAGGCTTCTCTCGTTACACCATCAATTAACATCAGATGAAAATTTAGTAATCAATCCATATATTATGGATTAAATAATTTATTAGGTCATTATTTATACCGTCGCGGCAATATAAATAATGACATATCGAATAGGGTTATATAATTACCATTTATTTGAAGTTAATTAATTACCTCATTTTGTAATTTAGATTGGGTATATAAGTTTTAGTGTTTGACAACTATTTCGTCTGATATTAAAGGACGATGAAGTCTAAAGTAAACACGTCAAACTTAGAGGGACACATCAACGGATGCTTGTCAAGAGATTTTTAACTTTAGTGTGGTAGGTAGCCAGATTGACTTAGAAAAAGCTTTACTACCGTGTAATTGGTCATTGCGATTTTAATTATTATCATAAACAAATTAACTGTAAAAATTCACATTTTGCAATTTTTAATAAAAAAAATTTTAACTTTATTTTTGGCAACCAATCTTTTAGATTATTACTGCCATTGTCAAGTAGTTAATAATATTTCAAGTTTTTCTTTCATTCAATTTTGGCAACCAGTCTTCTATTAGACCATCAGTGCCATTGTCAAGTGAGTATCGATATTACAAGTTTCTTGATATAATTTCAATGAACTAACAAGATGGTGGCTAACTTGTTAGAACTTTCCATGGAATTTTTGTGGCATCTCAGAATTCATGGTCCGTGGTATTATTTTCTATTCACTTCACTTATGCACAACAAACAAACTATATTACATAAACACCACCAATTTTACACAATATAGAGTCAAGTAACACAAGATTAAGAATAAAAAATAAAACCCACTACATGACAGACCAAGATCCCGCCAAAAACTCAATTTTTAATATTATACATATCGAGGGAGCCACTATTGACCTGCGATACCGTGCTATTGACTACATTTGTGGTGTTACTAATGACCTCAAATGACATTGGTTGAAATTATCGGCTGTTCATTATTTACCCCGGTGTGAGACGCTATTGTTTGGTAGTATCAGCCGTTTATGTATCTTCATTCCTTAAAAGGTGACCGACGATTAGATACTGGGCATCCTCGCTCAGACAGTTGGGCTAGTCACCTACGGATAATTCTTCGTAACTATATTTAGTGTTGTGTTTCTGTAATCGGTTAACGTATTATTAGATTGTTCTTGTTGGATTGATGGATCAAATTCTAATCGTCACTATTGATGACGTCATAGTTCTATATGTACGCGCCCCATGTGGCTGGCCCGGTACACACATAACCTTAAAATTGAAAAAAAAAACTCCAAAATGAAGTTTAAATAAGTATTAATAATTTTTTATATTGCCCGTGCAGTATAAATAGTGCTCTATTTAATAACGTAGTCCAAAACATATATAAAAATGATCTTGGTATATAAATGCGATTGAGAATACTAAGCATTTCATGGAGGTGGTTTGTTATCTATTTTACTATTAATTATCACTAGGTGGCACTAGGCTCTATTTTATCGAGATTATGTTCTATATCGTAGTTTAACCCGGAAGAAGTCGCGACATTTAGCTGGTAAAGATAAAAATGAATTTGTTCAAATGTGTTAAAGAATTCGTCGTGTCCGATGTATTATAATGCGGAAAACTGTAATTTTATCATTTGACATAACACTATATATGTGGGACTTCGGGTTATCATCTTATTAAAGTTAATTTTGAGAATTCTGTTGGTTTAATACAAGATAACAAAGTTTGAAGTATTTAATTATCATATGTCTGATTAGACTACTTCAAATACATTACAAGGAATATTAATATAGAATTAATAAATGGATACTTTTCACTAAAAAGAATATTACGGTATATTTATTTCATATAAACTTATTACAGTATTAACAAACAATGATTTTATAAGTATTACGCTCTCAACAGGGTGTGAAGTGGGACAAGCGGTCCCGGACCAGTAGTTCTTGAGATTACCCCCTACAACGTCACAAACTATACCTCTTTATTATATTAGTATAGATAGATATAATATTAGTATAGATTAATTGCATGATCTTTAAATAACTGTTCTAGGTCAGCGCTGCGCTTTGCGCACGTCAAGTTTTTTGTTTATAAAGTCTTTGACGCACGGCACAACGACCAGTGCCTAAGCTGTCTTTAAAATAAATATGAAAGTCGAGGCAGTCATAAGGACTACCGACAGAAGTGAAAACTCAAAAAAATGGGATTTAAACTATATTCTCTTTTGAATTTTTTGATTATAGTGTGAATTAATTAAATTTAATGATTTGTAAATTGAGATTTATTATCATTAGTGTCTCTTTCATATCTATAGGCATTCTGAATAATAATTATATACTATTTATACAGTTTATTAATTCATCTAACATATGACAATACACAGGCTCTTATACTACGCAAGCCGCGTAAGTCATGCTTATTAGCATGTCATGACGTGAAACTGTAGATTTATCTCCGGCTAAAAAAATACCGCTGATGTCACGTATATAGAATATTTTTTCGCATTTCTATAGCAAAACAAAATGCATGTTTCTAGTTACGATTTAGAATCCTTCCTACTTGGCTTCGATAATAATAACGTAAAATTACATCAATATTAGTATGTTATAGGGTTGAATAGCTCTAGTTTATGAATTAAAATAAAAGCGACCTAATTAAGACCCTGTCAAAATGTCCCATTTAAATAATCTTAATCCCTGGGTATTTTTCTATTTATGACTACCAAATACCAAATACATCATCATTTTTTTTATAGTTGCACGGCAAAATGACTGTGCCTGATGGTAAGCACAGTACAATCCAAAAACAATGGCGACCACCGAGTGACAAACTATCCATCGCCGGTCACCGCTGTCATGCCGTCCTGCGAAAAGCTGGATATGCACAAGCTGATCCCGAAACGCGACTCACAGAAGCGAATCACTCTGACGGGCTTTTTCGCCATATACGTGGTGGTTGCGACCCAGTCAGGCTGTAAAACCCTACCACCCCGCTTTCGCCATTGCCTCGTTCGTTATTCAGTAGGATGCACCACGTGCAGGTGAGGTTGGCTTGAGTGTCTCAAGTCTTAGATGTTATTCGACACCCCTTGCACCCCAATTTTCAATTAGCCAACGAGATAGTGGCCGTCTTGTTAGAACTTTCCAGGGTGTTTTTGTGGCAAGTCAGAATCCGTGTTCCGTGGTTTTATTTCCGATCCACTTCATTTGTGTATAATAATCAAACTATATTACGTAAAACACCACCAATATTACGAAATATAGAGCCAAATATCACAAGATTATGAATAAAGTACAAAATCACTACATGACATTCCAAGAACCAGCCAAAAACTCAAGGGTTTAACCTCCTTACAAACGAATGTTGACCTTATGATACTGATCAACAGACTATGGCGGTATAACTTATAAAAAACCGTATTTATAACGAAATTTGAGCAACTTTAATTATTATAAATTATGTAATCATTACATAGTATAAAACAAAGTCCCCTACCGCGTCTGTCTGTCTGTGTGTCCGTTCGCGATAAACTCAATAACTACCGAACGGATTTTAATGCAGTTTTCACCGGTGGATAGAGCGATTGATGAGGAACGTTTTAGTATATAGTTTGTCACGGGCATTTTTTCATAATCAGGGCGGGACAACGTCTGCCAGGCCCGCTAGTGTAAAAATATAATTAAAATATTGTCTAGATATTTAAAAACGTGATTAGCCATATTGTGATCTGGGTTTTATAAAATCAGCCGAGGGCTTAATTCGTTATCATGTGTATTGTATACTAGCTTCTGCCCGCGACTTTGTCCGCGTGGAATATTTACTTTGGGCTAACGCGAACTGTAATTCGCGACTTAATTTACGTAGAAAGTGAAAATACCTTTAAATAATACGTACCTTAACACCGATTTTAAAGCATTCTTCATTGGTGCTCCGCTCCTATTGGTTTTAACTTGATGATATATAGCCTATAGAGTTCCTAGATAGATGAGCTATCTAACACTGAAATAATTTTTCAAATCGGACCAGTAGTTATTGATATTAGCGATTTCAAGCAAATAAACTCTTTATAATATTACATATAAACTAGCGGGGTCGGCGAACGTTGTTCTGCCTTGATAATAAAAAAATCCTAATAGTCAACCGCAGCACCACCTACCGGGTCCAATTGTAAATCTAAAACATTCTCGGATCCACTGGAACATGCACACAAAATTTCATCAAAATCGGTCCAGCCGTTTAGGAGTTCAGTGACATACACGCGTACAGAAGAAATTTATATATAAAGAAGATAGTAAAAATAGTATAGATGGGGACTTATTTGATGGTAAAAACAGTACAAAACGTCAACCATTGAGAGAATTAAATTCATTAGTTGTACTCGGGTAAAGATTCCTACTTTCGTTTGAATACGTCTATCAGTATAGCAATTACATCTAGTGTATTATTAATTAGATCAAGCCGGACACAATGCGTCCATTCGGTTAATTATCAAACGTCCATATATATACATAAACTAGCTGATTCCCGCGATTTTGTCTGCGTCGTTTATTGTCTCAATTGTTTTGTTATAATTCGAAGGGATTGGGTAGCGTTTTTGACGAAAGCTCCCAGGCGGCATGACTTTCTTGACACTTATTTATTTATTTATTATTATTACAACAGAGTTTTTATATATTTTACAATTATATGCAATTACAACTATATTAAATAAAAACTAACATATTACAGTCCCCGTCAATCTCCCGACTGCTCTGCATACAGCCGCGAGTTCGGGGTGACGCATAAAATATTAAGCAAAGTTTTAATATTCTTATAGGAATCTAATATGGGCAATTAATTATCCTTAAGGGTCGTGTTTCGGAATCAGCCTGTGCATATCCAGCTTTTCGCAGGCCGGCATGACAGCGGAGACTGGCAATAGATAGTGTGTCTCTCTATAATAAAAAAAATCACTTTACTGTACGTTATTTCAAACATTTTCTTTGGTACAAACCTTGTCCTGGCATTAAAGTTAATAAAAAATGAATGAACGAAATGTTTGCAGCCGTTTGTATTTATATGGATAGGTTCATACAATAATAATAGAACCAAAATATTAAATTATTTTTAAAATTTATAAACTATAAAATAATATCGCATTGTATAAGTTTTTCACTAATATAGATTTCCATGAACGACGAACCCATGATAACCCATGTTTATCTATTGCTTCCAGGTGGATGTATTTTGAACAACGGGAAGACAACAAACAAACGGACGACGTGGAAAACGTAAACTAGGAATGTGTCTCCAAGCTTTTATGATTACAAAAGTGTTTATGAACAATTAATTGAAAGAGTGTTTTAATAAAGATACGAGTTAATAAAGTGCATTTTATTATAAGAAAATTAACACATCTTGTTTTGATACTAGATTGAATTATTATTTGAAATGAATGTCGGTTTGATTGAATAAATTATCGGTTCATCCAAAGCGTATTGGTGAACGTATTACATTGATATAACAACGTTCGTGTGTTTGCTAATATAAAGTTGAACAATAGAGCTGCAGCAGCGAATCAGTGTTGACGGTTCGACCGGCAATTCGATATTAGAACGTATTTATCTTAGCGCTGTATAGATGCGATCTTCCATCGGACTATGTGCTCGTGTTACGAGATTTAAATTAATAACGGTGTGAATTTATTTTAAATTTACTCATAGATTATCGTTGATAAAAATTCGCCTTTAAGAAATAAGTTAGCGTATAATTTATTAATAATGGATAAATCAGAAAAGTTGGAAACCGGCAAAATCAACATGTTGGCTGAGGAAATTCCACTAACGATGGAACCGAAAATAAATATTCAAGATATGACATTTAAGGACAAGTGTAAATACGTGAAATCGAATATAACAGTGGAACCGGTACTCGCTTTGTTTATAATGCCAAGTGTACTTGCATTACTGGCAGCGCAAAATCTTAATTTAGATAAAGCTTGCCGTGTGAATTTAGGCTATGATGATGGGGTTTGCACAGCTTTGAGGCTCAGAAAACGTGATAACTATACATCACAGGAAGATGAAGTCCAGAAACTTATAGCTTCAGTGCGTGCGTGGAAAAGTGTTGTACACACTGCGGTACCAACGTTACTTATGCTGTTCATAGGAGCATGGAGTGATAAGACAGGACAAAGGAAAATTTGCATGCTACTGCCGATATTCGGTGAAATTATGACGTGTGTATTCAACCTTATAAACACGTACTTTTTCTATGAAGTTTCTGTTGAGTGGACGGTTTTTATGGAGGTCATAGCTCCGTCTTTAACTGGAGGATGGTACACTATGCTCTTGGGAACATTTAGCTACTTGGGCGATATAACTTCAGTACAAACTAGGACGTTCCGTTTAGGGATACTCAATTTGTGCATGACCATTGGGTTTCCAATAGGACTTGGTCTGAGTGGCGTCATGTTAAAGTACATCGGTTATTATGGAGTCTTTACGATATCTGGCCTTTTGCTGTCTTTAAACTTCTGCTACGTATTGTTCAGAATCGAGGATCACACTTGGCTTGGAAACAAATCACAGGTTAGTGTATAATTTTGATTGATATTATTAAAAGATATTTATTGAATATAATTTGAGTATTCGTCGTTATTACTTTGCGATAAAGTTGGTTTTCATCTACAGTTACATTAGATGGTTGATTTTAAATGACATCTATAACTTACGAGATAAATTCTTTATTAAAAGAACTTATCAAATTTTAGTTCGATGCAAAGTATGGGCTTATCATAAATGCCTCTGACCATAAGTAAAAAAAGCAAGTGAACTTTGCGTCTCGTGTGTTAAATTATCCGATCTGTGTCTGTAACTGTATATATAATAAAATCATAATTTTTCCATATTCCAACGCGTATCACTTAAGATTACTTAGCCAATTTCAATATAAGACTAAATGTGAAGAAGAATCTAGAATACATTCTTTTGCGGTAGCTCAGTTGGTAGTGATAAAATTACTTTAAAAAAAACATTTCATTTTTCATATAAATATCACACGTAGTTCTGTGGAATATGAGATTAAACGTGAACGAAGTCAAAAAGCCAAATTAATTGGATATATATATATATATATATGATGATTTTTATATGTACGAAGAAGCTGATTCTGATATTATAATAATATAACCCTTTATACATCTATATAAGCTATATTATTTACATGGAGAAGGTTGTTATGCGATGTAGGATTAGCGGAAACCGAAAAAGGTATGGATGAATTGTGTGTAAAAGGTGTGAATATATAACAGTGTAACATGGGGTCCTTCAAGCGTAACGTGAAGAGGCATTTAAGCGGGTCGGCATGACAGTGAAAACTAACAAAGGGTGGCGAATCTCTCGGTAGTCGCCGTTGTTTTTGGATTGTAATGTGCTTACCATCAGGCATAGTACAGTAACAGCCGAGCTACAATGAAAACAAAAAAAAAAGAATACTGAGATGACATCTGATAGGCGAGAGTGGAAAGAAAGACATGTTGTGCCGACCCTACTAAGGTGGGATAAGGGTAAGAAGATGATGATGGAGAAGGTTGCTATGAAATCCTTTTTATATTTGCCACTAGATAGCGCTGTAATACAGCAACTTGGGTACCGTTCACCTGATCCCCTATCGAATTTGGTTTACGTAGTAATTTGAACATATATAATACTAGATTTTGCTCGCAGCTTCGCTCGCGTTAACGCAGATTTTGAATCTATAATACAGCCCATGTTACTTCGCTGAAGACGTAGCTTTCTATAGGTGAAAGAATGTCTAATATCGGTTAAGTATTTTTTGAGTTTATCTGTTACAAACAAAATTCAAATCTTTTTAAACGACTTTAAAAAGGAGGTAATTCTGTCATATTTATTTTTAAATGTTTGTTATCTCAGAATTTCGTAAGTTTTTAAATGGTTTGGATAATTCTTTTTTTTTTATTAGGAAGACGATATTCTCAAAAGGGTTCCATTTTAATGTGGTCAGCATTGGATCTTGGACTTCGAAGATAGATCAGGGAATGGATTAGGAAATGTAATGGAGATATTGGTAGGTTTATAATGACCTAAAGTTAGGTAGGTACCTGTCTAAGGTCAAGGATGATTTGGTATATTTCTTTATGGAATTATTTTTGGTACAAATTTAATTATCTTTATAATAGTAGCTTAGATTTATATATTATCTGTTTTTCTACAACTTTGTGTTTAGTACAACAAATAAAAAAGTGAAACTTCTTAACGAACGGTAGAAGAAAAAAATCGACACGCGTTATAAATAACGGTGGGTATGTATAATCGCTGGGTCCAGTAGTATACAAAAATAAGTAAATGTATAGTTAAGTAGTTATACTACGAAACTCTGTATAGTATATAGTTTGTGAAATTCATATATACACAGTTTAATATATATAAGCCAAAGAAGTTCCACTTCCTCTGTGTGTACACACTGATACACGTTATATTTTTTTCGAACTGTCTTTTCGCTGTTGGCGTGACGGGCCTTCACAATTTCACTGGCCTTTATGGGCGAGCGCTTGAGGCGCTCAGCCATATGGCAACAAGCTCAAAGGCGTTAAAATGGCCGAACCTCAGCTTGAGCTTGAATGCAAAATCGCCAATCTAATCAAGTTAACCTAGCTAAGCCGATTACACAAATGAATTAACTGCGCCACATTTGTGCCTTACTAAAGCAAACATATATTTTGAGTAAAACAATTTGACTAAACTAACTTAAAATGATATGTTGCTGAATGCTATTTATACATAATTAAATATATTTATAAACATGTAGATTTAAAACAAAATGTCATTGGAGTATTTGTTATTGAAATAAGAGTGCTGTATCAAAGCGATTAAAATTATTAGTATTTTTAGATTTTATGTATACTTATAGTTTCATATTAGGTTTTTATAAAGTGTATACAATTTATATTCAGTTACTGTAGTTATATTTTCTACGAACTGTCTGCCTTATGGGATTACTCAAAAACTATAATATTTTTAAACTACTTTTCTATCTCTTAGGTCATTAACATACAAAATCCTAAGACGTACAGTCTTGAATAAAAGTAGCTTTCAAAACCGTCCGCGAAAAACTTCCTAATATACAGACGTGGATATAGCTCTATGCGATAAACTTAAGATTTTGCAAATTCAACTTTACCTGAATGATTTAAAGATTTTACAAGGACGCAAGCGACGTGAGACTATTTGAAATGACTGCATAATCCAAAATTATGCACTCATTTTTGTGTGCCGCCTGTGAGACATTAAGTGTGCATCTTGGGTTTTTGTATATCGATATACAAGGTGATGAATTTTGAAAAAAAAAACATTTTTAAATACTCTGTCCAAAATACTAAACGTAACATTTTTAGTTTAGGGATGATATAAGCTTATAATGTATTTCAGAAGTATTTTCTTGAAAATCATCCCCTTGGGGGAAGAAAGGGGTTAGTAAAGTTTGTATTGAGTGTAATATTCGTCTGGTTAGTGAAATCCACTGAAACACACTGAAACTCATTATTGTTATTCTTCAAAATAATTAATGAAACATGAGTGTGCATATCTATAGAATGCATACTATGGATATGCAGGGGTCAAAGTCCACTCACCGTTTTCCCGTCCCAATATAATATGCTATACCACAGTCCGGTTATAGATATAGACGTAAGCAGACGTGGATACAACAAATACGTGTTTACGTTTAACTAGTGAATCATGCGTAATCTATACTAATATATAAAGCTGAAGAGTTTGTTTGTTTGTTTGTTTGTTTGTTTGTTTGTTTGGTTGAACGCTATGATCTCAGGAACTACCAGTTTGATTTGAGAAAGTCTTTCGGTTTTAGATAGTTCATTTATCGAGGAAGGCTATAGGCTATATATCATCACGCTAAGACCAATAGAAGCAGAGCACCAATGAAGAATGTTTCAAAATCGGGCACTTTTTTTGCTTTTGAGCGATTACGTTATTATTATATACGTTGCCATGGTAACGTAGTAAGTAGTAGTAATAATATTCGTCCAATAGGACAGGCGAAGGAATTAATCCATACTGCCAATTCTGAAGTTATGTAGTAAGTATCAAAGCTAACATTTTCAAAGTTTTTTTTTCCTATTCAAATAGTTCATAGGCGAAGGAATTAATCCATACTGCCAATTCTGAAGTTATGTGGTAAGTATCAACGCTAACATTTTCAAAGTTTATTTTGTTTTCCTATGCAAAAATTTTGTACTACTTTTATTTCTAATTTTTTATTTGTTCTCTATTACGTATTATAAAAATAAAGTTTGTGTATGTACAATTAAAATAACATCTTTTTGATGACTGGATATGGCTACAAATGACCAAAAAAAACTTTATTTATACTTTGTCTATATTTTTATATTATTATATTTTGTCTGTTTCTTTGTTTGTTCTGGGTAATCTCCAAAACGACTGGACCTATTTTAACGGGAATTTTACTTTTTACTGTCAGATAACCGAAATTATAGCGGTTGACATATTCTATTTTATTTGTCCGCGGCTTCGTCCGCATTACTTTGGGCCGATTTTCACGGGGTATTTACTGGTAGATAACAGACCTTAAAAAAGTAATTAATAATCTCAGGAACTACCAGTCCGATTTGAGAAAATCCTTCGGTTTTAAATAACTCATTTATCGAGGAAGGCTACAGGCTATATATCATCACGCTAAGACCAATAGAAGCAGAGCACCAATGAAGAACGTTTCAAAATCGGGCACTTTTTTCCTTTTGAGAGATTTCGTTAGTAGTAGTAATAATATTCGTTCAATAGGACAGGCGAAGGAATTAATCCATACTGCCAATTCTGAAGTTGTCAATATAGGTATTTCTTATATATCCTTTAATCAATTTTATTCCATGTCTAAGTTACAATAAAGGCATAAGCGCCAAATCTTCTATATAATATGTCGTACATTATTTTATCCATCATTATTATTTTCTTAGTCTTCATAATCATAAAACAAAATTGTTCAAATAAAGATTTCGTTAGCGTTAGTATTATATACGTTGCCATGGTAACGTGGTAAGTTTCTATCGCAAACATTTTCGAAGTTTATTTTGTTTTCCTATGGAAAAAGTTTATACTACTTTTATTTCTAATTTTTTATTTGTTCTCTATTACGTATTATAAAAATAAAGTTTATGTATGTACAATTAAAATAACAACTTTTTGATGAATGGCTAAGGCTACAAATGAACAAAAAAAAATTTCTTTATACTTTGTCTATATTTTTATATTAGTATATTTCTCTGTTTGTTTGTTTGTTGCGGGTAATCTCCAAAACGGCTGGACCTATATTTACGGGAATTTTACTTTTTACTGCCAGATAGCCGAAATTATAGCGGTTGACATGTTCTATTTTATTTGTCCGCGGTTTCGTCCGCATGGCTATTTCCAAAATGGTTGGACCGATTTTCACGGGGTATTTACTGGTAGATAACAGACCTTATAAAAAGTAATTTAGGTTTTTTATTCGCCTTCGGCCGCAGTGGAATATCCGTAATGCTTGAACTGATTTTCACGGGACTTTCACTGGAAGATAACTCACCTTATAAGAAGTAACTATTTTATTTTGTTTCTCAAGACTTTGTCCGCAATATCCTACTATCTCCTAATTGATTGGACCGACTTTCACGGGGCTTTTACGGGCAGATAACTAGCGGGCTCGGAAGACGTTGTCCCGCCCGGATAATAAAATGAAAACTTTGACAAATTATACCTAAACCTTCCCCATGAATTATCATTCTATCTACTGGTGAAAACAGCATGAAAATGGTAGTTTTTGACTTTATCGCGAACAGATAAGCTGACAGAGGACTTTTTTAACCGACTTCGAAAAAGGAGGAGGTTACTATGTTCGGTTGTATATATTTTTTTCATGCATGTTAATCGATATTTTAGTTAATTATGAACCGATTTTAATGATTCTCTTTTTATTTGAATTGGTACACTATGTAGTGATTGACTGCTACCTATGAATTAGTCCATGTGAAATTGATGACGTGAGACGTGTGCCTTACTGACTCCAAGAATAAATATACATAATTGAAAGTCATATATTTGTATGTAATATGAATTATATCATCTTTTTGGTCAATTTGGCGGCCATATTGTCTTATTTACCACGTTTGCTTCTACATAACTCAGTTATTATAGCAACGTATAAGAATAACTTAAGTATATCGACTATACGGGCATATTATATCTATCTATAAAATAAAAGATTTAAGATATATTGTTCGATAATGTATAGCTTATAATTTTCATTACTTTCTTATTAGTGTTAGTGAGTAGAGTAGTGGTAGTGAGTTTGGTATATAGTAGGTTGAAGTTCCAGTTATGTTGCTGATGATAAATCCCATCCCACTCGATATACTATTTGTATTCATATCTATCTATAAAATAAAAGATTTAAGATATATTGTTCGATAATGTATAGCTTATAATTTTCATTACTTTCTTATTAGTGTTAGTGAGTAGAGTAGTGGTAGTGAGTTTGGTATATAGTAGGTTGAAGTTCCAGTTATGTTGCTGATGATAAATCCCATCCCACTCGATATACTATTTGTATTCATATATCTAATGTACACGTTACATGTTACAGTTGGCGTGAGTGTCGTAGTTATAAATGTTTTTGAAAAAACTTTTCTGTAATATACACACCCACTTACAATTTTCCATTTCTTTAATACATTTTTTAAAAAGCGCGTGCGGAGCCGCGGGTAACAGCTAGTGAATATATATAAAGGAATATAAACTTTTAATCGTAAAATATTGACTTTTATTCGCTAGTCCAACCGGACTGGTAACGTTTGTATAGGAAATTACATTTTGTGCGGTTTGTTCTAGATCAAGTTTCAACAACAGAATAACAGTTCTTGCGCTAAACGGATATCGTACATAAAAATCAATTTTTACTGATTTATTGAATTTTATCTGTCACCAACTTTGCTCGTATAAAAGAAATAAGTGGTACAATTTGACTTTTTGTATATAGCAAGAGATATGATAACATATTAATATCTAACAAAACAAAATATAAACATTAATAGTAATCGAGTGAAGCGACGGACTTAAAGCTAGTTATTTTTATAAAAGTAAACAAAAATAAATAAAATGGTAACTGCCATTTATTTTTTTTTTTTATGTCATAGGTGGCAAACGAACAGGTGGGTCACCTGCTGTTAAGTGAACACCACCGTCCATGGACACTAACAACACCAGAGGAGTCGCAAGTGCATTGCCATCTTTTGGAGGGATGGGTTAGGGGAGGGAAAGGGAGAGGAGAGAAGAGAGGGGAGGGGAGGTGGGTCTCCGGCGCTCTCACTGACCGAACGAAACGCAACAATGCAAGCACTGTTACTTCACGTCGGTTTTCTATGAGAGGGTGGTACCACCCCGGGCGAGCCGACCCATTCATACTGAAAACAATAATAGTTTCAGCGTGACTCTACCACCATTAAAATTTTTTTTTAAAATTTCATTAATAAAGACAAATTTCGAGTTTTATATTTGACATTATTATCCTTCGAGCTTTATCTATAACAAGCAATCACCCGCGATTTTGTTTACGTTCATTACAATATAAAATGTAATAATACCGAGTACACTTATTACTTAAGAAGATTGAATCTCCACATATCCACCTCCCCTCCCATCTCCTGTTCGTTTGCCACCTATTACATTTAAAAAAAATGTCTGTTTTTTCTTTCCCAAATGTCATAATTAATCTTTATATAACACAGCTGGGGGACGTTGTCCTGCCTTTATAAAAAAAAATCTAAAATTCAACCACAGCACCAACTACCGGGTCTAATTGTGAATCTAAACCATTCTCGGATCCACTGGAATGCGCACACAAAATTTCATCAAAATCGGTCAAGCCGTTTAGGAGTTCAGATGCCGTTACCCTCGTTTGTTTTATAAGGTAATAAAATAGTTTAGAAAATTCAGGGATAAAATAGCCTTTTATTATTGAAAGTATATTCAGGATCTATTGAGCAGTTGCGCATGGTACTTCCCAAGCTAAAGTTTTACGTAAACAACAAAGAGAGGTTGGTGTTGGTCTATCCTTTGTTTATTTTTGATGAGATAGAAGACTGGGCAGTGCCATTCGAGAAATATCGAGAATTCTACGCCGATACTAACTGAATCATATGGATGGGGGGAGTGGGGCTAAGGGCTATGCTTACTTTTGTTTTACTTACGTCATATTTTAACGATTCCTTCTACAAACATTATCCAAACAAACGTAATAATAATATAGAATACAATAATAGTATAAAAAATAAAATAAAACTGGTAATATTTGCGATGCAAATGTTTAACTTTTTATATATTTCGCTAAACATAAAAGTCAAGGAGTTACGGAGATAGCTTTGGAATATGACATTTAATTCTGCATACCAATGAATAAATATGATGTAGATAGACTCTGCTGTGCTCAATTAATTAAAACGTACGTTTGTTTATAATCCTATAGATCGTATTTGAGAGATACAAAGATCGCGCATCGGTTACGGCCCGCATTGTGTTTTGATCTAGCCCGCGAAAAATGTTTGTTTCAAGCGCCCATACATGCGAGCAGTTCTTATTTGTGATGAAAACTAATGAATCAATTTTATTGAGGTACGAAGTGCCAATGAAAGAATTAACCATTAAAAAAATCCAGGAACAAAATTTCAAAGAATTTTTTTTTGATTTTTTTTTTAGATCATTGGAGGCTAACGAACAGGTGTGTCACTTGATGTTAAGTGATCACCGCCGTCCATAGACACTTGCGACACCAGAAAAGTCGTAAGTGCGTTGCCACCATGTGTTTGGGACAGGAGGAGGGGAGGTGGGTCGCACTCACTGACCGAACGAAATGCAACAATACAAGTACTGTTACTTCACGTCGGTTTTCTGTGAGAGGGTGGTACTGCCCTGGGAGCCGACCCACTCATGCTAAAACCAGTAATAGAAGTATTTCTATGTAAACGTTTCGGGACCTCATTGTAATTATCGGTAGGAGAGGTTTCTCACATATCCAGAACCCAAATAACCAGTTTTCACTGTATTTTTTGTGTATTATATTTGGATTTGTCTCCGATGCCCCACGTCACGGTGTTTGAGTGATAGTTATATAGTTTGTGCGCGTTGGTATTGTAAAACTCTATAAAAATAAAAGCAATCATAATTTTGTCACATATTAATTTTACATGGGATTTAAAAAATATTATTCATAATTTAATTAAACTCTGGGTCAGTTGCAAAATTTGTACTGAATAGAAAACCAGGAAAGTTAGATAATAAAAACATGTTAATTATAATAAATTAAAGTTTAATATTTAAAAAAAAAATGATATTAAAGTAGCAAGATATGTTTAAAACTAGTATTTCATTAAACTTTAATTCATCCTCTAAATAACAATAAAATCACGTGAAATTTAATTGCAGCCAAATTCTTGCACCATAGAGTATAATATAGTATAAAACAACAGACTATAAATAACTCGTTTCTTTTTACTTAAGTAAGGTATTGTCTATATAATTTATTTATTCTATGTTTTAAGTGTGAATATATTCCACCATTTAACTTGTTTTATAAAAACAAATTAATATATGGGATGGCCGTGACAATATTATTAAGTTGACATATAATTTTTTTTGTTTTTTTTTTGGTGTTCGTGGTATGTCGTTTGTATTTTTTAATATCTTTAGATAATTATGTAATTTCCAGTAAATTCTATCACATTCATATTTAAAAGAATATCTTCATATTTTAGGAATATATAAAAAAAATCTAAGTGTATGCTGGTTCAGTAGCTATCGTCTTTTTTATGGGTTTCAACATTTTAAGTAGGGGCCCGAATACACATTCCTGTAAGATGTAGCAGGTGCTGGTAAACCGGCATGCCGGGTACTGAGATTCCGTGAAGCTTCGATATACATGCCTGTGGGTGGCACACCACTTTCTTGTATTAAGCTTCGTCACGCCAGTGGCGTGCTTCAAACGTGTGTTTTGTATCTAACAATCAGGCTAATCTAAACTAACCTAGTTCGAAAATAAGGAAAAAAATAAAACCCGTACGTTGTGCGCGCATTACGCAGAAACGTATGGATAAATTTCAAACAATTTTTTTTATTTTACTTCTTAAACATTTAAGCCTTATCTTAAACATCACGGTATCTTTATTTAATACAAAGCTATTAAAGTTGTAATTAACTATGGCCTTTATAAACACTACGCTATTAATGATGTGTGAAGAAAGGTAAGGGTGTGATATATATTTATAGGAGAGGGTAAGTAAAGGAATAAATTTGTTTATAAAGAAATTATTCGTGCAGAGTATATTTTTGGATTACGTTTTTTCCCTCTGTACATAAAATAAATAGTTATATAAATAAAGCAGACAAAGTGTCAGCTAGTGAGTAGTCCGGTGAAGCTGTTAAAACCTTGCTAGGATAATAGCGTAGTCAGTTCGAAAAAAAAAAACCACCTAGTGAGTAATAATCTTCGATTAGGTGAACTGATGTAAAAAAAAATAAAGAAGATTCCTAAAGGGACGGAAGTAAAAAAAATAATTAGCTGAATGTTAACAAAATCTATAGATTAATTCTGTTTCTGTCGTGTTTGTGATTGAAAGGAAAAGATTTGTATTAAAAAAAAAAATCCTACGGAAAAGTGAAAAAATTATGTTAAAAAATGTTCATATAAAAAGTGGATAAGCAGAAGAGAGATATTCAGAAATATTGGCAGAATTGACAGATTAACGTACAGTTCCCATTTCATTTTATTTCATGTTCATACTGTAAATGACATATCTGTTTGTTTAGTATACGGGCGCGCGAAATCGGACCGGGCAGTTTGTAAGAAAATATAACGGCCATATTACAAAACAGATGAACACGCGCTTATCACGAGTCTTACTAAACAGTGTCTAAAATTCGAGTCGTTACGTTTCAGAATCAGCTAAATACAATTTTATCCATTCGATTTATTTTACGTTATTTTTCAAGATGTTTGAATTATGTACATGTGAAAAATGAAGACAAAACAAATATGACCTTTAGGCCGGCAAAGTTTGAACTTCATTCGCAGTGTATAAAAAAATTGGAAATCTTAAATAATTTAACATTTTGAAATGTAACACATTTATAATCTTATTCAACACATGGTTAAATACTTTATTACAAAAGCGTATGCAAGCGAATTTATTACGAATACGTGACGTTTAGATGGTAGTAGAGCCACGCTGAATCTAAACTGGTTTCAGCATGAATGGGTCGGCTCGCCCGAGGATAATACCACCCTCTCATAGAAAACAGACGTGAAGTAACAGTGCTTGCATTGTTGCGTTTCGTTCGGTCAGTGAGAGCGCCGGAGACTCAAGTCCCCTCTCCTCTTCTCTCCCTCTCCCTCCCCTAACCCTTCCCCCAAAGGGTGGCAACGCATTTGCAACTCCTCTGGTGTTGTTAGTGTCCATGGACGGTGGTGATCGTTTGCCACCTATGACATAAAAAAACGTCTTTTGCCGGTAAATAAATATATAATAAATCACATCAATGAAATAAGAACTATCCACTTAGACGCAAGTTAGACAGTCTTTCAATTTAAGCGCTGCCTATTTGTAATGAAAATTTAAAAAAATATGTTCAACGAGTTTTTTTTTTGTAATGAGACACTAAATATTAACGACTTAAAACGGACAAAGATTTATGAAGTAATGAATAACTGGGTCGTAAATTAATAGTCCGAACAAGCTAAGATATAGTTACGTATGAAAATATATTTATAATTTTTTTTTTCATTATTAATTTAATTTTATAAATTGGAACACGTTTTCCTATTAATTAACATTTTTATTATATTCTTTGATAATTAAAATGGCCACTTAAGATCGATATCTTGTATCGTATATTCAAGAGATCATATTTTTTTAAATCACTAGTAGCTGTTACCTGCGATTTTTTTTTATGTCATAGGTGGCAAACGAACAGGTGGGTCACCTAATGTTATCTGATCACCACCGTCCATGAACACCTAACAACACCAGAGGAGTCGCAAGTGCGTTGTCACCCTTTGGGGGGAAGGGTTAGGGGAGACGGAGAGGGAGAGGGGAGAGGAGGTGGGCCTCCGGTGCTCTCACTGACCGAACGAAACGCAACAATGCAAGCACTGTTACTTCACGTCGGTGTTCTGTGAGAGTGTGGTCCTACCCCGAGCGAGCCGACCCATTCATGCTGAAACCAGTAGTAGTTTCAGCGTGGCTCTACCCCCATTTGTTTTTGTTTACCTCGCGTGGTTAAATATCTTCTTTTATTTTATTTTTGGCATCCAGTCTTCTAGTAGACTATTACTGCCATGAAGTAAGTATCGATATTACAAGTTTCTTGATATAATTTCAATGAACTAACAAGATGGTGGCCATCTTGTTAGAACTTTCCAGGGAATTTTTGTGGCAAGTCAGAATCCATGCTCCGTGATATTATTTCCGATCCACTTGTGCACAATAACCAAACTATATTACGTAAAACACCACCAACATTATACGGTCCAAATAACACAAGGTTATGGATAAAATATAAAGATCACTACATGGCATTCCAAGATCCCGCAAAGGCTGTCGTTTAATATCTTATCTAATTAATTTAATATCTGGTCTAATATCAATATATTTTATTTAAGCCTGGATAAAAAAAACAATTGTAAACAAAAATAAATTCTGCTTACCAAATTTCTTAAAACTTTTATAGACCTTATAAAACCTCGTAGTTTTTCAAATCTTTCCTAACATTATATTTTGCTTTCGTATAAAAATTAATTAAAACAACGGTACATTTAAATCATTTTATATATACATATTAAAAAGACTTATATAAACAACTAAAAAAATTTTGAGTTCACTATACGTTTTAATTTATGAGATAAGATGAAGTTTTTGTATTATAAGACCTTATGAATATTAAAAAAAAAAAAGATAATAAATAATGAGATATTGTGTTGCAGCGTTGAGCTCATGTGGTGTATGTGATAGAGCCACGCTTGTAGGTGGTAGAGACACGCTGAAGCTATTACTGGTTTCAGCATGAATGGGTCGGCTCGCCCGTGGTAGTACCACTTTCTCACAGAAAACCGACGTGAAGTAACAGTGCTTGCATTGTTGCGTTTCGTTCGGTCAGTGAGAGCGCCGTAAGCCCACTTCCCTACCCCCGTCCCCGTCCCTTCTGCCTTGCCCGCTAGTTAACCGACTTCGAAAAAGGAGGAGGTTACTACGTTCGGTTGTGTGTATTTTTATTTATGTATGTTAATCGATATCTCCGTCAATTATGAACCGATTTTAATGATTCTTTTTTGATTTGAATCCATTATATTCAGAGGTGGTTGAAGAAAATATTCAACCCCTAAGGGGGTGAAAAATCGTTTATTTGATTTTCACCCACTTTATATTTACGTATTTTCGTGAAATTTGAACCGATTTATTATACCCATTAGAAAACCCGATATATTTATGAACACTAAAAATGGAAGAATAATTTTTTTTTTCCAAAAAGAAAAAACCGCCTTCGATGTGAAACACAAATAAGGCACAAAAAAGCGAAAAATAACTGAATAATTATATTAACCAAATTAAATAAAAAATATTGATATTCGCGCTACCGAATAATATATTTGAAGTCGATGCCAACCTACAGTTCAAATTTGTTGCAGGTAATAAAATATGTATACTATACAGATATCCATCATGAGACACCAGAGTGGACTAAAACTTTGTATGTAGATGATATGAATGTAGGTTGGCATTTACTTCAAATGTATTATTCGGTAGCGCGAATATCACTATTTTTTATTTAATTTGGTTAATTTAATTATTCAGTTATTTTTCGCTTTTTAGTGCCTTATTGTTTCACATCGAAGGCGGTTTTTTTTTTTTGGAATTTTTTTTCATTTTATACACAAATACTATCGGACTCGGCGGACGTTGTCATGCCTTGATAATAAAAGTCAACCGTAACGCCACCTACCGGGTCCAATTATGAATCTAAACCATTCTCGGATCCACTGGAACACGCGCACAAAGTTTTATTAAAATCGGTCCAGCCGTTTAGGAGGAGTTCAGTGACATACACACGCACAGAAGAAATTTATATATAAAAGATATGTAATTACCAGCATGTTTTTATTTCATTTATTTATTCTGGCTCAACAACTGAAAATAAATTACACAAAATGCATATTAATAATAATCCTATCAAAAACATGAATGTGAAATGAGAGCCAAGTTCAATATTATGTTGGTGTTGGTTGTTGACTTTAACGATAAAACAAGTGAGATCTAAATGGCCAAGTTCAATGGTCAGTTCTGAAATTTATTTATAACTTATAACTTAAATTATAACTTAAATAATTGTTTGATGAGTGTTTATGGAATTTAGAGCATATATATCTCGCAAGTCTTAATACATGAGACGGATTTGACATGTTTATGAGAAATAGTTTTTGAGATACGAGGCGGTGAAAAGTGGCTCCAAATGGTTCGTGTAATATTACAAACGGGAACGCGCGCTCGTCATTCTGTTAGCTCGAAATTGGCTTGACACGTTATCGAGTGGCTAGATAGCTTCCAGAACTAACTTTGTTTTCCTACTAATGTTGGGCACAACATTTTACAAAATTGTAGAAATAATTAAAAAATAATTAAATAAATGATATAAGTTACTAAATAGAAAACATTTGTGACCATTGAAATCCTTGCTTGTTTTTCCGAAAAATATATCCAGATCCGTTGCCTTATTATTGTAAGCACTTTCGGTATAACGTGATATAGTAAGAGACATTTATTTGAGTAATGTTGAACTTGGAAGGTACTTTGATTTCGGTTGACTCTTGTGATTTGATTTGTGTTGTGTGATTGTGGTTGATTATTGAGAGTTGGCTTAATAGCTCTGCTATCATTTGGGATTGGTTATTTTGTGTAGAACGGAATAAGAGCTAAAGCTACATCTGGATGACAGAGTTTTACCCCAAAGTGATTTAACCCGGTTTCACATGACAATAGTTTTTGTTTCAGGCCAAATTTTGATGCTAAATAACGTACAAAACGACTTGGGATAGCTTCAATCCTATCAGTATGTATATGACAGTATGGATTCTATACCACCGAATAATACTCTAGGATGATTCTAACTAATGTCATGAACAAAGTGATTAATGTAGCAGGATTTTTAAACGGTCTTGACATTTTGAATACAAAACCCATAAAACCCACAATGTTGTACGAACTTCAACATTTTTATAATATCTTGTATATCTTAATTGTGTGCCAATTTTAAAATATTCTGTGAGTAGCTGGAATAACTGTAAAATCTGATTGTGTAGTAATGTTTTTAATACTAGTAGCTACCAGTCATTAGGGAGCCGATCACGCGTATTTGTTACGCGGGATATTACCTTGATGACATAGGCATTCACAGTTCGACTCTCGGAAATTTTGAATTCTCGTTACTGTATTTCTAAGGGTTGTAGGTGACGTAGATAACCCGTAACTATCTTCGATAAATATTATAAAAGCGCGTCTGCTCTCACTCCCCTAATTTTTTCTAAACTAAGCCACAAATTTTAATACAGTTTTTGGTATCGATTAGATTATAGGTTCCTAAAGTGGGACATTGGACCCCTGGGGGTTGATTTGTAACTTCATGGGGTCCATGCCAGAGAAAACAAAGTATGGCGTCAACGATCTGTCAATGGGGGTCAACAATAGTGATTTAAGAATTTAAGCAAATATTGACGAAAAACTTTATTTTGTATGAATAGCATAATAAAATATGCCGATGCGTTTGTACTTCAATAATATTTCTTTACAATAAACATATAGGTTAACAGTTCCAGAAGGGATAGAATTTGATGAAGACATGGAGCTAGATTCAGAAAAATTCACGATTACATGCATCTGTCAATCAGAAGAAAATTCCTGATGATGGGATGAACTTATAAAATTTTTTTATAAGCGCCTTGGTTGGCATTTAATTCAAAAGAAATCATTGAATTATTATGAATTCCTGTATAGTATATCATTTTGATGATTCTTTTAGAAGATATCATTAGACTTAAGCGTGACAAAAGTATTTTGTCCGATGACACAAATGAATCTTCTTTAATTTTAATGATCTATAAAAAATAGGATGTGTCGTAAAAACACACGATAAAAGGGAAACATTTGTACTAAAAGGAAATATTTTAATTGATAAAATACAACAAAACGGTAACCCATCCAAGTACTGACAGATTACACTACCGCTGATTGCGTTCGCCAAGTCTTTACATAGTATAAAATGTATTCGCTTCCGCTGTATTTTCCCTTAGATCTTTTAAATTATTTATCGGATTTTAATACAGTTTTCAGTAATAGATAGAGTGATTCAAGAGGAAGGTTTATATGTATGTCAGAGTAAATATGTATAGCCTGTAGAGCACACGGATGGCATTGCCCTCCATTTGTATGTATTTTCACAACACGACCAACACTATGAAATGAAACGACGACTTCTTCGATTCTTGTTCTTTTAATAATGATTTTACAATAATCTCAGAGACAACGCCCTCAGAGACAATAATTATCTCTTAGCGACAACAACGATAGATCTCACGATCTCAGAAACAATAATTAATAATGAACCTTGCACAACCTCGTACAAGCACTTATAAAGGTATCGCCTTCCTTCATCTGCCGATAAACCAAGTGAAGGAAGTCGTAGTTTAACGAAGTACTTAATCTACGATTTTGTAGATAGTTACAATTTACATTCGCTAATAATTCTAATTATAAATTAATAACGATTTTAACATCATACATTGAATTAATTACGTTGTCTTAAATAATTCACAGTTGTAATAACCGAAGTACTTTACAGATCCTTATTTACTTTAAAACCATTTTAGATCGACCAATAATTCTAGTAATTATAAAGTAATACTAATAACATTGTACAATGCCAATTTGTTTTAATTAGATTGTTATTAATTTTAAATAGCACCTTTACTATTCTATCTCGACTGCACATAGGATATATTTCCGGTTTTACATACATTAAATAAATAATAGAAAAGGTTACAGATGTTACTTAAATCTAGAATAATTCTATTACAATGTCACAAATCCGATTTAAATTATCGTGACACTAATTTAGGTCTACTTTAAATGACGAATCAAATCTAGATTTTCTTAAGATGATGTCACGCGTCGTGTGGCGTGATACCGGCTTATTTAGTGAATTTTATCAATGCTTATGTGAATAAACTTATTTTAGAAGTTATGAACAGTTTGATCTAATCTAAATTACTCAATAATTTAGAATAAACCACTTTAACAATTAGTAAACAGAAGTGCATTAACAACACATTGCCTATATTGATTAACATAGAAAATAATAGATGGCGGTGTTCGCAAACACCTACGATAATTCGAATCTTTGTAGGATTCTATAATAAAAATATGCGTTACTATTGATGTGTTAATTTCGACTGCTGAATGCTCCGACTGCTGGATGCTCACACTATGACATGTCTAATACATATATATTTTAGTACAGAAAAATGAAAATATTTGTAATGTGATGTGGTAAAAAACATACTTTTGTGCGCTTAAATCGCAAACACTGGCTAAACCTTATGAAATAGATCAAATTAATGTACTACGGAATTGTATATCTTAAAAACATCGATTAAAAAATCCACGATGGTATATATTTATCTTTAAAGGATAACCCGCAGTAACCATTTTTGTTTCTTTACCCAAATAATTATGTGTTATTTACTAAGCTATTTTATACAATACATTATTATTCCTTATCCAATTAAATACATTACATACGTTGTAAATGTCATGTAGATCAAAACTGCCTTTAACAGTATTTCATTAAAATGGATATCTACATTGCACCCGTGCGAAGCTGGTACGGGTCGCCAGTTGGAAATAAACTTTAATCTATAGGTACTTAATATATAAAGCTGAAGAGTTTGTTTGAATGGTTGAACGCGATGATCTCAGGAACTAACAGTCCGATTTGAGCAAATCCTTTGGTTTTAAATAGCTCATTTATCGAGGAAGGCTACATATCATCACGCAAAAACCAATAGAACCAGAGCACCAATGAAGAATGTTTCAAAATCGGGCACTTTTTTGCTTTTGAGAGATTTCATTAGCGTTAGTATTATATACGTTGCCATGGTAACGTGTTAAGTTTCTATCGCAGACATTTTCAAAGTTTATTTTGTTTTCCTATTCAAAAAGTTTATACTACTATTATTTCCAATATTTTATTTGTTCTCTATTACGTATTATAAAAATAAAGTATGCACAATTTTTTTGGAACTAGAGGCCACTCTGATAGATTATTAACACAACTTAATATATGAATTAAATCGAGGCAGTCGTAAGGACTGCCGAGTGCCGACAGAAGTGGAAACTCAATACAATAGAATAATTGGGAATGTGATCTGTTTTAAATTCTACTCTACATCTACATCACTCCCAACAATAATTATATACAGTTAATTAATTAATCAAATATGCGATGGGCGCACAATCTCAATACAAAATATCAATATGTACACAGGCCGCTATACTATGCGTTGCTAATCTGACACAAGCCGCGCAAGCGCAATACGCTCGGTCGCACTTTACTAGCATGTCATGGCGCGAAATCATAACTTTGTCTACTGTCAAAAATACCGCGCAACGCGCCTAAAGAAGTTTTACCGTCAATAATATTATTAATATAGTGATGTCTGGAATTGACTCCTCTCTGTGCATCCACTAAAAACATTGTATGATGTATTGGAAATATATGTTAAAAAGATGTACCCGATCGAGTTTCTTGCCGGTTCTTCTCGATGACTGGGTTGTTTTCCGAACCGGAAATAACAACTTTTTGATGAATGGATATGGCTACAAAGACCAAAAAAAATTTTTTTTTACTTTGTTTATATTTTTATATTTTGTCTGTTTGTTTGTGGGTAATCTCCAAAACGGCTGAACCTATTTTAACGGGAATTTTACTTTTTACTGCCAGGTAGGCGAAATTATAGCGGTTGACATATTCTATTTTATTTGTCTGCGGCTTCGTCCGTATGGCTATTTCCAAAATGGTCGGTCCGATTTTCACGAGGTATTCACACTGGTAGATAGCAGACCTCATAAAAAGTAATTTAGGTATTTTATTCGCCTTCGGCCGCAGTGGAGTATCCGTAATGCTTGAACTTATTTTCACGGGGCTTTCACTGGCAGATAACTCACCTTATAAGAAGTAACTTAGACTATTTTATTTTGTTACTCAAGACTTCGTCCGCAATATCCTACTATCTCCTAATTGGTTGGGCCGACTTTCACGCGGCTTTTACGGGCAGATAAACCTTGACAAATTATACCTAAGCCTTCTCCATGAATCATCATTCTATCTACTGGTGAAAACGGCATGAAAATGGTAGTTTTTGACTTTCATGCCGTCTTACATCCACTTTTTATCTAACACAGTGTGACATTGCAATGTTACTTTACGTATGTGTGAGTTATCGTACCATTTATTATGCCAAAATTTCATGTAACTTACTTACACATTCTTTTTTTATTTGAATTGGTTCACTATGATATGCTTTATTATTTCCTTGGTAATGTTTTGTCATAAACATTTTATTTTATCAATAATGGTTGCATAAATAAACAGACAAACTGACGCACAGACTGATATTTCTAAAATTATTTAAATGCATTTAATTACTGATTGTTAGACACAGTTATCTTTCCGTGAAATTTATATTTTTATTAAATGTATAGTTATAGATTATAGACAAACTGTGCCCGCGACTTCGTCTGCGTGGAAAGGTATTTAAAAAACAATGACTAATAAAATCATCAGAACGTATTTAGTGCAATCGCTTATCTACCTTTCTCTCGTACTTAAGTCGTGGCGCCATTAAAATTATAATAACTTTTGATATAGTGGACCGATTTTAATGAAACGAACACTAAGTCACTGCCGAGGATATGCTTTGTGATTTTCTTATATGAGCTTTTATCGTGAACCCAGTACTTTACCGAGTAATTCGAAAAAGTACAGACACGTTCAATTTACCTTATTATTGTATGTATAGAAAGAAGTAAATAACTTTATGATAAAATAATCCCAATAGGGGGAGGGGGGGGGGTTGTCACACTTAAAATGTCTTTGAATTGTGGCACATAATCATTAAGTGCCTAATAAATCTTTAGAGTAAACAGCGACATAATATCTACGACATAATATTTGTATTTAATCTATTATTTATCATTAAATCATTTGTTTTTTTTTAATACAGTTAGATTTTGACTCTTTAATTCTTTTATATGGATTTATATAATAATTAATACAAATTTAAAATATCTTATTAGCTATATATTATTTCTATATTTCAATAAAATTTACATTGAAATATATATATAATGTATAAACGTTTTAACCGCTGATTTGAATGTTAAATAATTCAAGTAGACATAAAAAAGGACGGTTTGCAAAAAAATACATATTTATTACGCACAATTTATGTATCAGTATCAAATTTCCTTGAAAAAAATTTGTACCTAATGATAGAATAATTTAATTCCAAATTATTATCAAATTAACGGATGCGGCAGGCCGACGTTGTCCTGCTAGAGATATTAATGGGTTATGAATATATTTAAATTTACTTTAACGAGTTAAAATATATTGACATATGCTCGGTGCATAAAAAGAAAAAAATAATACAACGAAAAATCTAATACTCGAAAACAGTGTAACCACCGTCCAAGTGCCGCCATAGGTGTGACTCAAAAACCAACAAAATCGATGGAACCATTTAGGTCGAGCAGAATTGTGAACACACGTAGACCTGAATCTTAATTTGTAAATAAATAAAATTATTTTTGTTTGCCTTTGTACGCGGTTCACGCATAAAGTACTAGATAGGCCAATATCAAATTAAAAAAATTGTACATTAGGTCTTTATATAAAAAAATCACGATATCTGTATCTTATTATAATTATTAGACCTTGAAGTGAGGCAAGCCCGAAGAAGTCCTGACTATTAGTTAGTTTTAATAAAGAGAAGAAAGATCGCTCACGTGTTTATTATAGTACCGAAGAAATCATTGAAATATAAAAAAAAGTATAAAATGTAAAAACATTGCACGAAATGTATCGTGTTTTTATTAATCGTGTATTAGTTGTGTTTGATAGTCTCGCGACCACCACAGGCATGTAAAATTTACCGTAGTGGCAGGTTAAAGCAAAACGATGCTAATGGGGTCAGCAGACATCAAAATCGGTCTTGGTCTTACAGTTTTGGTCTTATTCTTGAGTTTTTGCAACACCAAGACCAAGACTGCGAGCGCAATACCAAGACCGGGTGTGTTAATGCAAGGCCAAGATCAAGCCAAGTCTCGTCTCGGTCTTGCATTTGGGTAACACTAGCAGATACATATCCAGCTATCGAGCAGGGTGGTAAGATTTGTAGACGACTGGCTTGCTAGCACTAGGCACTATGACAATTAAGTCACAGCTTTTTTTTTTTTTTATTGTAGCACGGCAAAGTGACTGCACTATGCCTGATGGTAAGCACAGTAAAGTCCAAAAACAACGGCGACCACCGAGTGACACACTATTCATCGCCGGTCGCCGCTGTCATGCCGGCCTGCGAATAGCTGGATATGTACAGGCTGATCCCGAAACGCGACCCGCAGAAGCGAATCACTATGACGGGCTTTTTCGCCATATACATGGTGGTTGCGACCCAGTCAGGCTGTAGAACCCTACCACCCGGCTTTCGCCATTGCCTCGTTTGTTATTCAGCAGGGTGCACCACGTGCAGGTGAGGTTGGCTTGGGTGTCTCAAGTCTTAAGACACCCCTTACACCCCAAATGACACCCCTTACACCCCAAACTTATTTTCACGGGTTTCAAAAGTTTTCGGCAAAGTGTCTGTAAGGTACCTGATGGAAAGTACAATACAGTCCATAAGTAACGGCGACTGTCGGTGTTAAATAACAACGGCAGTCGTCGCTATCATGCCGACCTGCACATGTGCCTCTTCACGCTTCGTTTGAAGGACCCCATGTCATAAGAGGAAGGGAACACGCTGGCTGGGAGGCTATTCCACATCTTCACAGTACGACAAAGGTAAGAATTTTCAAAACAGTGACTTTCTCTTAACTTATCGCACTCGGTATCAGCCGATGAACCCTTGATGAGTTGTAAATATCACAGTTGACACCATTCATTTTAGATTTTAATGTGTTGAACACGAGGCAAAGTCAAAAACAAAAATAATTTATTCATTTTAAGCATTGAGAAGGCACTTATTAACGTCAAACTTACCACCGATTCGGAAAACAAACCAGTCATCGAGAAGAGCAGGCAACAAACTCGATCTGGTTTATCGTGCATATTTTAGTAAAAATACATTGTAATTACAATTGTTCACATATTGATCATGCCTATAATATTTGACATTAAAACCCGTTTGACGTGGTGCTTGAATTTACTATCCGGTATTTCGGTAATATACCTTAGTACTTCCTTATGAAAAACTAACACTATTAAAAACTGTAACTGGTTTTACAGAGTTTGTAACATGGGACAATTAATTTGTCCTTTGTTCTAGTGTTTAAGTCATGTTGGTCTTTTACTAAATCCAGCTTTTGTAAGTTTTCAATAATCGAGAATGTATAAAGAAATCAGAATTAAAATACTGAAATAGCTTTAATGATTCGCGAGGTTCTATATTGTCAATTGCTCGTACTATGTCTTTGTAATAGGAATATGGTATTTATCTCAGCTGCTGCCTCCTATAGAAATATACCGTAAAACCAAATTACAATGCAGTAACTTACCGTAGTGAAAACAGTCGTATTACAAAAAAAAAGCAAGCCGATAAACTTCTTTTTATGTCTGAATCCTTAAATATTACATATTAAAACTTTTTTTATACAAATTACTACAAAACTGTGATAAAGTCGATGATCTTATTTTATGGTATATAAATAAACGCTTGAACTGGAAAAACCGCTTGTATCTCGGGAGCATTGTGATTAATTGCCCGTTTTACTCAAATGATAATTTACGTTAATTTATTATTTTTTTTTTTTTATTTATTTATTTATTAAAGGACAGCTAGTGGCCAATGTACCACACATGAAATGACGCTATATGTGAATAATTTGTAGATACATTGGTCTTTAAAAGCTATCACAGCATGCGTTACACGGTAAACATACTAAATTAAAACACTACAAAAACAGACACAATACAAATAAATAATAACAAATAATCCTAGGTAGCTAATACAGTAGAAATATTATGATAGAAATATTATGATACAGTGGAATGAAAATGTTCAGTAACAAGAATAGGAAATACATTATCAAAAACGGAAACATAGTAAAGTTATTGTTTGTAAATTGTTAGGAAGTAAAATTTATGTCTCTCAGCAACAATAATGCTTTTTCCTTGAAAATGCAGAACGAATTTCCGAAGATGTCCAGTTCCTTTCCCAATTTATTGTACAGAGTACTCAGTCTTGATACAGGTGCATTTAAACCAATATTGGTTCTTATAGTTGGAATTTTTAGTAAATTGATGGAGTGTCTTGGGAATGTATGCGGTGTATTAAAGGAAAACCTTTGTAGGAACTGTGGACAGTCGGTTATACCATGCAATGTTTTATTACGCTGAATAGTTTTATTTAGTAGCCATAATACAAATACGTCTATTTTTTTATGACTTGTTTTTAGTCTCTATGGTAAAGCGGAACGATTGGCAGACTAAAATTTTCATCATGCTTATTATTATGAAACACATTTCAATTTGGTTATTTGTTTTGAAGCGATGGTGGTGTGGCGTTCCGATTTTCTTATGTACTTTTCTAATTACCACCTGTTTGCAACAGGTCTTATAATTAGAAATGCGATGTAAGTCTGTGTAACATTTGCCGTCAATAAAGAGAGGTGCTTAAAGGACTTGTATTCAGTTGTCTTGTAAATGTAAACCCACTCTCTTCAAGCTGTCACTCTCTGGCCGGGAGTTTTTGGCGGGATCTTAGTCTGTCATGTAGTGGATTTTATTTTTTATTCATAATCTTGTGTTACTTGACTCTATATTGTGTAGAATTGGTGGTGTTTTATGTAATATAGTTTGTTTATTGTACATAAGTGAAGTGAATAGAAAATAATACCACGGACCATGAATTCTGAGATGCCACAAAAACTCCATGGAAAGTTTTAACAAGGGAGCCACCATTTTGTTAGAATATTGAATTAATTACTCGACAATGGAAACTAACAAACTCTCTGGATAAAAAAGATGATGGTAAGCTACTATTAACAAGGAGAATAAGATAAAAAAGTGGTTATGATGGATAAAAGAATATATTATAGAAGATTTGGCGTTTCTGCCTTTACGTTAATTTGGACATAGAAAAGATTTGGCGCGTATGCCTTTACATTAACTTGGACATAGAAGAAAATTGACTAAAGAATACATAAGAACTACCTATATTGACAACTTCACAATTAAAAGATGATTTAAAAAATGTATGAAATATTATACAGAAGATTTGGCGATTAGGCCTTTAAAGAATACTTAAGAACTACCTATATTGACAACTTCAGAATTGGCAGTATGGATTAATTCCTTCGCCTGTCCTATTGGACGAATATTACTACTACTACTCTCTGGCCGGGGCGGGATCTTAGTCTGTCATGTAGTGGATTTTATTTTTTATTCATAATCTTGTGTTACTTGACTCTATATTGTGTAAAATTGGTGGTGTTTTATGTAATATAGTTTGTTTATTGTGCATAAGTGAAGTGAATAGAAAATAATACCACGGACCATGAATTCTGAGATGCCACAAAAACTTCTGGGAGCCACCATCTTGTTAGAATATTTAATTAATTACTCGACAATGGAAATTAACAAACACTCTGGACAAAGATGGTACGCTACTATTAACAAGGAGATTAAGATAAAAAAGTTGGATAAAAGAATATATTATAGAAGATTTGGCGTTTATGCCTTTACATTAATTTGGACATAGAGAAGATTTGGCGCGTATGCCTTTACATTAACATGTGTATAGAAGAAAACTGACTAAAGAATACATAAGTACTACCTATATTGACAACTTCAAAATTAAAAGATGATTTAAAGAATGTACGAAATGTTATATAGAAGATTTGGTGATTAGGCCTTTATAGAATACATAAGAACTACCTATATTGACAACTTCAGAATTGGCAGTATGGATTAATTCCTTCGCCTGTCTTATTGGACGAATATTAAAGAAGAAGACTCTCTGGCCGGAGTTTTTGGCGGGATTTTGGTCTGTCATGTAGTGGATTTGATATTTTATTCATAATCTTGTGTTACTTGACTCTATATTGTGTAAAATTGGGGGTATTTTATATAATATAGTTTGTTTATTGTGCATAAGTGAAGTGAATGGAAAGTAATACCACAGGCCATGAATTCTGAGATTCCCCAAAAACTCCATGGAAAATTCTAACAAGGGACATCATCTTGTTAGAATATTAAATTAATTATTCGACAATAGAAATTAATAAACACTCTGGAAATTAACAAACACTCTAGGTGAGAGAAACGAAATAATTCAGACAAAGATGGTACGCTACTATTAATAAGGAGATTAAGATAAAAAAGATGGATAAAAGAATAGGTACAAAATATTATATAGGAGATTTGGGGCTTATGCCTTTATATTAACTTGGACACGGAAGAAAATTGGTTAAAGGATACATAATAACTACCTATATTGACAACTTCAGAATTGGCAGGATGGATTAATTCCTTCGCCTGTCCTATTGGACGAATATTATTATTACTACTCTCTGGCCGGGCGCGTAAAGCTAAGAACTTACGGAGCGAGTTAGTCCCGTGCTCGCCGTGGTTGTGGAACTGTGGTTTTATCTTTAAACCCACGAGACCGGTTATTTACGCGGTTACTCAGTCCTCGCGATTGAGATCATCGCTCGTAAACGGGGCGGGCGATGTTCGCAAGACGAGCGGTTGCAAGACGGGCGGTTGCAAGACAGGCGGTTGTAAGACGAGCGGCTGCAAGACCTGCGGTTGCAAGACGGGCATTTGTAAGACGAGCGGTTGCAAGACGGGTGTTTAACAAAGGACAACCCGCCGAGCGAACGCGGAACGCGCTGGCGCACCCCGCTGAGGCTGCGGGTAACCGCGCGATTCGACTAGTTCCCCCGCCGGTGAAGCGGGAGCCGCAAACAACCGCGCACACTGCACCCGTAAAACGCGTTATGAGATGTGATTTAATTTTTCACATTTATATCAGCATTCTACAGACACTGCGGACCTACAACCGCGGCGGACGCGGGTAAAAACCGTTTAGTAAGTCCTTAGCCTAAGGATGATAAAACAAAAACTTAGTTACTTTAACATTTTAACCTTACAGTGTAACACATTAAACTACAGTCAGTGAAACACCTTTGTTGTTTTTATTCCACTACTCAGTCGTCAAAAGACGCGAAACCTCCGGGCTATAAATCACCAAAGTGGCTAGGCGATGGCGAGTTTAGTTTGGTTTTACCGTACACTGAGCCTTAGTTTTCGGTAAAGGGAAACATCGTGGTGAAACACAACTCACAATATCTCCAGGAACGATTTATATTTCTAGCGGCTCGCGGTCGTAATATTCGTTCTGCTTACAGCAAAACTCTTATGAACTCTCAGCACAGATCTATATTATATTATATCTATATTATATGTGCATTAACTGATATACGATTATGGAATTCGTCACCACGTTAACTTCAGGATGCTGAGAAACTGACAATAACTTTAGGACCCAACTACATCGATAATAAAAGGATACCCTATTTAGCTATACGATTAAATATATAACGATAAATATTACGTGTTTGTGGCCTCGCATGTGTTTGTTTTTATTTTTTCCAATTTACATTTGTTTAATTTGTATAATTTATATAGTTGAGTTCTATCCAAATGAATGAATGAATATTCTATGACTTCAAATATTTGCACATACTGATTTACACGAAATATAAATTGAGAGAATAATTTACACAAAATATAAATTTAGAGATCTCGATATAGGAGGCGATGGTCAACATTGAATTCGTTTATATTCACTAAATAATTTATGTAAAGCAATGGGTTTATTAATAGAAAAATTATACGTCAAAAACATTGGCTAACTCCAAAGTATGTTTATCTAAGAAACTTTTTTCTTTCTAGGCAAAACGAAATGGCTGTACAGGATTCTTGTTGGATTTTTTTGATATCCACAGTTTGAAGGAGACTGTCGCGATCGTGTTCAGAAAAGGTGAAAATAATCGGAGACTACGTATTTGTCTGATTCTTGTTGTGGTATGCTTGACGTTTGGACCACTATGGGGTGAGTTTTTTTTTTGGCAAATCAAATCTATGTTCATAATTGACCATTGCCCGAAGTTATGGTTAATTTAGGGTAATACACGACATGAGTAATTAACTATTGAATATTCCTTAAAAGAAAACTACGCCTGGAATATTTCATGCATCACTGTTATTTCTCATATAAAAGAAAATACAATATAATTAAAATAATATGGGAAGATTGTCATATGGCAATAATAATATAGAAACTCTGTGACATCAATATGATTATAATTCGTAGAATACAAACACCAAGTATATAATTTTACATCAATACGTTGTTGTTCACGTAGAATTTATACGCCCGCTATTCCATCGCGATTCCATATATTCCATCCATATACTTTCATAGAAAGAGGTATATGCGTGAGAATTACACAAATATTAAGTAGAATTTTCGTATTTTCGACGCAATGCTTTAGAGAGAGCATTTTAAGTACAAATTATCAATTAAAACATATTACAGGTCGATATAGACACAGCCACGGTGACAATAATAGTCAATGTAAAATATAGCAGGTTTCATTTATCGTGAAATAGCTGTGATAACAATATTATATGACACTGCGATATAATTATATTAGAATAGCGTGTGTCACGATATAAACATAGTCACGATGAGAATAGTAGTCGCATGTAAAATATAGCAGGTTTCATTTATCGTGAAATAGCAGTGATAAAAATATTATATAACACTGCGATATAATTATATTAGAATAGCATGTGTCACGATATAAACATAGTCACAGTGAGAATAATAGTTACATGTATAATATAGCAAGTTTCATGTATCGTGAAATAGCAGTGATAAAAAAGAAATTATATTTAAAAATAAGTCTCATTTCCGTACCAAATTGTAACTAGTTAATTTTTGTTCGATAACAATCGTAGTTTATTAAATCTTCGGTTACTAAACCATAGGTAAATGAATTGTCACTTTATAGATTTAAGATAAGTTTATTTATCATTCAGTGAAGACGCGTACAGTAATTGCTTCATAAACATGGACAGTTGCAAATAAAACATGTTCATCGTAAACATTGTTTATGGTTCGTGAACTGCCAAAGTTATAAACCGGCGTTTACGGCGTGACTTATTATATTCTTTTTACACGTGTACCATCGTTTTAAGCTAGTATGTGATTTATATTGTATTTAATTTTTCTTTGATTAATTCATAATTAAGGTTTTGGAATTGTTTGTGAAATATTATTAACGAACGATGATCTTATTACTATGTGATTGGTCCTAAAATAAAACGTACCGTTCTATATAATATTTGGGTCAAAATACTACTATAAAAATATTAATTCGTAGGGCCTTGATAAAGAACTGAAGATATGAGTGGATTCATTATTTTTTTAATTCTCCTTTGTATGACCTAAATGAAAGTGTTATGTCCATAAAATTGGTTAGCGCAAATATACTTTTAAAAATACTATCCACTTATCCACTCATGTCTTCAATTGTTTTTGTTTAGCAGAAACTATTCAGACCAAAAACGGATTGTTGAACTTGAACGTTGAACGGAATCATTGAACTGAACATTTATTTCTTCTTTCTTAACTACATACAACACTGACAGCTGTAACTAAATATATTCTATCCATATAATATACATCACTAATTTAACTATTTATATCTGTGAGTATTAATATTTTCGTGATGTTACTGAGTTTTGTCAGAACGTAACTTAATTATTGGTTTGACGAGATACGATATTTACAATACGTATAACTCTGTTAACCCGAGCATTCATTTTTTATAAATAGGATAAATCGGCAGCCGTTCATCTTGTCGTCAAGTCACTATGAACATATCGATATAATTTCGTACAAGCAGCTTAAGAAATTGGGTTATACTGTACGTTGTACTATACTTATTATACGTTATAGGGCAATAATAAACTGTAGGTGGTAGAGTCATGCTGCAGCTATCACTGGTTTCAGCATGAATGAGTCGGCTCGCCCGGGGTATTACCACCCTCTCACGGAAACACTGACGTGAAGTAACAGTGCTTGCATTGTTGCGTTTCGTTCGATCAGTGAGAACGCCGCGGGCCCACATCCTCTCCCCAAACTCAGACTGGCAATATACTTGACTCCCCTAGCGGTGTTAGTGTTTATGGACGGTGGTGATCACTAAACGTCAGGTGACCCACCTGTTCGTTTGCCTCCTTTGATATAAATAAATAATTAATAAAATAAGAAGAGCTAAAATGTTATGCAACCATTGGTGTATATAGAAACCGAAGATGCACACTCAACATCTCAAAACCCTCCGTATAAAATATGCACACAATGGAAAATTATGCAGTCATTTCAAATAATCTCGCGTCGCTTGTGTCTTTGTAAAAATAACTTTAAATCATTTAGGTAAGGTTGAATTTGCAAAATCGTGAGTTTATCGCGTAACTATAACGACTTATGTGTATTGGGGAGTTTTTGCGGCCTATTTTGAGCGCTAATATAATTCGAGGCAGTGCATCTTGGGTTTTTATATGTCAATGTATGCGACTTAGTGTTAGCAAAAATAGCATATTAGTATAACTACTTCAGCAATAGTTTTTGAAATCCTCCTAAGTGAACCGTATTTTCAAATGCCATATATAAAAGTTATTCATTAAGTTAATCACTACACATTATGAAACAAAGTCTTCTGCCACGTCTGCCTGTCTGTTAGCGATAAACTCAAAAAGTACTGAACGGATTTCATGGGGTTTTCACCAGTAAATAAAGTGATTCATGAGGAAGGTTTAGGTATATAATTTGTCAAGGTTTTTTTATTACCAGGGCGGGATAACGTTCGCCGTCTCCGCTAGTATATGCATATATAAAAGTGATAAATAGATTACATGAATTTAATGGTGATAATTTTTGCAGGTGAAATGGATATCCAGTACATATTTACTAGATACCGTTTCAATTGGAATGAAATAAAATATAGTATTTTTTCATCATACAGTCTATTAACACACGTTTTTGGTGAGTAACACTTCTGTATCTCTATTATAAATTTATAATAAACTTTATATTAAATCAGCTGATACTCGCGGCGTCGTCTGTCTTATTTATTATTTTTAACAATATGGCGTACATAGGAAACAGAGAAAATTTGTTGAGGCTGAAATGCCTTTGCTTTCTACTCTTTCTAGTATGTAACTCGCGCTGTCATTCAATTTACAATAACTTTTGGTAGAGTGAACCGATTTCAACGAAACAAAGAATGGATGTTACTCGAGGATTTGTTTTATGATTTATCATAAACGTTGTAGTTTAACGATGATGCATGCACAAACAAAATGACAGACTTTTATAAAAATGAATTAAATGTATTTAATTATATTGTAGCACGGCAAAATGTTTGCACTATGCCTGATGGTAAGCACAGTACAGTCCAAAAACAATGGCGAACACCGAGTGACACACTGTGCATCGCAGGGCGCCGCTGTCATGCCGGCCTGTGAAAAGCTGGATATGCACAGGCTGATCCCGAAACGCGACCCGTAGAAGCGAATCACTATGACGGGCTTTTTCGCCGTATACATGGTGGTTGCGACCCAGTCAGGCTGTAAAAAACCCTACCACCCCGTTTCCGCCATTGCCTCGTTCGTTATTCAGCAGGGTGCACCACGTGCAGGTGAGTTTGGCTTGAGTGTCTCAAGTCTTATGATGAATTATGTATGATGATTATTTATTCTTAGTCACAATTTCATAAAATTCTTTTCATAAAAAATCTGAAAAGTACGTACACGATAAGTTAACATTGTTATTATATATAGGTATAATGGGCTTGTTACATCTCAAAACTTTTATCTGGACATAAAACTGTTTTTTTGTTATCTCTGCTTCCCTGCTTGATGCTATTTATTTAGAGAATTATGTTTACAATAAGAAAAGTAGTTACATGTCTGTGGTTTATTATTTCTTGTATCAACAGTATACGTTTGTACAGGTTGATGAGAGCAATTTTTAAAATAAAGTGCGTGCAAATTTCCTTAAACAGTGGCTTATCCAGGGCTTATATTGGAAGACGGGTTAAACGAAAGAAACCACGATTTCAATTAAGTTATAAAAATGTACATTATATTCTATTGGTATAAAATAGACTTCATATATCCATTCTCCACTGGATAGCTACTTTGTGATGCATACTGGTCAAGACTTCGTCTTTCTACGTTTGTAGTTATATTCGGGTGGATTTTACCTAATACTAATATAAAGAGGTCAAGTTTGTGAGGTTGTAGGGGGTAATATCTGGATGTACTAACCCGATTTTGAAAATTCTTTTATCAATAGAAAGCCACGTTATTTGTGAGTGTCGTATATTAACCCGAAAAATGAAAAGACTTTTTTGTGGTAGTGGGATTTGCAAAGTAACTTGGAGAAAAAACAGGCGAATGAATACGTTTCTTACGAACGCTGCCTTAACGATATATGATTCAGTTTTAGAGAAAAGTTTTAGAAAAAAGTTTTAAGCTTGACAAAATTAACTAAAAAGTCATCGACGGCATCGGTGTTATTACAAAAAAGTTAAATACGTAGTTATGCGGTCGCCAGGACAGGTGATAACAACGCGCTCTCATGAAAATGCTGTGTAAGCAGTATAATTCTCAGTAGCGTTCGTGTAACTCGTGGGAACAATTAGTTAACATGTTTGATTAAGTAGAATAAGGATTCATTCGTTCTGGGCATCTGCTTCTGATCAGAACAATCATTTAAATTAGTATTAATCATATCAACTTTTGTAATTAATTAAATAATAAAATTGTTTTTTTTTTTAATAATAATCGCTCCCGTAAACTTGACTACGTATTGAACCCTGGCTTTAAAAAGGTCTCATATTAAATGCACCGCGGTCGCTGAATGTTCGCCATCTTGCTCTTTTGTCTCGCGTTGGTTACGTTAGATTAGACTTAAGAAAAAGGATGACGCGAACTTGTCTCGGGCGAGCGCGTTGCATTTATTAAGAAACTATTTTAAACCAAGTATTTAATACGTATTTAATTTTTTTGTAATAACACAGTAAATATCTAATTTTATATTTAAATCACGAAAAGTAGTTTTTTATATTTTTGCCGTCCAACGAAGTGAGTACGGGTCAGCTAGTAGACTTTATATATCCATTTACCACAGGTTAGGTACTTTCTGATGCAGACTGGTCAAGTCTTCGTCTTTATACGTTTGTAGTTAGATTCGGGTGGATTTTACCATGAAATAAAACAAAATATTTTCTTCTCAGGAACTCTGTTTGCTATAAGCGTGTTCAGTAAAAAAATGAAAGGTGATGATGCGATTCTGGGTATTATGGCGACTGCTTGTAAAATATGCGGCTCTATCGTGTTCGCGTTTGCGAGATATGACTATGAAATTTATCTAGGTAAGTATGTCTTTATTAAAATTAAAAGTTATAATAGTTATTCAGGAATTATGAATGCAAATATTCAGATGAGAAACTAGAGAAGATCTTTAAATAAAACTTTTATTATTGGAAATGATTGGCTATTGACTATTGGAAAGGTGTGGTGTCTTGGAAATATTTATCTTTATTTGCTAACTAATATTATAAATAGGAATGTAAGTTTGTTTGTTTGATACGCTTTCAGGACTTAACAACTCAACTAATTTTTATGAAATCTTTCATATAAATTGTCAGGAGTATATTTATTTATTCATTCGTTCTGGTTCAACAATAGAACACAGATCAAACTCGTTTTCCTATTAATGTTGGGCACGACGATCTACAAAAAAATTTAAAAAAAAAATTAGAAACAAAAAAATTAACAAAAAAATATCGTGAAAGTTACTACAAAAAACAATTAAGTGTATTATAAAAGTTACATGCAAATATCATTTTTATGTCATCGAATTATTATTAAGACTACTGTAAGCTTTGCTTGTATTTCCATGAAACATATTCAATTCCCTTGCGCTATTACTGTATTCTCTGCAAATTCTGTTTCTGTTTAGTGGATAATAGTAAGAAATATTATTTGAGCTATACGGAACTTAGAAGATGTTTTGGTTCCTGTTGTTTCTTGTGATTATTACATAATACATATACATAATGATATATAGGGTACCTTTTATATAGAAAAAAAGTCATAATAACTGCCGATAGAAGTGAAAACTGGAAACAATGAAATAACTGTGTTCTCTTTTTAATTTTTTAGTTAATTATATTTATTTAGATTTCATATATATATACATATATATATATATATATATATATATATATATATATATATATATATATATTATATATATATTATATCATAGGCTGCAAACGAACAGGTGGGTCACCTGATGCTATGCGATCACCACCGTCCATCCTGTGTTTAGGGAGAGGAGGAGGAAGGAAAGGGGGAAGGGGAAGGGAGGTGGGTCTCCGGCGCTCTCACTGACCGAACGAAACGCAACAATGCAAGCACTGTTACTTCACGTCGGTTTTCTGGGAGAGGGTGGTACTCCCCCGGGCGAGCCGACCCATTCATGCTGAAACCAGTAATAAATTCAGCGTGGCTCTACCACCTACATTTTACATCTAATTTGTTATACCTATTAAAATTATTAACAATAGTCTGGTTTTCACATCTGTTGACACTCGGATCAATAATTATAAACATTTTTATATAGTTCATTAAATAATCAAACATAATGATGAACTCAGTCTCAGTTCGGAATATAAATATTACATGTACACACATCGCTATACTATGCGTCGCTAGTTTGACCCAAGCCGCGCGAGCACAATACCATCGGTCACGCTTACTAGCATGTCATTACGCGAAATTATAAATGTATCTCTTGCCAAAAAATACCGCTCAACGCGCTTATAGAAGATGTTACTTCAAAAAATCAATTATTTCACTTATGCAAGAGAAAAGAAATGAAATTAATTATATGGTTGTATACATTTTTAAATTACGTAGATATATTTATATATTGCTTGTAAAATTGTCTAAATTTAACGAAGTTCTTTATGAAAGGTAGATTAATTTCTTTTTGTATATTCCAGCTCCAATTTTAGAAATATTAAGCGGGACTTCAATCATCGCGCTAAGATCGATAGCATCAAAATTGGTTACTTATCAGGAACAAGGTGAGATAAATTTTGTCAATTATTAATTGTATATAAGGGTTTAATGAAATAGTTTTTTTTAATTTTACAATTTCGTCGATGATTTTTCTTTTAAATTTGGTAAATAGTACCTAAAGAGAGACAGGATATTTCTCTAGTAAAGGTTATTCCAGTAAAATAGTTTTTATTTTGTAGCGTAATAGAGTGAGCTGTAAGCTTATGGTCAAAATAAACACAATTATCTAGAGATACATAATTATTTGATTGAAGAAGGCGTTACTTTACGGAAATCCATCATTAAATATTATAGTAGACGCTACTTTGCACTTCCGCATGGAATTGATTGAACACTACTACGTCTAATTGCAACAAAAAGCGAATCAATTAATATATATATATATACTAGCTGACCCACACAACTTCGCCTGCGTGAAATCAGTTACGTATCGATTCTAATTGTATTTACAAACACGAAAAATCTTAAAAAACCTATAACCCGATTACAGTGTCTCCCACCGTTCCAATTGTGAATCCAAACAATTCAGGGATTCACTCAATCACATACCTAGTTGGTATAGTGAAATGATTTAGACGTATGTGGAAGAAATTTCGGTGAGGCAGACATAGCGCCATCTGTCATTGAGGAACATCTGACCGTTGAATTATTTGTATATTGTTGCTACAACTAAAACCGCGAATAAAATATGGGAGGGTGGGGTTAGGAAAATTTGGGGTTGTAGGTATTTTTTGATGGTAAATAAAAACATACAAAATATAAAAAATTGTCACAAAAATTAAAAAAAAAAACTTAATATGGACACCCTAATCACCGAGAGGTATGAAATATACTTTACGACCTATTCTCATACCTACCAAATATATATTTAAAATTTCATAAAAATTGGTCCAGTCGTTTCGGAGGAGTTCAAACACTAACACCGTGACACGAGATTTTTATATATTAGACTAGTTGGCACGGCAGACGTTGTCCCGCCCTGATTAAAAATAAATCCTTGACAATTTATATACTAAACGTTCCTCAGGAATCACTTTACGCAATGGTGAAAACCGCAAGAAAATCCGTTCAGTAGTTTTTGAGTTTATCGCGAACAGACAGACAGACAGACGCGGTAGGGGACTTTGTTTTATACTATGTAATATATACTAAAACGTTCCTCAGGAATCACTTTATGCAATGGTGAAAACCGCAAGAAAATCCGTTCAGTAGTTTTTGAGTTTATTGCGAACAGACAGACAGACAGACGCGGTAGGTGACTTTGTTTTATACTATGTAATCATATAGTTGGAATTGCAAAGTAGCGTCCACTAGATACATAATTTACTCATGCTGGAAGCCTTTTTCATAGATTTAAACGTTTGACAACTATCTCACCTGATGTTAAGTGACCATGTGCTTTAAGATAGTAAACACGATAAACCTTGAAGGGGCCTGTCCCTCAAGTGTACTTGCCAGAGCACAACTATACGTGCTTGGGGACCGTTAACTTGACGGTGGTAGCTGGTAGGTAGCCAAACGAACTTAGAAAATACCCTACCAATAAGCTGTGGTTGCCATTGAGCTGACGTTACTTCGTGATGCTCATCATGGATATTCACTGGCTGATCATGACAGGTGATGGACCTAAAGGAGCTCTTTGAGTATTGTAATAAAATATACTTCTCTTATGACATAGACTGCGTCTTTACGGTAACGGATCATCATTATCATCAGCCTGTAAGAGCCCCACTGCAGGACCATAGGCCTCTTCCCGAAGGAAGGTATGGGCGTAATCACCACGCCAGCCCACGACGTATTGGTGATTTCAAACTCTGAGATATCCACAGTTCTATGGTTTCCATATATATAGTTGTACTACAAGAACATTTCCCAGGTTCCGGTTTCCTCGCGATGTTTTGCTTCACCGTCAGCCGATATTGTTAACAATTTAAATTAGTAAAAGCGAAATCCGAAAGATTCGTTGGTACATGTCGGGGAACGAACCTGCGGACATCGAAATCATATTCCACCGGTCACACCACTCGACCACCACGATTAACACATACGGTAACACATAAGGGATTTATTAATAAATAGATACTCGCTCTGTCTTCTGTCTATAATAACACGTAATAGTGTTATATTTTATAACAAATCCCTAAAGCATATTACCGATTTGCCAGAGTGTAGGTTTAAGCGCCACGTCAAGCGGTTTTTGGTGTCAGAAAGCTATTATGTAGTGGATCAATATTTGAATGGTGGTGATGTCTGGAATCTGGAATTAACTCCTCCGTGCATCCACTAAAACTACTGTAACTGTGTAATCTATTGTAAATATATTTATGTATATAAACCCGATCAAGTTTCTTGGCAGTTGTTCTTGATGAGTGTGTTGTTTGGCCGAACCGGTGGTAGTTTTGACGTCCATAAGCGCCTCATTAGGGCCTAGATTGAATAAAGTTTTATTGATTTGATATATAACAACGAAGAATACGACTCAAGCTTTCCTTTAAATTAGGAATTTTAAATTAGAAATTCCTTTAAATACCTATATTTTTGCTTCATCTCCCTGTTATATTCTGCCTCACTCACTTTTATATATTTCCAACCTATATTTTCTATTTTTCAAATAAATTCATTCGTACAAATTTGGCTCTAACAATTACAAACAGAATAAAAATATAATTAACCTAATAGATGCAGTTGTTCTGAAGTGATATGCTTACATACATTCGGTAATTGATTTAAATATATATGTTGATATTTATATGAGACTTTTCTTCCACGTTTGTTTGTCTTTGTGTTCAAGAGGGTGTTATCAAGACCGTTCTTAAGTTAAATTACTAAACCAACACCGATTAGATAACAATATCTATTCTTAACAAAAACAATAACGTTATTCCACGAACTATTTACTTAAGTTTTATAAATGTTGTGTATAATTTTATAACGCTTGTATAAAAAACAAGGTAAAAAAGTGTGATAAATATATGTATAAATTTATATAATAAGTATGCATATTTCATTGGTACATGACTAAAATTATAAACTAGTTACGATGAGGTCAAATGCAAATTTATCGATGGAGATATGTTATTTTTTTATACTTCACGGAATTGAATGGCTAGTTAAAATTTTGCAGTTTTTTTTGTATGAACTGCTGTCTATATGCTATTGGCCTGACGCGAACTGTCCTTCAGAGCTTTACTGGATTTTTTGGGTGAGTGCTTAAGACACGCAGACGCGTGGTGCCAACCTCAAGGGCGATAATAAATTTGCACATATAACCAATAATAGGTTTTCTGCCGTTTAAAACCCGATTGCAGCGATACCTACTGTTTCAAATTGTGAATCCCAACTATCCAGGGACTCACTCAAACATATACCCAGTTTGTATGTGAGAAATATTTTAAAATAAGCTTAGAACCCGTTCGCAGCATCACCTACCAGGTCCAATTAAGATAACAAATAACCTACATATATTGCCGATAAATGTCTTCCCAGTACGTTGTCCCAGTAACTTCTGTCCCAATAAGCCTACAACCCGTTCGTAACATCATCTACCGGGTTCAATTAAAATAAAAACTAACCTACGTATATTGGCAGTAATGTAAAAAAAGCTTGAGAGGTCCATGGACCTCCAGTTGGAACGTAGTTCCTTTCCCTTTTTTGTAGGCGTTTACTATACGCTCAGTATAGTTTACATTATAAAATATCAAGTTGATAGAGTTAAATTGTAATTTAAACGTTAAAATATATTCATAAAATAAATAATGATAAATTAAACACTGAATGACATCATAACTATTTTCAACTTGTATTAAAACTTTTTCACACTACATTGTATTAAAGAAAAACATAAATATTAAAAAGATATGAGCAACATGTGTCATCTGTCACTTGCCTGTGACTATTTGTCTAAGAGCTAGGCAACGGTTTCGACAGCGAATTGGCTGCCGGTAAACCTTTACAGGCAAAAATATTGAACTTTATATAATTTTAGAATGTTTTGTTTTTCACTAACTTTTAAACGCTACTAAAACGTGAATTTATTATTGCCAGACATTTTTGATATTAACAATAATGTGCCCGATGCAATTTTTTGTAAATAAAGAAGTATGTTCAAACCATGTTAAGATATCTGTAATTTTATTGAAGTTATATTTCTTTTGGCGCGTTAGGGAAAAATGATGAGAGTAAATTTTTACGATGAACGCGCACACCGTAACAAAAAAATGATGAGAGTAAATTTTTACGTTGCGCGCACACACCGTCACGAAAAACCGACACCCTGAAGTTAGCTATAGTCAACATTTTGTTTCTTTGTATTTGTTGTTTGTATTTCTTTATATTAAAACTTTCATTGTATTAAATACCTTTTTTTTATTGTTAGTGTCGTTTTTTCTACAAACGTAGAATAAGGCGCAAGATAAAATTTTTGAAAAGATTTTTACTTGTTACGCCAAAGAAGTATAACTTCTAATGCGTGTACATAAGTACACACACACACTTTTTTTTAATATTATTTTATTTCAACATAAAAAAGGGTAAATTAAAAATATAATGTATTTTTTTATGTCATAGGAGGCAAACGGACAGGTGGGTCACCTGGTGTTAAGTAATAACTACCGTCCATAGACACTTGCAACACCAGGAGAGTCGTAAGTGCCTTGCCAACCTGTGTTGGAGGGGGAGGAAGCGGAAGGGGAGAGGAGGAAGGGGAAGAGAGGTGGGCCTCTCCGGTGCTCTCACTAATCGAACGAAACGCACTAATGCAAGCATTGTTACTTCCCGTCGGCTTTTTGTTAGAGGGTGGTACTACCCCGGGCGAGCCGACCCATTCATCCTGAAACCAGTAATAGCTTCAGCGTGGCTCTACCCCCTACCAAAACCTATGTATAGAATAACTTAGTTATAACTCTAGCTTAGCGCAACACTGGCTGTATAATAAAGATAGCCATAATTGTGGAAGAGCCTGGTTAACAAAATGAAATATGTTCTTTGCAAGGGAAAAAATAAAATGGTTTGAAATGAATTATTTTGTTTATAAAGAATATCACCAGGCACATTATTGTCAATAACAAAATTGTCTGGCAGTGAAAAATTCATGTTTTTAATAACGTATAAACGTTAAACTTATAAAAGTTACTGACAAAAAATGTTCCTTAAATTATTTATAAATCAAAATGTTGATCTGTAAAGGTGTAATTCGCATTAAAAAATACAACGTTAACCGGCTACCAGGTATCCTGAATCGTGTTTGGAAGGGCATAATATATCTTCATATTAAAGAACCAACTTTTCTCAAATTCTCGTTCTTCCAACGTTGCTGGCTCTTATACTAAGGTGTCGCAAAAAAGTCTAGTTACATTAACTAATTTCTTTTCTTTCGTTATCCTGGAGAACCCCTTGCGTTTTATGGGTCAAAAAGTATCCTAAATGTAACCTTGTAATGTACAGATTTGGCTTTGTTACAGTTTTATTATAGTATAGATAAATAAATAAATCTTGTCACCTTTGTTTAGCAAACATTTTTTTATACAATGAAATAAATGTAACAACATATAAGTGACAGTTTCGTCTACATTAATGTTTCGTATGTGGTCGATAATTACGCACAAAAATGTCATGTAGCCGTAGCTCAGTTATAACGTACTGGGCTTTATATGGTTCGGCGGAGCCGACGGTTCAAATAACGGTGATATTTTTTTTTGGTATTTTTTTTTTGAAGTAGCATAGGAAAATATTGCTTAATTTTTTAGCTAATAAAAAAAAAATACCAAAAAAAAATATCACCGTTATTTGAACCGTCGGCTCCGCCGAACCATATAAAGCCCAGTACGTTATAACTGAGCTACGGCTACATGACATTTTAGAATAACTTAGTTATAACTCTAGCTTAGCGCAACACTGGCTGTATAATAAAGTTAGCCATAATTGTGGAAGAGCCTGGTTAACAAAATGAAATACGTTCTTTGCAAGGGACCAACTTTAAAGAACCAACTTTTCTCAAATTCTCGTTCTTCCAACGTTGCTGGCTCTTATACTAAGGTGTCGCAAAAAAGTCTAGTTATATTAACTAATTTCTTTTCTTTCGTTATCCTGGAGAATCCCTTGCGTTTTATGAGACAAAAAATATCCTAAATGTAATCTCGTAACATTAGTTATCACTGTGCCAAGTTTTGTCAAAATCGGTTCAGTACTTTCAGAGTGATGCGCGTTCACAGGGAAAGACAGACAGACAGACAGACAAAAATTTTAAAAGGGTTATTTTTGGCTTCTATATCGATAACAAAGTCTACCCTGATCAAAATTTTCAAAAAATATTTAATGTACAGATTTGACCTTGCTACAGTTTTATTATAATAATATAGATATCCAAACCTCTTTTAAATAAAAATGTGTAAACTATTCTCTAGAGATTTCTCTTTGGGCAAATTCTGTTATTACGTATACAGCGACAGCACCATGTTCGCTGACACTTTGTTCCACTTTGCTGACACTCGGTTACAATTTGCTGACACTCGGTTATAATTTGTTGATACTTGGTAATGATTGGTGCTTAATCGAAACTTGATTTAAAAAAGAGACATTTAACAATTGTTTTTATCGCTTTGTTCGACGGTGATATATAAAAAATGAAGTTGATAGTAGAATGAAAGTATTAAACCCGAAACTTTAATTTTCTTGTTGTGTATTTATGAAAAGAATGTTTTAAATGAGATTGTAAATTGAAATTTAGAATGTTAGTATGCACTTGGACTTAGCTTGGGTGTAAAGAAAATATTTGTAACTAGTTTCTACCCGCGACTTCGTCCGCGTTGAATAGTTAGTTTGGGCTAACGCCATCATGCAGCGGAAACTCTCAAAAGGAAAAAAAACGATTTGAAACATTCTTCATCGGTGCTCCGCTCTTATTAGTCTTAACGTGGTGATATATAGTCGATAGCCCTCCTCGATAAATAAGCTAATCTAACGCTGAAAGAATTTTTCCAATCGGCCCACTAGTTCCTGAGATTAGCGTTTTCAACCAAACAAACAAGAAACAAACCTTCCAATTTTATAATATTAGTATACGTAGATTACTCTCTACTTAACTGGAGCCGCCATTGAAATTACAATAACTTTTGATAGAGTAGACTGATTTTAATGAAACAAATATTAAGTTACTCACGAAGATATGCTCTATGATTTTATGATCACGGTACTTTATCAGTGATGAGTATTCATACAAACAGACAGACAAATAAAAGTTTCTAAAAATTATTGAAATGTATTTTATTGTTTATTCCTAGACACCTGCAATAATTTTTTCACGAAAATCGAAAAAGTACACACACATTAGATTTAAATTATTATTATATGAATAGAAGATTAAAGCGATACAACAATTGAAAATATCAAACTTGTTTAACAGAAAATAATAATAACAGCGACTGGTGTAGTTTTATGTGTTTAAATCGTATTTATCAAGCTTAAAACGTATTTATCAATTTTAAAACGTATTTATCAAGTTTAAAACGTATTTAACAAGTTTAAAACGTATTTATTGCAGGAAAAGTATACTCCTTGTTCGGGATAGCTGAGACAATGATGCCGCTAGTATTTGCACCAATTTATTCACGAACATACATAGCGACTTTACATATTCTACCGGGAGCAGCGTTTTTGCTAAGCGTTCTAGCCACTATACCGGCCATCATTATATTTGGGTAAGTTTTTCCTGTTTTCTTCTTTATAATTTGACGGCAAATAATGTTTCCGGAATCAATACATGAAATTTATATGTAAAAATATAAAAAAGTGTCTGCTATTTGGCTAGCTTAATCCCCGAAATAACTAAACCTATTTTGATAAGAAGCTAAAAGACTTTAATATTATTAATTACACCACATTAAATATCATTCCGAAGGATTTTTTCGGAATTACCATACATTTACTAATTTCAATTATTGGTAACTCTATCGGCAGACAGTGAAGGAAAGCATTGTGAGGAAACCTGAACCTGAGAAATGTCCTTGTAGTACCACCGTATGTAAGAAAACAGAACTATGGATTTCTCAGAGTTTGAAATTGCCAATACGTTGTGGGCTGGCGTGTTTATTAGGTATGCCCCTTCCTTCGCAAAGAGGCCGTATGGGTCTTTCTTGCAGGCTTATGATGATAATAATCAATTATACAATTTATAATCGGTGAAAAGGTCACAAACATTAAACGCTAATTACAAAACAACAATGAGAACAGTAAAACATAGCATAATGAGATAATGAAACATTATCTCAGACAATATTTGAAGATTGTTATAGTATATATGGGATAAGAAAAATGTTATGATAATAATTATATTGTAATGAAAACGATGCATAAACAACGCTCGATTCAATAGAGATGTATCAATGTACATATTTTTTCAATCCATATAAACGTTTAGATAATAAAGCCGAATGTTTAATATGTGAATGCTATTGTTATTCATATCGGTATATGCAAAACTTAGTTTTATATGAATACTAGCTGTACCCGCGGTACCGCACGCGTTTAGCCGCTAAAATGTATTTCGTTCGGTAATTTTATTTTTTTCATAATTTACAAATTCTACAATATTGATGACAATAATATAGATCATCAATTTCGAAATAATATGTACTCCTGGTATACATTTAAAAAAATCGACAGGGTATAAATAATAACATGTATTTTTAACTAGGTAGATATAAAAAGCAACTGGCGCTGCCTGCAATGAGTAGCATTCGGAAATTAATTGTAGAATAGCTATATGTTGAACTTTTTATGAACTTAATTTAACATATGTTTTAACTCCGTGAGTCGAATGCCCAAATGTTGCCCAAGCTAAATTCAAATTATCTATGAAAATTCCACTAATAGTTTTGATGATTAGCGTTTTCAAGCAAACGAACAATAGACAGCCGAAGTTTTTCAAAATATCCTTATTATTACACTTCTTATATAATCTGTAGTCAGTATTTCGCGAAAAATGTCCATTTACAGACACAATAATTCAGCACACTATTAGTAATTTTACATATCTAATGTTACACAATGTAATAAAACGCGTGCACATCCGCGGGTAACTGCTAGTTTATAATATTAATAGAAATATAATATAAATAAATACAATAATAGTATAAAACAAAGTCCCCTACCGCGTCTGTCTGTCTATCTGTTCGCGTTAAACTCAAAAACTACTGAACGGATTTCTACGCGGTTTTCACCAATGGATAAAGTGATTCTTGAGGAAGGTTTTAGTATATAATTTGTCAAGGATTTTTTTTATAATTAGGGCGGGACAACGTCTGCCTGGCCCGCTAGTATACAATAAAAATAGAAATATAATGATTCTCCTGTCATTTTCACTTGCCTGCCCATTCCAACTAAATATCTTGACCATTGTAATCTAAATATATAAAATTCCAGTGTCATGATGTTTGTCCAGGATTAATTTCGAAACTACTGAACCGATCTTCGTGAATCATTAAATACCAAGTTCCAGGAAGTATGTTCGCAAAAACTTAGATATGCTGGATCTAGTAAAATACCAACATAATTTAAATACTAGAAACAGCAACAAATTGGTCATTCCATGCTTCAGGCTCACTAAATCCTAAAATAGTTTTTTAGGTAATAGTGTTAGGTTTTATAATAATGTCCTAAAACACATTACCGATTTCCCGGATAGTCAGTTCAAGAACCATATCAAGCGGGTTTTAATATGTAAAGGCTATTATAGGATGGATCAATATGTGAACGATTGTGACGTCTGGAAATGACGACCCTCTATGTGCATCTAAGAAGGAATGTAACTATTTATACGACCTCAATCTCAGGGATTACATCGGGAGCGTCATCTCCACTGCCTATCGGAGACGCGGAATCCTGAATAGGGCGCGACGGTTTTTCACGCCTGATCAGCTATACCTCCTTTATAAGGCACAAGTTCGGCCTTGCGTGGAGTATTGTTCGCACCTCTGGGACGGTTCCGCCAAATACCTACTAGATGCCCTGAACAGGTTGCAGAGACGGGTTGTCCGCATTGTTAATGATTCAGACATTACACAATTTGTAGAGCCGCTTCAGTTGCGCAGAGACATTGCGTCATTGAGCGTGTTCTACCGTCTGTATCATAGCGAGTGTTCTGAAGAGCTATTTAATTTAATACCTTCTTCTCTTTTTCATACCCAAAACACGCGCGCTGGGCTCCGGAGCCATAGTTTTACGGTAAATCCTATCTGGGCACGAACTAAAATGTTCGCAACTTCTTATCTCTGCCGTACCATGAAGCTGTGGAACAATCTCCCGGCCAGTGTGTTCCCTCCTTCCTATAATATGGGGTCCTTCAAGCGTAACGTGAAGAGTCATTTATGCAAGCCGGCATGACAGCGGCGACCGGTGAGGGATAGTCTGTCTCTTTGTGGTCGCCATTGTTTTTAGATTATACTGTGCTCACCATTACGCACAGTAAAGTCACTTTGCCGTGCTATAATAAAAAAAAATGTTTTGTAAAAACCGGTTTCTTGGCAGTTCTTCTCGATGACTGGATTGTTTTCTGAACCGGTCGTAGCTTTGATGTTTATAAGTGCCTTCTCAGGGCCTAAATAGAATAAAGGATATTTTGATTTTGATCTTCTTGAAACGTTGGCATTTATATATCATTTGGTCCAACTTGAGAGATACGATAATTTATATTTCGATTAATGGTCGCAATATTTTTGAATTACAAATTAAATGATTGTCAATGTTGATTATTGTTATTAATTGTGAGGTTCATTAGTTTCGAACAGATGGCGCTTCAAATTAGTTTGTTGGGAGGAAACTGTACGACCGACTGTTATAGATAACTCATATATGGCACCACGTTTTACTTTTGAAAATGGTTTATCATATTCTTAATTTAACATATAACAACTGAGCAACAGCAACGCGTGGCCTGGTCAGCTAGTATAATATAAAATAAATTACAATAATAATTTTAGTTTTATTATTCGTTCATATAAAATTCATTAATTTTTATTTTCCAGATGGTTCTATATACAGCACAGAAGAGACAAGAGACAGAAAATTTTAAACATGACCTCTTCCTCTACACCACATGAAGAAATGCCAGATTGTAAGAAAATGGATCCTAATGCGGACGTGAAAACATGCGAATAAGTTGAACATTTAATTATTCCTATTTTATGTATAAATTACACCGTATAATGAAATCCTATTAATGTATTTAAGACAAATATAAATAAAAATGAATATAAAATAAAAATAAAGAGAGCAAAAAATTTACAATGTATTTGAATTTTCACTTATTTCTTGTATATTTCCTTGTTATTGATATACAAGATACACTAGTTTTCTATTACTCGATTGTATTTTTATTTATGTTCTTAGAAGTTTGCTCGTTAAGTCAGGGATATTTAAGTTTTTTTTTATATCATAGGAGGCAAATGAACACCTGATGTTAAGTGATCATTACCGTCTATATACACTAGCAATGCCAAGAGAGTCGCAAATGCGTTGCCAGCTTGTGTTTGGGGGACGACAGGGAGGAAGGGGACTGGGTGGACTTCCGGCGCTCTCACTGACCGCAATGTAAGCACTGTCACTTCACGTCTGTTTCCTATGAGAGGGTGGTACTCCCCCGGACGAGCCGACCTATTCATGCTGAAATCAGTAATAGCTTCAGCGTGGTTCAACCACCTACAACAAACTTAAGTAAGCGTACGTAGCGTAAGCGAAGTGTATATTTTATAAATGAAACTACTTTAGACCCTTTATGAGAGGGTACTAGCTTTGCAGTTACGTTTTTTGGTTACGATATTATAACAAAAAATCGAATACAAGTATTTATGGATGACAGTGAATATATTTATGTTACAAGTTCTCTTCAAGAAGACGATATATAGGTTCATAGCAATGCTGCATAAACGCATGTGTTACTTTATATACGGAGGTATCTATAATAAAGTGTATATAGGTGGTATCGAGAGCGGTTATTTTAGAAAAAATTTGTGGCCAAAATTTTGGGATACATTTTATTTTAATCGTCAAATATTAACGAAAACGTATTTAGTATTAATTCTATAATTTTCACTTTATGTTAGTGTACACATATTAGAGTGTGTTTGTAAATATGCACCCGATTCTTTTATATAATAATTTAGCTCGTTCTTGGCTCATCTTTTTTTAATTCGAGACATTCATAATACTTCCGACAAGCGAAAATAAAAACTGTGTTCTTTTTTGAATTTGTAAATAAACTACAGCCTGAATTATTTAAATATCGTAATTAGTAAATTGAAATTATTAACATTAGCCTGATTTTTACATCTGTTGGCACTCCGCACAATAATTATATATATATACATGTGTATATAGTTTATTAAATAATCAAACATACAATGCGGTACCCAAGCTCAATACAAAATATCAATATTATATGTATACAGGCCTTTATACTACGCGTTACTAGTCTAACACAAGCGAAATACGCCACGAACATGTCGGTGATGAGTTTTTTCTTCTACCAAAAAACCCTCAACACAGTTAAAAGAGTTTTCATTTCAATATAACATACGCTTTCCGTTACGCGAATACAAAAGAAGCGTTTACATTATACAACAAATATATATTTTTTTATTGTTATAAAAAACATACTTAATAAATTTAATGGTAAAATGCCTGATCAATCTTCCCCTAACCCCATTATTTACATGATGAGATAACTTCAATTAAAGCTGTTTAATTTTACGCTCTACTTTGATAGAACGCATACCCAGCGCGAAGCGAGGTTTTAGTGTACGTAAGTTCGTTTTTTTTTGTCACTAAAAGTTAAGTTACTTTTGTTTATCGATTTTTGTACATATCTGAAGGTAGTAAAGTGTTCTCTACTAGAAGTAATGTATAAAGGATCGACATGCGTCCAAAGTGATAGAATAGCAAGCGTGCGTCGGACCGTGCGCGCCGTGATACGTTGTCATTCGCGGTGAGTTATAGCGCTACGTGGCGGAAGCGTTAATTTATAGTGAAACGCATATTTATACATGACGCCGGTACGTAGTTGAATTACTCACAAATTATCACAAGCGGTTGAATTATCAATCTACTGTTATTATTATCTTTATGCCTAAGAGTAGCAAACAGGCAGACGGCCCATTTACTATGGACAACTGCAACACCAGGGACATCACTGTTGTGTTGCCGACCTTGAAGAACGTGTTTCAGTTCCTTTTTGAAGAGCCCTATGTCATATCCTCGAGGCCATAGTGTACCAGGTAACTCATTCCACAAAACTAGCGTGCGTATAATCTACCAGACTAGGCCCCCCTCGGCAGCGGCCCAAGCTTAGGTCCGTTCCTTCGGCGTGGAGTCCTTGAGTACGCTGCTCGCGCGATACAGTGACATAAAATCTTACAACACTGCAACAACATTACAACAACAGTTTAGAAAAATTATCCAACACAAAATACATATAAGAGTTGTTGAGGTATGTATGCTTGGTACACATATATGTTTCAATAACTCATATAAGTATGAATATGTAGCTAAGCTTAGGTTAGCTCAGATAGGTCGCGAATTGCATGAATCAGGGAACAGCCCAAGCCGAGGTGTGCCGCGCACCCTTGAGCTAGTTGGCAAAATAAAATCGGCTGAGTGCCTTAAGCGCTCGCCTTAGTAGTCTGATGAAGCTGTTAAGACCTTGATAGGTCAATAGCGTAGTAAGTTCGAAAAAAAGTGCGTATAATAAAGCTTAATTAAATTTGAAATGAAAGAGAGGTCAAGGTCACTCAATGGGCATTAGAGAATTTTATGATTGACGTTTCTCTACCTGATTCATCCAGAAATTATTGCTTATGTTAATTGTTTTGTGCTTGAAATATTAAGTTTAATTTTTTAATGATTTTGTTCTGTATTTACGATTGTTACACAAATTGAAAAATTGTATTGAAATATCCGTCATTTTCTAGGAATACGTGTAGCGATATAAATCGTGTAATATTAATGGCAATTAATGACAATTTAAATAAACTACAATTATAAAGTTTTTTTAATAACACGATACAAACGTAATACCAGACAATAACGACGTGATATGTTCAAATGTCGCCCTCAGTAAATTATAGCGGAGCCCAGTGAAAGTGATAATTTATTGCGAGACGAATGTAAACACTCGATAGCACGTGTATACCATTCATAAATTACGCATTATTGATTATGGACACTTAGACCATATATTATTATCTTAAAATATGATAAACAATGATTAATTTGATTCTATATATGACTGTTTGCGACTATGTAAAATTTAAACTTTTGAATTTCATCATTTCTAAATACATAAAAATTGCCAAAGATTTAAGTAATAATATAAAAATAGTAAACTTTAATTTCAACAAAGGACTCAAAATATATTTCTGTTTTCCTGAATTCTATTATTTCATAGGTTTCAAAAGAGCTATACTTCGATTTTTTAAGTGTTTTTGGAGATTGTTATTATTTTAAACGCTATTTTTGCAAAAGTATTTTTCATAAGTAAAACATGAAGTACTACGTTTATTGACATATAAAAACCCAAGACGCATAGTCTCGAATAAAAGTAGCGCTCAAAATCGGCCACAAAAACTCCCCAATATATATATATACGTGGTTATAGTTATGCGATAAACTTATGATTTTGCAAATTCAACCTTACTGAATGATTTAAAGTTGTTTTTTCAACGGACGCAAGTGACGCGAGATTATTTGAAATGACTGCATAATCCAAAACTATGCACTGTGAGACGTTAAGTGTGTATCTTGGGTTTTTCTATATCAATAACTACGTTATATTAGTCTATGTAACTTTAAAAACCAATAATCAAAATTATCTTACTTTTCAATAACAAAAAAAAACGAATGTATATAGGTACACATGAACGTGTTTAATTGCTCAGCAAGTACTATTCAAAATTTCTTGTACTCGTTTTGGAAGAAAACTGTAATAGTTCATTTTTGTTCTGGTTTAGCTGTTATATCCACATTATGCATTTAAAACTATAGTGCGGTTTTGTTTGGGTAGTCTTGTGAGCTATACAAAGAAATATTAGTTCGTCCACAAATGGAATACTGTTCTCACCTCTGGGCCGGAGCACCTCAATGTCATCTACTTCCTCTTGACCGTATCCAACGTCGAGTGGCTCGAATCATCGGCGACCAGATGCTGTCCTTAAGGCTCGACACTTTGGTGCTCCGTAGGGACGTTGCGTCGTTTTGCGACCTCTACAAGATCTACCACAGAGAGTGCTCTGAAGAGCTGTTCGGACTGATACCTGCTGCTGAGTTCCGTTACAAAACGAGTCGTCACGGACTGAAACTCAATTAGTGTCATCTCAATGGTCGGAAGTCATCCACTGTGCGGTTCTCAAATACGTTTTTTCCGCGTACGTCAATGCTCTGGAATAAACTCTTAGCGGCAGCGTTTCCAGACCATTACAATTTACCACAATTCAAGAAAGCCTAATTGTTTCTCAAGGGCCATCGCAGGTATCCATGGGCGGCGGTGATTACTTACCATCAGATGACCCGCATGGTCGTTTGCAATCATTGGTATAAAAAAAATATTTAAATGAGTGCGTGCGTCACACGCGATTGAAGTAAAACTTATTAATTTGTTACTTACATAGAAACCAGATGGCAGCACGGTCGCACGCCCTTATATACATAATTAATTCGATTGTATGATTTTTATTATTATTCAAATTAATATTTATTATTAACTTTCTTTGCATTTTCATTGCATTGTCGCCCAGTTACTTCCTTGTCGCACCTAAAGAAGTTTCACTTAAAAAAAACTTTTCAGACTATTAATTACTCTATCAGATTTATGTATGATTATTTCATTATCACAAAGTTGACTTTCAGGTGATTCCAAAGAGGTTATATACGTTGTAAAAATTATTACAGTTAATAACACAATCGGTCTCCACAGAAAAACATTTGAATACACTCATATAAACATTTGTTTAACCTCCTCCGAAATTTAAATGGCTTTATATATTCACGAGCTTTCATAATTGGTCCTTTGACAGAATTTAACAGTCCAGCGATGGTGGACGTTTGAAATGGAAACTGTAAATCAAATACGTGAAAAAACCGTTTTTTTTTGCGTCAATTGATAAATGTTACCAGTTTTGTTTTCTGGTAGCATTTCAATACTCCGCTCTGTGTGCTGTTACAATAAAAACTGTTTGGATGGATATTTCATTCTAACGTTCGATATTTTTTTGTACGTACATTTTTTATTATATTTTCGTTACGTATCTATTATTCCGTGATCTAAAATTAATTTTCGTAGTCAGAATTTAAATTTTATTAATGTAATATCGGAGTTGGATATTTTTTTGTTTGTTTGAACATGCTAGTCTCTGGTACTATTTGTCAGGTAAATAAAATATATTCATATTTTTTAGCTTATTTATTGAAAAAATGTTATAGGCTTTATAATATCGTGCTAAAACCTTTAGAAGCAGAGCTATTTATGTAGAAAATGTAGGTCAGAAATGTGCCTAATCGAGAACGAAGACTAATGCAGACGAGCTGTGTGGTATCAGTGAATGTAAGAGACACCATACTGACCGGGTCGAACTGTGAATGCTTATGTTAGCTAGGTACCGGGACGCTGCTGCTACTGGGAACAGCCGAATTATGAATGCCCATGTCAGCGAGGTATCGTGCAGCGAACTCAGTCGCGTGACTTGCTAGTTATATGTAACAGTTGTGCCTTATACGGGATTAGTTTTAACTTTCCGAATTGTGTCGTAAATAATTCTGAATTTTTAAAAACTATACGCTCTTAAATTATTGGTTACACTTAATGTTATATAAGAATATAAGTTTATTTATGATAGTCTTAAATAATTTAAATTAGAAATCTTGTACGGAAATTATTAAACAGGCATATATGTCATTTGAGGATAAGTGGTCTCTAAGCTAGTGTAACAGGTTTGAATCACGATTAGTCATAATTCATAGATTGCCATTTCCCCTTTAGATCAGAAGAAGAGAACTTCGGAAGTATTTTACTTTTGAAAACAAATAAATGTCGCTGTGTTATTACAACAGTTGAATATTGTACAAGTTTTTTTTATAGAACATATGCGAATGTTGACGTTGCAAGTGTTTATCAGCGTCCGTCGATTGTCTTCACAAAGAAAAAAAAATCGTAAAGTAATGCAATGTGGTATTTATGTTCTTTAATATCTAAACCATTGTCTAAGAATCTTTAAGGGATATGTTACAAAAATTTTATAAAAAGACTAGCTTCGGCCCGCGACTTCGCCTGCGTGGAATAGTTACTATTTACGCAGCGCACGCAGCGGAAGCTCTCAAAAGGAAAGAAAAACTCCGATTTTGAAACTTTCTTCATTGGTGCTCCGCACCTATTGTAGTTAGCGTGATGATATATAGTCTATAGCCTTCCTCGATAAATGAGCTGTCTAAAACTGAAAGACATTTTGAAGTCGTACCTGTAGTTCTTGAGTATAACGCGTTCAAGCAAACAAACTCTTCGGCTTCATAATATTAGTATAGATGTTTCTTGATTTGAGAATAATAATCAGATTTTTTTTTTAGCACGGCAATGTGACTGCACTATGCCTGATGGTAAGCTCAGTACAGTCTAAAAACAATGGCGACCACCAAGTGATGCTCTATCCATCGCCGGTCGCCACTGTCATGCCTGCCTGCGAATAGCTGGATATGCACAGGCTGATCCCGAAACGCGACCCGTAGAAGCGAATCACTATGACGGGCTTTTTCACCATATACATGGTGGTTGCGACCCAGTCAGGCTGTAAAACCCTACCACCCTGCTTTCGCCATCGCCTCGTTCGTTATTCAGCAGGGTGCACCACGTGCAGGTGAGGTTGGATTGGGTGTCTCAAGTCTTATGATATTATTCGACACCCCTAACACCCCAAAAGATTGTATATGATCAATACCAGCAAAGGTTACAACGCATTATTAGAAGAAAAAAAGGTAAATATATATATATATTAAAACTATTTGATTGACAAAAATACAACTGGTTAGTTGGAAGAAAATGCTTATAGCATTAAGCTGCCGAGCTTAAGTGTACAAACAAGAAAAAAAAGTGCAACAGTATTCGTTCATTCATTCATTCATATAATATGGACGAGCTATCTTCAAAATAGGTAACTTATCCATGAACTTTTAAATAGTCCATAAGCGTTGTACTTTCTAGGCTATTATAAATAAGTTGGGCATGCGTCTGGGATACAGATAAAAGTTCCAGATGGATGGTATATAAAGTCAAAATTAGGTACATAAGTTTTCTAATTGAGTTTTAAATACTAAACATTCTACATGAAAAATTCATTACGTGTTTAACTTATACAAATAAAAAACTCGCTTCTACAACCGTAATTAATGTTATAAAAGTAAAACATAAATTTATATTCTAGAAAGATATCAAGTAACGACGATATTAATATTAAAACGTTTGAGATTAACTTTTAACGTTAAAATTGAGCAAAAATATAAAATCAAAAGTAATTCTTGACTTTTCGTATAAAATCAGAATAATTATACAAGTTCTAATATATTCGTAATTTATACCGAGTCACGTTTAAGACGGGAGTTAATCAGTAAAGATATGGAATGCGAGTTAATTAACTCTCACATCGAGAATGGAAATAATTGCCCGAAGAATTAAAGCCGGTACTGCACGAAATGCGAAGATTTGTCTGCAATTATATTTTATGTTTCTTTTTCCTACTTTGGCAACCAATCCTGTAGGGGTAAGGAGCAAATCCTTGCCTTACATATATATGTTTCGGGTGCCCGTTTGTGGGAATAAAGTTGTTTGTTAGGTAACAATTATTTAAAAAAAAATTGATATAACATACAGACACTTCATTTTTATTATATATTTTTCACCGGCAAATAGCGAACGTTATAAAAAGTAATTAAGTCTATTTTAACTTAGACTAGTTGTTTATCGTGGCTTCACCCGCAGTGCTATCTCTAAAACAGTTATAACGGTGAAACGGGTACGGACCGATTTTCACGGGACTTTCACTGGCAGATAGCTGATCTTAATGGAAGTAATTTAGGTTACTCTATTTTAGACTAGCTGTTATCCGCGACTTCGTCCGCATGAAATTTAACAAAAATATGTTGTTCACTGTAAACATGTGCGTAAGACGTCCGTTGGACTGGACTCCAAGAATAAATATAATTAAAATTCATATATCTGTACCTATGTATGTAATTTGAATTATATTGCCTTTTTGGTCATTATGGCGGCCATTTGATTTTATTTAGGATATATATTTTTATTTAGGATATATATTTTTATTTAGGATAACAATAATAACATATAAGAATATTGTATCGAGTTTAATGAGCACTATTTAAATTGTCAAATATTAAAAACTGCTTAGACAGATATAAAGTTTTATATCTTGGTTTATATTTAGTTACAACCTTTTATTTAAGAAGACAAAGAGCTTTTCTATTAAAATAGGAAATAAGTACACTATATTAAATTAAAGTTCTCGTATTTTGTAAGGTTTCACCGGTGACAGAGGACTACGTAGGTCTTGTCTTTTTAGGATTGAATCATTACTCGTAACAATGAAATTTAACCTGATATAATTTTGAAATTGTGTCTTTATTTAGTTACACTTTTATGGGCACTTAATGACAGTAAAATTTACTAGCGGCCTGAAATATGAATTTCATTGTTCATTCGCTTTGGCCGATTCCTTAAGCGTAAATAAAATTACAATGAAGCGTTTTGATTTTTTAATAATTTACGTAAGATTGATCTTAGAAAAATCTAATTATAAGGAATGAAGAAAGTTCTATTGTTATGATAAAGTTTAAAGTATCTTATTATAAAGAGTGGCAACCATGAAAGTATCACTGAATCAAGTGTCGTTTTATATTGATTCGTATTTTTTATATGTGGCTAGGGATTAGGGATTAATCAAGGATGTCAGAACACCAAATTGTTGAAGATCTTAAACTAGATATTTTTCAAGAAGGCTTTTTTAATGCAACCCTAGATTCTATAGAAATACATTGTTTTATAGATTATTAATGCACATAATGATATCTTTGCCATAACCTAAATGAATTTTAAGAACAAAGTTTAAAAGGTTAAATTTAATATGGTACGTTTAAGCTCATGATGATAAAGTTAAACATAAAGTAAAAACTTTTGATTTTCCAAAAATATTATTGATATATTGATTTTAAAATGTTAGTAAACAATTTTTTATATAATAGGAGGCTAACGAACAGGTGGGTCACCTGATGTTAAGTGATCACCACCGTCCATAGACACTTGCAACATGAGGAGAGTCTCAAGTGCGTTGCCAGCCTGTGTTTGGGAGAGGGGGGATGAAGGAGAGGGAGGTGGGACGGGAAAAGGAAATGGGCTTCCGGCGCTCTCACTGAGCGATTGAAACGCAACAATGCAAGCACTGTTACTTCACGTCAGTTTTCTATGAGGGTGGTACTACCCCGGACGAGCCGTCCCATTCATGCTGAAACCAGTATTAGCTTCATCGTGGCTTTACCACCTACAAGCGTACAAGAGTACATCTACAAGAGTAAATGTATATGTTAATGGCTGGAGCTAAGTGGACACGATGCAGTACGTCATTGATCCGAGCACGCTATATATCGAGTGGAGCCGGGTAAACTCGAGTCAGCGTCACTTACTTGAGCGTAAATATTCACTTTGGTTCGCTATTTAAAATGAAGCCAAAATGCGTCTGCAGAAGCTATCGCTTCAAAAAATAAGAGTAGCCGTCGAATATGATTGTTCTGTTAGTGTCGTGGTGTAAAGATGTGTTTATGTAGCCAACACGGAAACTCATTATTGGATTTGAATAAACACATAATCATTTAAAATAAAATTGCTTCGAAATTTAGTTTGAGTTTGGATACCAACACTAAGAATTAAAATATAAAAGTATATTTTCTAATCGCATCGCTTGTGTTGTGCAACGCTACCCTAAACTATTCCTAACTTTACAGAACAGGCCCAAAAACTCTTGACAAACGACACCAGTGTAAGTGAGAAGCGATGTTTTGCGAGGAATGATTTCCCTAAATCTAAATAATGGTTGGTATAACGTACAATTATTAATTCGGATGGTTGTTTTGTTGACTTTGAAATTTTGCAAACGATTATGAAATTAATGTTTAATGCGTAGCAATAATTGTTATATGTAATTCACCTCTGATAGTAGTAATAATATTTAATTATATTATTTCTATATATATATATATATATGCACTTCTAAAAAAAGTTTAACGCTCATTATGAAACTTGGAAAGGATTATTTGTACACTATTAGCTATTTTAAGAAATAAAAAATATGAATTAATCTACGAAAATTAATTTAAGAAAATATATTTTTCATGTTCAAATATTCATTTAAAAAAATCATATTAAATTAAGTATAAATTCAACTGCTTAGTTATTTTATTGTAACTTTTTAATATCGGTTAGTGGGATTCGTATTAACGCATACGTATTGATTACTCAAGTCCTTAAATCTTTAGTTCATTAACCAATCTTTGTACTACTAAAAATTATGTATCTAGATCGATAGATATATATATAGATATAATATAAGCGTATTACTAAAATGGGAACATCAACATATTTTACCTGTCCGCTTCATGTGAAAACAAATTTGCTATCACCGCCTGTTGTTGTGTTTTCCAATGGGATCTAAAAGAGTTTCATAACTACGCAATGCATTTTGTTACTGTTAACAGTGATATTTAGAGAATTTCTTTTGGAAGGATTGTATGTATAATATAGGTATATTATATTTATAGAAAAGTAACGAGCCCGTCGGACATTATCCCGGCCTGATAATAAAAAAAACCCTGACAAATTATATACTTTTGATTTTAACACTTTGATCACTTTATCTACTGGTGAAAACCGCTTGAAAATCCGTTCAGCAGCTTTTGAGTTTATCGCGAACAGACAGATAGACGTGGCAAAGAATTTTGTTTTATTATATGAAATTATAGAAACGACTATGTGTTGTAAAGAAGTAGTAATAAACATTTTTCCAACGACGACTTAAATTTATAAGATACTAGCGGGCCCGGCAAACGTTGTCCCGCCCTGATTAAAAATATATCCTTGACAAATTATATACCAAAACGTTCTTCATTAATCACTTTATCCACTGGTGAAAACCGCATGAAAATCCGGTCAGTAGTTTTTGAGTTTATCGCGAACGGACAGACAGACAGACGCGGTAGGGGACTTTGTTTTATACTATGTAATGATATCAACACTAAAGAAATATTTACATATCTAATTGTGTCTAATCTAGACACATTAACCTTGTTTAGCTTTTACAAAACTCTTTTTCACGTAAAAATAGACATGGCAATATAAAAGCCTGTAAGTCTTGGAGATATGATAGCGTGTTTGGGCACCGCGTTGATGGACGTAGGTTCGAATCCTAGCAACTGAGGTCGGAGGATACGGTGAAGGACAACATCATGGTCGCAGGGCTTTTTCTAAGTTTGCCTGGCTAGCTACTATCCTCAAGTTCAAAATCTCTCGACAAGTTTCTATGATTATTATCAAACGTGTTTTGACTTTACGTGCTTTGTCATTGACGAATTAAAATAAAGAATCTATAAAAATTTGGAAATAGTTTTTTTTACCGTTTACGAGTCGAAGCTAACATTTCATTTATATCCGTCATACTCCACACTCCCTGTGTTTACTGATATAGAATATTTGTACAGTGTTTGTCAAAACAATCCTCAACCAAATTGAAACTTAAAAATATATGGATGAAATTCGACAATTGGGTGACCATTAGGTGCTATTAATTTATATACTAATATATAAAGCTGAAGAGTTTGTTTGTTTGTTTGGTTGAACGGGATAATCTTAGAAACTACTAGGCCGATTTGAGAAAATTCTTCAGTTTTATATAGCTCATTTATCAAGAAAGGCTATATATCGACTATCGGCTATATATATAGACTATATATCATCACGCTAAGACTAATAAGAGCATCGGAGCATCAATGAAGAATGTTCCAAAATCGTTTTTTTTTCTTTAGAGGGTTTCCGCTGCGTGTTAGCCTTAGCCCAAACTAACTATTCAACGTCGACGAAGTCGCGGGTAGAAACTAGTTACAAATATTTTCTTTAGACCCAACCTAAGTTCAAGTGCATACTAACATTCCAAATCTCAATTTACAATCTCACTTAAAAACAATTCTTTTCATAAATAAACAACAAGAGAATTAAACTTAATTTACATTTCTAACGATTTGAAAACAATCTATTATACATTAAATTCAGACACTTCATAAATATTCAGATTCATTAAGAAATTGTCAATCGAATTATTTACCGCAGCGTTTTTCATTGAATTTCAAACACAAAGGACACCTATTAACGTTGAATCGACTTAGCGCAATGTAGAATCATCGCGGCGGCGACATAAAGCCGACGTTATTATACCTAGATCGTTAATTATTTTCAAAACAGTATTTAAAATTTGAAAACCTCATTAAGATACGCACGAACCGGCTCGCATAAAAGGTTTGAGAATAATATAGAAGGTAATTTTCGCTTATTCATTAAATGTAATTAAAAGGGGAGCTATAATGATGGCGGCTCGGTGAAATTAATAACATGCAAAATAACAAGCAAGTCAGTGGTTGTGCGTAATACTTGTTTAATACTCGAAGCGAGAGCTTTGTACAGCTCGTTAACGCATGTAACAAGGGTTTCTAAAACTTCGTGTATTGTCACCTTTATTTATGTCTCGATATATAATTTCTAATAGGTAAGGCTCTTATGCTACCTGTTTTATTATGAATCTCCACTACGTGTTATATTTTATAATTTTTAATGTTTATAGTTTACTAGCCTATTCCTTGGACATATAAAGTACGTACCTCGAAAAATGTTGTATCAAATGGTAGTCCGGTGAAGCTGTTAAGACCTTGCTAGGTCAATAGCATAGTCAGTTCGAAAAAAAATTTGTATCAAATGGTTATGATACGTTTAGGAGTTATGATGCAATTGAGCCTCGAAGGAACTATATCTTTATCACATATCGTGTATATGATGGTACATGTATATTAGGGTAGTTTTTTCAAACGACTATTTCTTTCGGTCAACAAACAAAATGTTGTTGTAAATATGTATAAAAATATACCTGATAATTTGAGCCCTTAATATTAACCCCAAATACTCTTCCAGACCGTGAGAATATTTCCCATATAAAATACATGTAAACATTTCTTTTAAATTTTTGTATCTCGATGGCACTTTATAAAAAAAGCGCAAGAACCAAATGCTCAAACTCATTTTCCCATTTCTAATATTAGTAAGGATTATCAATCTAAATAATAACTTGGTCATCACATTAAATTCTTCGTAACGAAATTTATTTTGAATTCGCTATTATAAACATAAAAAATCCCGATTGTCGTTTATTTTGAGAACCAGTGACTATTCAATCCCATAGGATTTTACCAAATTCCTCTTTATAAGCGATTGTAGGTAATTTGATTTACGATCAGTAGTGACTAGGTTCGAACGCTCGAGCTGTCTAGATTGAATTGATGCTTAGATTGATCGATGTTTGAGCTCGAGTTTAGAGAGTGGAGGGATCTGAAGAGGCATTCAATTTGATTACCATTGTATTATAATATTTTATTCAAATAAGTGTACAACGTTTGAAGTGTTATATTTAGGAATAATTGTAGCTTTTAAGTTTAGCAATTCAATTTAATTCAAAACTACTTGATCCAGAGTCTCATGATGTTATGATGTTGGCGGTAAATAATGACTTTAAACTCAAGATAATACTATTTAGAATTATAGTAATAGTTATTTAAATAACCAGAAAATAGAACCAAGAAATTAAAATCTTAAGTAGAAGTTGCTGATTTTTGTAGCAAGCTTTTTAATAGTTACCGACCTGAGAATTTTTGCGTATTGAATCGATGAAATATTTTTTTAAGACTTGTGAAAAAAATTTGTTCGAGAGGAAAAAGGTTAAATGAATTTAGTTAAGAAGATGATTACTTTGTTTCAAAAACTTAGATATTGTTTTAAAATTGAATTGGTTTCCTTCTAAAAAATACATTAAAGATAATAAAAACGCGGGTGGTAGAGCCACGCTGAAACTATTATTGTTTTCAGCATGAATGGGTCGGCTCGCCCGGGGTAGTACCACCCTCTTATTAGAAAACTGACGTGAAGTAACAGTGCTTGCATTGTTGCGTTTCGTTCGGTCAGTGAGAGCGCCGGAGACCCATCTCCCCTCCCCTCTCCCTTTCCCTCCCCTAACCCTTCCCTCCGAAAGATGGCAACGCATTTGCGACTCCTCTGGGGTTGTTAGTGTGTATGGATGGTGGTGATCACTTAACAGCAGGTGCCCCACCTATTCGTTTGCCACCTATAACATAAAAAAAAAAATAAAAAAAAAAACGCGGTTGAATTAAATCACGAAACTCTTTTTTTCCGTGCTTTTGATGTTATATAACGATGTGGTCTAATATGGTAAACACGTTAAAACTAGAGAGGAACTGCTTCTCAAGTGCAGCTACTGGAACACATTTACATTTTTTTTAATTTTTTTTTTGTGGCACGGCACAGTGACTTCTCTATGCCTGATGGTAAGCACAGTACAGTCCAAAAACAATGGCGACCACCGAGTGACACACTATCCATCGCCGGTCGCCGCTGTCATGCCGGCCTGCGAATAGCTGGATATGCATAGGCTGATTCCGAAACGCGACCCGCAGAAGCGAATCACTATGACGGGCTTTTTCACCATATATGTACATGGCGGTTGCGACCCAGTCAGGCTGTAATACCCTACTACCCCGCTTTCGCCATTGCCTTGTTTGTTATTCAGCAGGGTGCACCACGTGCAGGTGAGGTTGGCTTGGGTGTCTCAAGTCTTATGATGTTATTTGACACCCCTTACACCCCAATTGCTTGCTGACAGATTTTTATTTTGATGGTGGTAGATAGCCAGATGGGCTTAGAAACAGGTCTACCACTATACAATAATGTCATCACAATGCTTACTTCATCGATAGCTCCAACTTAGTCGTAAAGATTTGAACCTACATCTTAAACTGAACATGCTATCAACTGGGCCATCATGACCTTCAAGTTATAAGCTTCTCAAGTGCCATAAATATGGGAGAGAGCTACGTAGAGTTGGCCATGTAAAAGCATGTGATAGTAAGGTCCAGGTAACAGACGGCGTCTGTAAATTAATTAATGAAGCGGGGTTTCTTTACTTTACTATGGACTATATTAAACTGGGCTGGATTCGAAAACTCTATATTATAACTAACTTTTGCTCGTGAATTTACTAGTAGTAACACTGATTTCATTTATTTTTCGGGAAGAGTACATTTTTTTTATGAAAGATGTATTTTCTGTACCCCTGACAACGTTTAACCAGAATATCACAAAAATCGGTTAAGTAGTTATAGCGTGAAAGCGAAAAAAACAGACAAACAAACAAATAAATAAAGTAAAAAAAATGTATTATTGCATTGTCATACACTAATTAAGTAGTTCGTAAATTCATGATAAGTCTTTTCAATGTACACACAAGACGGCTCTGCAGATTTATTAAAGGATATAAATGATGGGAGCAAAATAGGAATGCATAGGAATGAATGCAGTTTTTATGCATAATTTTATTTTCTAAACAACAATTACAATGTAACTAAATTAATAACTATACATTATTGCTTCTCTACGTCATTTGGTTTCTCGGCCCGATTTCTCAAAATATCTTTTTTATGTTCAAAATACAGCCATCTGTAAAGGAGACGCAAGAAATTTAATACCTCCGCAGTCTATTATCTATTAAAATAATAGAGCTATATTTTTAAATTTGTAAGGTTTAAGCATTGTTTAGTCTATGTCTGGAAAACAAGAACAAAGAATTGTAAAATGAGCACAATTTTATGATTCTTTAGAATATTTTTGTTTATTTTTGTATCATAGTAGGCAAACGAACAGGTGGGTCGTCTGATGTTAAGTGATCACCACCGTCCACAGACACTAGCAACACCAGAAGAGTCGCAAGTGTGTTGCCAACCTTTGTCCCAAGCGCTCTCACTTTTTTTTTTTTTTTAACGTGGGGAAATCCCTTATGGATACGCCACCCTCCCGGGGGAGAGGGTGAGTTATGTCCGACTCGCACGGACTAAAACCTCACGGTGTACGTCTTCCGCTATAGTTGGGGCGGCACGAGATCTCTATAGACTTCATCGTGCCACCCCAGCGGTTGGCCCAGCAGCAAAAGGGTCGCCGCCGGGCCCCGTCTTGTTAGGAGACAGCCGTGTACACACCGGACATCTCCTCCGTCCGCCGGACCTGTGCAATGGGAAGGTGGGCCCCCCGACCCATCTTCCCTGGTCCGGTTACAGTGGGAAGAGGCGGTCAAACTGACGCCTCCTCCTGCCCGTCCCCCGTTGGCGGAGACGGCCACTTTGAGGGTCTTCCTCACGGACCCTCTCCGCCGCCTCCTTCTGCGAGACGACTTCCTCGCAGAAGGAGGCCATTGCATTCCAGTTATCCTCACTACCGAGCATGGCTGCAACCACGCTCGGCAGTGAGAGATCTTGCCCTACCGCCGCAGCCAGAGTGCGACGTTGCTCCTCCCACGCAGCACACTCAGACAGAGTGTGCTGCGCGGTGTCCGGGTCAACGCCGCACTGATGGCATACGGCGGTCGGCTCCCTGCGTACTATCCGGTGCAGGTACCAACCGAAGCAACCGTGCCCGGTCAGGATCTGCACCAGACGGAACGTCAGGGAGCCCCATCCTCTACTATACCAATCCGGCAGGACCGGGCGGACGGCGTCGATCGTGTATCGACCGTACCGCGCGTCCGCCAGGTCCCGCCTCCACCTTTCCACTACTTCTTCCCTCGACGCTTTTCGCTTTTCCTCTATTTCTCTGGGAGCTAGAGGCTCCCCCATTCGTTTCTTAACCGCCGTATATTGATATACGGCGGCAAGCACCTCCGCCTCTAGCTCCCAGGGAAGGGAGCCGGCTAGCACCATGGCCGCCCCCGAGGACACCGTGCGGTATCCTCGTATCACCCTCAACGCCACGGTACGCTGCGCAGCTCGCAGCGCACGGATATTTGTGGCGTTGAGGGCGTCGACCCACAACGGTGCCCCGTAGGCGGACAAAGCGCTCTCACTGACCGAACGTAACGCAACAATGCAAGCACTGTTACTTCACGTCGGTGTTTTTGTGGGTTGGGTGGTAGTACCCCGGGCGAAGCTACCCGTTCATGCTGAAACCAGTAATAGCTTCAGCGTGGCTCTTACCACCTATAGTTGCTTTATTAATTGTTCGTTATATCATAGTTTGCTACTTATGATATGTTTCATTCATGAGTTATAATGAAATATAATTAAAAGAATAATACTAAGTATTAAGGCGATGGTAGCTCTGTGGTTAGCATGTTCGGACACTGAGTTGATCGACGTAGGCTCGAATCCTTGGGAATGAGACAGAGCTCTCAGTGATGGAAAAAATCGTGATGGAACTATAACATGGTGGTAGGGCATTTTTTACGCTCATGAGGCTAGAGCTAGGTATTCTCAAGTTGAAAGTTCATCGTCAAAGCGTGTTCCGGCAGTTGCACTGGAGTGCCAGTCTCTCCATGTTTAGGTTAAACAATTAAAACAACGCTTAGAATTTTGGACCACGTCATCATTTAGCTTAAGGCTAGGTTGTGATCAAACTAAAACTAAAGTATAAAAAAGCGATATATATAAATTATGATTGTGTTACCCGAATATCAAAATTGCCGGCAAGGTAAGCCCAGCTCCGAGAAGAAATACTGCTCCCGGTAGTATATTCAGCGTGGATATATAAACTCTAGAGTATAGAGGTCCGTATACTAGAGGCATAGTCGCTTCAGCTAGTCCGAAAAGAGAGTTAACTTTACCTGTAATAAGGTCATAACTTTTAATATACATTACTAGCAAATTTCTCTATTTTATTTATCTAATGATTTTCCCGTCGAATTAAAATGAAACGGAGTAATTTAAAAGTATGCTTTGTAACAATTAGTTCCACCATGTTAATAAAATTCACAGCAATCCGATTCCACGAAAATTCGCATTATGGGTATACTATGAACTTAGTTGCATTATCTGGTGTATCCGTTCCTTATTTACCTTTTTAAGTCTGTAAAACTGATTTCACTGTAATTATCGATATATACATGAAATAATAACTAACTGACATATCACAACCGAAATTACTTTTAAAGCTTTTTGAAAATTTAATCCTGAGGGTGCTAAAAAAGGAAATGAAAGTTTATATGAGAATCTGTTATTTTAATTATTTTCAATCTCAAATTCTCAAAAAGTCGAAAAAGCCGCAGGAAATTGCTTGTTCTGCTCTAGTATTTATTCGTTTTTGTTTTCTAGAAATTTGTAACTTTTTTTTTAATACTACAATTATTACAGCCATCAAAGACATCTAGTCGATCTTATAAATCACGATAGAACAAATAATAACTGTCTCTCTGGGAATTTGTTTAAAATTATAGTTATTAGAGTTATTATTAAAATTAAAGTCAGTGTTAATTTTTTGAACTTACCAAATTCTTCGCCGCTTACTAACTTAGTTGCTATTGAGCGCATCGCTATGAACGAGGTCCCATTTAAAATTTCAAGTAACGGTGCTGAAATAAAGATGAATTTCGTTGAGTTTGAGTATTTATTAACTTTAAGATCGGTTGAGAATATTTTTTCTTAGAAGTCTAAAGGGATTTTAGTGATAATTATGGAATTGTTAAAAGAGGAATTAAGTATTTTTAAGTAATCTCAGAACAATGTGACGTACAAAAATTTTTTGAAGTTATACTTCTTTTGGCGCATTAGGGAAAAATGATGAGAATAAATTTTTAAGATGCGCGCGCACTCCGTCACCAAAATCCGACACCCTGAAGTTAGCTGTAGTCAACATTTTGTTTCTTTGTATTTGTTGCTTGTATTTCTTTGTATTAAAACTTTCAATGTATTAAATACCTTTTATCTATTGTTAGTGTCATTTTTCCTACAAACGTAGAATAAGGCGAAAGACAAAATTTTTGAAAAGATTTTTGTCTTGTTAAGGCAAATAAGTATAACTTCTAACGCGTGTACATAAGTACATACGCACTTTTTTTGTTATTTTATATGTATAAACAAAACTGGAGTGAAAACTTCTTTAAAACATCCATTCGGGTTGGCGTCATTGATGACCTCGACATGCTCGTGATGTATTGTGCTTTCGCTAATCTAGTGATGCGTACTATAAGCGTATAAATGTAATATTGATATATTGCAGCTCATCATACGTTATGTTTGATTGATTAATAAACTTTAAAAAAAAATATATAAATACTGCTTTGAGTGCCACTAGATGTAAATGTCAATATAGAAATTATGAAATTAAAATAATTCGCACTATAATTAATTCAAAAATTCGAAAGCGACCACAGTTAACCCCCTTGTTTAAGTATTCACTTCTGTCAGCAATCCTTATGACCATCTCGACATTTTTTTCTTAGAAATCACTATCCAATACCTGTGGTCGCCTAGTGGTCGAAATCGACCATAATTAATTTTGATATTCGATAAAACCAAAAAGATTAATAATTATTTCAGTGGAAGATCAATTATTTATCAATGAATTATTAATGTATATTATGAATGTACGTACATATTATATATTATTTCATTATAAGATTAACCTACACATTGACCAGTTAATTTCAAAGGGCATGTAAGGTATCGAACGTAAATCGTGTTAAAAATATTGAATGTAGGATGACAAAAAGGAATTTGGAACGTAACAGTAAAGTGACGGATGGCGAATCGTCATTTTCGTTTACATGTGTGTATATGTTATGTGTCATTTAAGCAGTAGTGTAAGTAATGTATATTTTAATTAATTTAACGTGTTTTAAATGCATTTTATGTAATTAAAGTTTATATGAAGGAGAAGTGCAAGTGTAAACAAGTGTATTTTTACACTTTTACTCCTTCATATAAACTTTAATTATGCCAAATTTCACGTTATCAGTTCGCTCAATTCGCTTAAAAAGTGGTACACAGTTTTCGCTTCACGTATTAAAATATAAATATAGAATGGACGAAACGATGGACTGCACTTAATACTTTCTAAGTACCCTTCATAATAAGAGCGTGAAGATAAATTTTATAATTGATCTTCACAAACAATTTTGTAAACTGTTTTCTATCATGATAGTTTTATCAGATGTATTTTTTAATATCGAAGTGAATGACACCGAAAAAGTGTTGTTTATAGGGAGAAGGATAACAGACGATTTGATTCTTGAAAGTATATTTTGTTTGTGTAATCGATAAGAAAAATTACTTATATTATTTACTTGATTAATGTATTTTAAACATTTATAAAATTACATGTCATAATGGAATATAGGAAGGCGGTAAAACAAATAGAAATAAGAAAGACGACATAATAAATGACAAATATACATGTCGGTGTGTTGATACAGCTGATGTATTTGTAATTTGAACGATAACACAATCAATAAACAGATAACATTGTCTGTGTTTTCCACTGGCATTGAGAGTTATATAAATATATATTTTATTTATATATATCCTTGTAATCTTAATATTGTATGTGATTAATGCGACGACAAACTACAGAATAGTAATTGCTGTCATAAAACAATTTCTTTTGTTTAAATATTAATCAACTTTGTAAGATTTCACATTATGCAGTAAGTAATATAAGTTATATAACCAGTATATTATTATATATATAGCAATAAGAGTTATTGAGGTACATATGCTTGGTACACATATATACTTCACTACATTATAGACGTATGAATATGTAGCTTAGATTAGGTTAGCTTAGTTAGGTCGCGAATTGGGGTGCGATGTCAGGAACCTCCACGTGGTGCACCCCGGGCAACTTCGACCGCTTGTCGGTCGGTGGCTGATACCTGACATAGGTGTGGTATGTGCGCGGCGCACCTATTACTGGGCTGGGGCAGATGAGGGCTCATTTTAAGCCCCAACGGCCCAGTTCCGAATAGCGGCCGGCGGGGCTGGTATTTTATACTGGTCTCGGCGGGCGTACCGCAAACTAGACGTTTTGTGGGAGATAAAATGGAAGCACAACTAGCAATCGTAATACCCCAGGAGGGTTCCGTCCGCTTTGCGGGTGGAGAATCCCTCCCCGAGCTTCCACGCTCGGGCAGCCCCTCGTTCTCTGTGGGGGCACAAACTTGTGCGATCTTAGGATCATAACGACTATGGCTACGAACAAGGACTCCGATATAGCGAGCGATAGGGAATGTTCTTCGGTGGGTTGCAAGCGTCTGAGCAAGCAAAGACCGGTGCTAAAAAGCGCAAGGATTAGGTCAGAGCCACTGACTTTCAGACCAGCATGAAAGCCTCGAAAGTGGACTCTGCGAAAGCAGGTAGAGGGAGAGCGCGCAATTAGCGTTCGGTCTCTTCCAAGCGCCCATTGCTTAGAGAGGCCGATGGCTTTTATGACCGGGCTCTCTCCCGCTGCTCTACCCGGACGGCAAAAGATGAGAGCGTGCTAGAGGATGAGGTGGAGCCCCACAAACCTCAGCCCAAGAAGCCTGAGCCGATCAGCTTAGAGGCCCTGGATGCAGACCGGCTGAAAGAACTGGCTAGTGAGCAGGCAGCCACCATTGTGGAGGTGGCAACAAAGTCGGGGCACCTGAAGGGGACTTTCATTAAGGCCCTGAAGGCAGCAGCCCTGTCCCTCTAGGAGGTGGTTGAGGTTTTGGCCCTCCGCACGGAGGCTGAGAAAACGAGGCAGCTACAACGTGAGAGTCGCAACCTTCGGAGTCAGGTCGCGCAGTTGAAGGAGGAGGTTCACGCCTGGCGACGGGAGGCGAACGAAAAAAAGACGATGCCGCCTCCTCCGCCACCAGCTCCGCGGCCTCCTCCACGACCTCCCACAACACAGCCTCGGGAGTGGGAGGATGTGCTGGCTGCATCTGTGGGACGGTTTGAGCACTCCCTACTGACTACAGTAGGAGAGATGCTCAATGCCAGACTGGCTGCTCTGGAGGACCGCTTCTTGCCGCCAAAAGTGCTGAGGCCGGCACTCGTGGCTGATAAGAGGAAAGCCGCTCCCGGCCCACCAAAACCAGCCAAGAGGGTCTTAGTGCGCCGGTCTGCCACAGAGGCAATCAAAAGTGACCCCAGGGAGAACATCACCCCAGGGTCCCACAACACATGCCCAAGGCCCGTGCAGCCTCCAGCTACCTTGGCCCCGTCGGAGTTGGAAGCCTGGACGACTGTAGTCCGCCGCAAAAAAAGAAAGAAGCAAAAGACGACTCCTGCGGCAACTGCAGCACCCACGGCACCGAATCCGACTCGAGCCAGGCGAAAGAGGAGGAAGCGAAAGAGGGTCAGGGACCGACTCGCTCCTCCTCGCTCGGCCGGTGTACTGGTCACAATACAGCCGGAAGCTGAGAAACTGGGGGCGAAGTACAGCGAGGTACTCTTGAAGGCCAGGATGGAGGTGCCTCTCGCTGAATTTGGCATTCCCTCCGTGAAGGTGCGGTCTAGCGCTACCGGAGCGCGACTTTTGACGGTTCCTGGCACCCTGACCCCAGAGCAAGTTGACAAGTTTGCGGCGAGTGTCAGGAAGTCGCTGCTCGGGCTGGCCACCGTGGTGCGGCCTGTCAAAAAAGCAGATATACGAATCATAGGAATCGACGACTCGGTATCATGGGATGAGGCCGTGGAAGCGATAACCAAGGTGGCCTGCTGTGGGCTCACACAGATGAGGGTGGGTGATCTTAGGGCCCGTGGCGACGGTAGCCAGTCACTGTTTGTATCCCTCCCCGTAGACGCAGCACGAAAGCTGGTGGAGGCAGGCCGAATCCTGATCGGCTGGAGTGTGGCTCGGGTCCAGCACTTGGAGGTGCTTCCGATGCGGGGAGGGCGGACACTGCGCGGATAGCTGCACCGCACAAAAACCGCGGTGCGCTGTCTGCACAGACGCCGGGAAGCCGGCGAGCCATGTTATGGGGGGTGGTGATTGTCGACCCCTTCAAAAATAATATGTGTGTGTGTGTGCACGTATGTGAGAGTGATCGGTGTACAACTCCAGGAGTCGAATGTATGCTGTTACTTATATAACTACGTGCATATATAAAATATGGATATATATGCTAAAGGATTAGTGTTTAAATCCGCGCCCGGGTTTGGTCGTAAATACAGAATCCCGGTCGAAACTTTCATCCGGTCGCGTGAGTTACGCGTGTACTTTATACACTTGCACGCTTGTATTCCGGCCTTGGTTTAATTAATTGAAACTTGTGAATTTACCGAGAGTTTAACGATCAATGGCTTTATTGTACGGAATCTAGTTGTTCGATGTACGATATAGGTATTTTGTTCTAATGAATGATTGGTATTTTAAAGTTCTAGAAGTTAGTTTACGCAAGTTCTTTATTTGGAAATTTTACTTCTTTTGGTACGTTTGGGGAAAATGATGAGAATTAATTTTTACGATGCGCGCGCACTTTTAAAAGCGACACCATGAAAATGGTTGGTAATTGTCTGTCAAGTTTTCGTGAGAAACGATAACTATATTCAATATAGTTAGTTAAGATAAGATAAGTAAGAGTAGTTAAGATTAAGATTTATTATACACCTTTTAAATTGCTACTTAACTCTGTATACAGATATATAGAATACTAGCGGGCCTAGTGGACGTTGTCCTGCCTTGATAATAAAAAAAAAATCCTAAAAGTCAACCGCAGCGCCACCTACCGGGCCCAATTGTGATTCTAAACCATTCTCGGATCCACTGCAACACGCACACAGAATTTCATAAAAATCGGTCCAGACGTTTAGGAGGAGTTCAGTGACATGCACACACGCACAGAAGAAATTTATATATAAAGATTATAGTTAAAGCGTTTTAAAGTTAATAATTTTTTTTATAATACGTTATACACTGCATTTAATGTATTTTTATGTAAACAAGAATAACTTCTTACTTGCGTACATAAGTACAGGCATAGGTATCTTTTTCCTTTTTTTGTTCTTACTAATATTTAACTAAATCTTAGACGTTTAGAGCCTGTCTACATGGTGCGGTGCGTTTCCGAACGCACGCATAAAATGCGTGCAATGTGCGAGACTCTCGTACTTGTAATTCGTTAGAATTAATATTGATAACAAATATTACAAACAGATCGGAAAAGTTACTATGGAATGCTTCGTTTTTTTTATTTATCTTCACGTGTATTCATTATTAGTTATTATTAAATATTCACTCGTTTATTCTGAATATGTTAGGTGGTAGAGCCACGCTGACACTATTACTGATTTTAGCATGACTGACCCACAGAAATACCCACGTGAAGTAATAGTACTTCCATTGTTTCGTTTCGTTCGGCCAGTAAGAGCGCCAAAGCTGAAGCCCGATAGTTATAATTATACTTTCGAATTAAATAAACGCAATTATTCTTTATTGTCTAAGTATATTAACAAAAAAAATCCGTAGAAACTGTTTAACTGTCGAAAACCGTATATCGCATATGCACATAGATATCCCTACACCTCTGTCCTCAGCGCAATTGTGAGAGTATACCTGTTCATTTAATTGGAAGCTTTGCAAACATAATGTCCATTACCATATTCAACTAATATATTTATATTTAATTAAAATTGGTGCTAAAGGGTGTCGAATAACATCATAAGACTTGAGATACCCAAGCCAACCTCACCTGCACGTGGTGCACCCTGCTAAATAACGAACTAGGCAATGGCGAAAGCGGAGTGGTAGGGTTTTACAGCCTGACTGAGTCGCAACCACCATGTATATGGCGAAAAGCCCGTAATAGTGATTCGCTTCTGCAGGTCGCGTTTCGGGATCAGCTTGTGCATATCTAGCTTTTTGCAGGCCGGCGTGATAGTGTCGACCGGTGATGGATAGTGTGTCACTCGGTGGACGCCATTGTTTTTGGATTGTACTGTGCTTACCATCAGGCATAGTGCTGTAATTTTGCCGTGCTACAATAAAAAATTATGATATATGGAATCCAATTCATGCTGATTAAATGGTTAACGCTGCCTAAGCATTTAAATTCTCTAGTGCATAACTTTTCTCGGAAAAATCTTTTTGACAATAGGTTTATAGTTTGTCGCAAATCTTAAGTTTACTGAAGATTTGTGAATTAAGCTACGTTCGGATTGGAACGTAAACACAAACTGTTCGTAACTTTAAAGCGTACAGAGAGTTATGCTCCAAGTTATACTGTTGTGTCCTTAATACTGTAAGGCTCACTTAATGAGTCCTGTATAAGTTATGAGCATTGGCGATGACTATTTTGAATGTTATATAGATATTGTATCAATTCTACTTTTATCTTTTATGAGTGGTATAATTATTGGCTTAATTTACAAATGTGAAAAAGTCGATTTTTTAGAGCAACATTTTCGAGTTTCTTCTTTGAGTATAAAATTAATTGTAACACTTTTACAAATACTGGGAGGTAATTGATGTATATTCAAAGTGTATAGACCATGTAATAATTAAGCTATGGTCGAGTTCACAATTAGTCCTCGATACACCATTAAATCATTAGTGTGAGCGCGGTTTGCCATAAATATGCAGACAAAATGGCATCGACATAAAATGATGCCACAGTACAAGTCAAAATCGACAGTAGTTTAAAACTGAGTGGTATTATCGAAGGTTTAAAATTTTTGAGAGAGTCAACGATTGCGAGCTCATCATTCAATTAGAATTATTTTTTTAATCCTAAAATAAAGTAAATAACATGATGTGTGACAGTATATTCGATTACCTTATGCACAAAAATTCTTTTAATATGGTATACTTTTTGTTAACTTCAGTATCAAAAAAAAAAGTATGTGTGTACTTATGTACACGCGTTAGAAGTTATACTTCTTTGGCGTAACAAAATAAAAATCTTTAAAAAAATTTAATCTTTCGCCTTATTCTACGTTTGTAGAAAAAACGCCACTAACAATAGAAACAGTTGACTATAGCTTACTCCATACGGGTGTCGGTTTTTCGTGACAGTGTGCGCGCGCATCGTAATAACTTCAGGGTGTCGATTTTTCTTGACGGTGTGCGCGTGCATCGTAAAAATTTACTCTCATCATTTTTCCCTAACGCGCCGAAAGAAGTATAACTTCAACTAGAGAATAACTATAATACAGGATTTACTTAGGCTTATAATAATGCAAAACTACTAAGTTAATTCAAGATAAAAAGTGTATATAAACTATTGTTGAAACTAATAAATGATTTGAGGTTTTTATAATGAAATTTCGACCAAAAGTATTAATTGTTAATATTTAGATTAATCTTCGAAAGATAGTATACAATGTATTATGTAGAATTAACGGTCATCAAAAATGAATATCACGAGGTACGTCACTAAATCTAATTAAACAAAATTGAAACTTTGTTGAGACACTGAATCAGTTTTATACTGTGATTCTATGTCGTGAATCATAGTTAACATACCCATATAAATCTCGAAGTTGTTTCGGGCGAATGCGTAAGCGAACGAGGCAATGATTTTGCTCGTGCAGGAAATGATGCCGAGCATTGTGTCATCCAGCTTCAGGTAGTTGCTGAACAGGCTTATTGAGAAGAATGTACCTGAAACGTCACTGGCTGTTTATTTATTCATTAAAATAACATACATATAGGACATTATGTATTATTTTAATGTTTCTAATCTGCATACTTCAGTTGCACGTAATAACAAAATCATATTACGTAAAATTAAAGTATATGAATAGAAATTGTAAGCCACTTCACGGCAGACCAATGCTTGTTCTCAAAAAAAAATTCGTAAACTAAAATTCCTTTCAAATCCTTTTTTAGTTTGCCATTTGTTTTCACCATAATTAAAAACTATAATAAATATAGTGTTAAAACCACCTGCGTTCTTTAAATAAATCACAAACATCATTTTTATTAAAGTGCTTGAATAGAAATTATTAAAAATAAAAATTCTTTAACATTTTTCTCAAATTTTACATCAAATATTAATGTAAAAAAGCTCGTGTTTTATGGAAAAAATACAAATTATTGGCTGTTTGAACAAGAACGTATGGAATGAGTAATTTTTAAAAGGGTAAATTAGCATATTTTTATCCAATATACAGTTTTTTGCACGTCTAGACACTTTATTTTATTCAATTATTAACATTAATATGTATTAAGTTTTTAGTAGTAAATATAATAAAGTATAGTAATGAATAAATGTAATTGAAGAGCAAATATTTCGGCCCATCAAAGAAACCCTAGCAATTAAGGGACATCTAAATGTTGGTAAAAAGTAGAAACGTATAATTTGTCTCAACAAAAGGGCTAAGGGATAGTACTTATAGAGATTGTTGTGGGAAGGGGTATAAAAATCCCCCTTTATTTTTAAAGCTATTTATAATTTAGTGGTAACTTGTACGGACCACGAAACTGTAAATGCAGGTTCGTATCTTGCAAAAAGCTGAATTTTTTGGTGAACGAATATATCATAATGCATGCATGCATATGAAACAAAAGCATGGCGGTAGGGTTTTTTCTAACGCCCACCTAGCTAGCTATCAATATTAATTTCAAACTCTGTTAAACCCGAAAATCTATAAAGTACAGAAATAGTATAGAGACAAATATCACAGTGATCACAATTCCACCTGAACTTATGGACCATATTATGCATATATTCCTGCTAAAAACTTTCAGTTGTAAACGTCATCATATAGTCCTATCTATACCCACTAGTGTCCAGGATCTTCAATATCTGCAGTCCTACGAGATTTTGTTTCGCTAAGTGTGTAGGTTGTATAAGTTAAAATGGATTTAATGTTATTTACTTTTTTAAAATTATGCACGTTATGCACTTTTAAAAAAGATCTCATAAAACACTGTCTTGAGATGCTACTTGATAAATTTCTATTAGACGAGGGATTTACGAACTCCTGCAGTTCACGGTGTGATTACAGAGTAGGGTTTTGTTATGATTTTCTAGTTAAAATGTTTGTACAGTGACGCTAATAAGGCATCAAAATAAAGGAACTATTTTAGATATTTGATATTTTTAGTTATAATTTCCGAAGAATATAAAGTACAAGTGTCTTACGGTTGCCTTGTTTATTTTCCACACCTTTCTAAGGAGCTAACGTCTTGAATATCCTTGCTTTAAAGTAATAGGACCTTGCGATGTTTCGATTAATGACGTGCAAATGTATTATTAAAGGTCGTGCTTTTTACAAACTGTTGTTATTATTTTTCTCGACTACATTTTTAACTTAAACTTACCAATTAGATTCGTAATGATACTGTAAGTAGACCACATACTAAATTGTACCTCGTCCCAATTGAATCTGAACCTTGTAAATAAGTACATAATGGTGAATTCACCTGAAAGTTAAAGCGTTATTATTTTATCTAATAAAATGTTCCTTTTTCTTTTTCAGGTTAACGGGCATCGAGGGATTTCAACGAATTTCTCTTTATTGTGAGAAGTTATTCAAAGTAGGCAAAGAAAAAAGAAAATGACAGTGACACTTGATTATGAATAGCGAAGTACTTTTACTTCAATATTATTAGAAAAAATTCTTTAATTTGGTTACATTTTTATAATTTTCTCCTTATATTTAAAAGGACAACGATCTTGAGAAGGCTTATATATAATATCGACGGTGGAAAGACTAAATTATTAATGTAAAGTTATTCCTGAGACATCCCAGTTAAATTATAACAAAAGAATATTCTGTTCCTTAACACGTTCCGTGCCACACGGACTAGAGATCAAGCCTAAGGTGGTAAAAGAACGTTTTAAATACGTCTTTTGCTAGATGAAATCAATATCAGAAATGACCAAAAATGGGCTTGAGATTCAGATTGTCATAACTAAATTTCAACACAGCGACGATATTACTTCCTCTGTATACATATTAATGAAATCTTCTTGGGCATAAATAGTTAGAGCAGTAGCGTATATTTCCTTTACTTAATCTGAATAAAAGAAAGAGACGGAATCTAGAATTCATAAACATAGCATAGTAATAAAAACCATGGAGAGGTCCAAACACAACGCAGACTACAATAAGCAGAAGTGCCACTCGTAATCTTCTATTTCCTGCGCCTTTCCTAAAAGCCACTTTAAAAGTTTCCATCACAAGTGCGACGTCAAAGAACTCTATGAAGAAATTGCAGCATCCCCACCGTTTTCCCTGTAACAAAAAATGTTATAAGATTTTGTTAGATCGCCATTGATATATAAAAACCTAAGATGCACAGTCAACGTCTCAAAACCGCTCGCATAAAATGAGCACACAATTCTCAATTGCGCGCTCATTCCAAATAGTCTCTCGTCACTCGCGTCTTTGAACTTTTTGTACACCGCTTTGTAAAAACAACTTTAATCAATTCTCGCAAGGTTGAATTTGCAAAAATATAATTTTATAGTATAACTATAAATACTTAGGTAGTTTTAATGGGGGTAGAGCCACGCTGAAACTATTACTGGTTTCAGCATGAATGGGCCGACTCGTCCGGGGTAGTACTACCCTCTCACAGAAAACCGACGTGAAGTAACAGTGCTTGCATTGTTGCGTTTCGTTCGGTCAGTGAGAGCGCCGGAGACCTACCTCCCCTCCCCTCGCCTATCGCCTTTCCCTCCTCCTAACCCTTCCCACTAAAGGGTGGCAACGCACTTGCTACTCCTCTGGTGTTGTTAGCCACTCATGCCATAAAAAAAATCGGCGAGTTTTTGGGGACGGTCTTGAGCATTACCTTTTTCCAGACTGTAATGTTGGGTTTTTATATATCAATGAAGACAGCTTTAAAATCACATATCAAATATCTCAAACAAGCAATCTTCACGAGGAAAAGCATGGCGCTCACTCCCATGTTAATGTAATAAAGACTATGTATGTAACTTTTTGTTTCCAATTTTATTAAATTTAATTTACTATAAATCGGATTTATACCTTCATAAGACAGAATTAAAAAAAAAACCTTAGTGAGTTCTCACTTTCTGGATGAGACCAACTATTTGTTCTTAATTATTTCGAATTCGAAGATGTCATAATTGATAGTGTGTCGGATACCGCGGCGATTGATGTAGGTTTGAATTGCAACTGAGTCGGTAAACATCGTGGTCAAATCATAGTATGGCTTTTTCTAAGTCCACTCGGCCGGCTAACCAGCGTTGGCGAGTTGAAAATCTGTCGCCAAGCATCTATTGATGTGCTCCGGCAGCTTCACTTGGGAGTCAATTCTCCTCTCCGTATAATATGTTTATCATCACATCATATTGTCATTTAACATGACAGGTTGTAATCAAACGTTAAAATATATAAAAAGAAACTTAAAAAAACATAGTTATAATTTTATCACTATTTAAAGAGTAATCAAGCTTCTTTGTTCTGGAATTGTTCATATGTTAAACAACTCTGGTAATAATCCTTTTATTTCGTATGATTATATTATTCTGTAAATATTATGCAATCATATGATATATTTTATTACGCTTTATTTCTGTTATCATATTATTTAATTACTTCGTACTACCAAAGACGTAATCTCATAATACCTATTGCAAATCTTGCGATATACGACTGCAACAAATATGTTCTAACATTGCAATTAAAACATATTTTGTACTGTTATCCACCACTTCGTTGGCGTAGAATTTAACAGAACCGGCATGCAAAAGAGGGTACTACCGCTATGGGGTGTAAGGGGTGTCGAATAACATCTAAGACTTGAGATGTCCAAGCCAACCTCACCCGCACGTGGTGCACCTTGCTGAATAACGAACGAGGCAATGGTGAAAGCGGGGTTGGTAGGGTTTTAAAACCCGACTGGGTCGCAACCACCATGTATGTATATGGCGAAAAAGCCCGTCATAGTGATTCGCCTCTGCGGGTCGTGTTTCGGGATCATCCTTTGCATATCCAGATTTTCGCAGGCCGGCATGACAGCAGCGACCAGCGACGATAGTGTGTCATTCGCTGGTCGCCGTTGTTTTTGGATTGTACTGTGCTTACCATCAGGCACAGTGCAGTCATTTTGACGTGCTACAATAAAAAAAAGAAAGAAAATTCAAATACATTGTACATTTTTTGCTTTTTTGTTTATTTGAATTTTATATTCGTTTTTCTTTATATTTGTCTAAAAATACATTAATAGGATTTCATTATACGGTGTAATTTATACATAAAATAGGAATAATTAAATGTTCAACTTATTGATTGTACTGTGCTTACCATCAGGCACAGTGCAGTCATTTTGCCGTGCTAATATATAAAAAAATTGTTTTTTTTTAAATAATAGTAGTTTAAGTTACTCCTTTTAACATCGGCTATCGGCCTGTGGAAATCGGATCAAAATCGATCCAACAGCTTGTTTTTTGTTATAAGTAGCATACATGATTTTATATCTATCTAGTAAAAAGATTTTATTTTAACATTAAAAATAGACAATTCAATTGTATTTATTTGTCTATACAATGAATGTATGTATGTCTATAAAATTAACTTGTCTATGTCGAATTAATAATAGCTAATATAGATCCAGATATACGTATTTATTAATTTTATAATTTATTTGATTAAATAAATAAAAAATGATACGATGAAGCGATAATCGTGAAATTGCTATAATTTTATAATTAAGGCAATTATAATTCACTTAAGAACTATCACGAATTTTTTTTTTTCTAAAGAATTGGTTCAAGTCTACCATAAGACAAATTAATAAAGACATACAGGTATTTGTAGTAAAGAATTTTGCTTGATCTATTTTTATGCAATAGCTTAAAGACTTATAGCTTTATATTAATTGCGTCGTTTTTTATCTTAAAACATATTTTATGTGCAGAGGAAAAAACAAAGGCACTACATCAATCGCTCCACTTCGCCGCGGCAACAAACACATCGCTGACTCCGTATCGATTAAGATCGTAGTTACCTAAAAAATCTGATAATTTTGTATAAAATTCTTTTTTTTTAGCTAAGGACCAAATATCTAAGAAGGAAAAACTAAAAAATAAATAATGTACATCTAGCAGTTTATGAGTGACGCGCGCAAAATGACAAACTTCTATTATTTATAGATTTCCACTGAGTTAGAATCACAAAATATTTTAATCATCTTTATTTATTTATTATAATGTTCATATATATTATTAATACGTGAAGCCTAAACTTTGTATCCCTTTTTAACGGAATTGTGCGAACGGATGAACGTGAATTTTGGCATAGTTAAAGTTTATATGGAGGAGAAGTGCAGAAAGCTATTTATTTTATAAAAAAATGCATTAGAAGTACATTAAATTAATTAAAATATGCATTACTCACACTACTCCTTCAATTTTACACAACATATGTTGTAAACAAAAAAGTAAATACCAACATAAAATAACATGTCAATAAAAAAGACATTTTGACATCTGTCAATAAAGGACTTCAAAAAAGGTTGCGAAGGAGGTTGCTATGCTCGACTGTATGTATTATTTTACTCGTACGTTCCAATTACCCTTTTTCATTCTACATTCAACAATGATATTAATCCTAATAAAATACAAACTTAAAAAAATCAATGAACTATGGTCGAATGTCGACCACTGGGCGCCCTCTAGTAATGTTTTAAAAGTGCTTTGCTTGGTCATTTATTATGAGAACCGAGAAGGAGTGGAATGCGCTGCCTGCGTCTGTTTTTCCTGAAGTGTATAATGAAGTGATCTTCAAAAGAAGAGTGAATGTGATTTTACTGGGTGAACGCGTTACATCCTAAGCCTCGTCCTCACCTTTCATCAGGTGTGACTGAGGTCTAGCGTCACACAGTGTATTATTTAAAAAAATGTATTAAACATTTAAAGCTATTCAGTTTCCATGAAATAATTGAAAACACTTATAAGGCAGGTAGATAAATAAATAGTAAATTATTTGCTAAATACTTACTTTTTTTTCAAGGTCATTTCTTTTCGGATCCTTCAAGAAATAGTATCCGTAGATCAAACTAAACAAATAAAGCATCGACGATACAGTGAAAACTCCATAATATCCAATCCAGTTTAAAAGTACTCCGCTTAACGCACTGCCGATGGGATATCCAAGAGACATAAACATATTTACTAAACCGACTCTATACGTTCTGTTTTCGGTGGTAGTAATATCACCAATGTAACTGAACACACCAATGAAGTTAGTGAACCAACCTCCTGTAATAGCCGGGAATATCGATTCAGTTAGTGCTGTCACTTCAACTGGCAATTCATAGAAATAATAAGTGTTGATTATGAATCCAACGCAAGATAAAAATTCACCAACGATCGGTATAAGGATACAAGCTTTTCTCCTCCCTGTTTTATCACTCCACGCTCCTACGAATAATATAAGAAGAACTGGTATAGCTGTCTGCACAATATTCTTCCACACCTGTATACTCGCTATAAGCTTTTGTACTTCCTCTTCGTATTGAGTATAATTTTCAGTCTCTCTTAAATTAAGAGCATTGCAGATTTCATCAGTATAGTTGAGATTAACACGACATGCTTTTTCCAAGTTCAAATTTTGTATCGCCAATGATGCCAGTACACTTGGCATTATATAGCAAGCCATTATAGGCTCAACAGTTGTATTGTCTTTAATAAGTTTGATTTTGTCTCTAATTAAAAGTTTTTTGGCCTCAGGTTCTTTCTTTTTATTGACATTTTCAACGTTTGGTTTAAGTGGAGAAGTTTCATCGCTATCGTCTTGAGTTGGCATCTTAGTTTCTTGTTTTTCTTCAACATTTTTGGTGTTATTTACTTTACCCATTGTCTCTGTTGCTTTATTACATGTCGTGTATTAAGTCGCAAGGTGTCGATGAAGTGATATGAGTGTCAACCAGTGAAACTACCTAGGCTTTGTGTAGCTTTGTATATCTGTCTTCAAAATATTTGTTTAAGACTTGTAATATATAATACTTAAGCAATTTAAATATTTACAGTATTATAATTGAATTGATAACGCACGGTAGTGCAATAAACTACTAATTGCATGCATGTAAGTTCATATTTACAACTACATATGTCTTTAGTGTCTCAACACGGAGAATAAATCCTGGTAATAAAAATATATATACATTTCCTTGCGGTTTTACAAAATTTACATGAATTTACATATCATTTTTGACAGTTTCCTGCATATTTGAATAAATTAACTATGAATCACTTAGTGTAATTGACAGTTTATTTAATTATTTTTTATATCATAGGAGGCAGACGAAAATGCGGGTCACCTGATATTAAGTTATCGTCTATAAACACTAGCAACACCAGAGGAGTTGTAAGTGCGTTGCTTGCCTGTGTTTTGTATATACTTTATCACAGATATAAAAAGAGACATCGGTTACCGTTTAAGTGAGACAAACGGAGGAATAGAGATTTCCAAAAATATTAACCGAATTGGCAGATTGACAAGTTTAGTTTTTCAGTGTTGTTCAATGCTGTTCACCCGTGCAAAATCGAGGCGGGCCGCTAGTCTATACTAATATTATAAAGAGGTAAAGTTTGTGAATTATAATGTTAATAAATCGATTTAAAAAAATCTTTCACCAATAGAAAGCAACGTTATTTGTGAGTGTCATAGACTATATATTAACCCCAAAAATGAAAATACTTTTTTGTGGTAGTCGGATTTGCAAAGTAAGTTGGAGAAAAACGGTCAAACGAAAACCGTTTCTTATGAACGCTGCGTTAACGATGAGAGATATATGATTGAGTTCTAGAGAAAAGTTGTAGAGTTTAATTGTGCCTATAAAAAAGTCAGCGACAGCATATATCTAAATTTTATATTTAAGTCACTAAATGTAGTTTTTTATATTATAATAATAATTGAAATTATTAAGCGATGTTTATTGGTTATATTATCAACAACAATTATGAATGCTTATCAATATGTAATGATATAATAACCGAGTCACAGCAACATGTGGCCGGGTCAACTATGATTGGTTGATCAAACTGGTTAGCGAAAATATATGTTAAAATATTTTAGTCGATAGATTGATAATTTAATATCTTCTATACATATAATAAGAATCTAAACATAAAGTACTTTTTAGGTCTTCTGTGAAAAAAAATGTTGCAGGTGTCTTGGAATAAGTAATAATGTGTGTGTGTCTGTCGAGCATCACTGCTGAAGTACTGCGTTCTTGATAAAATCTCACAAAGAAAGTCATAAAACATATCCTCGAGTAACATTTAGTCTTCGTTTCATTAAAATCGGTTCACTATATCAAAAGTTATTGTAATTTTAATGACGACGCGACTTGAATACGAGAGAAAAGTAGGTAAGTAAATGGACTTAATACAAATTTTATTAGTCACTGGTTTTTACATTAGGTGGCGGGCACAACTAGTATTCCTAGTATTTATTCCTGTACACCCAGAATACCCCTGATTCTACTCCATTGAAAAATCCATCCAAAGGTTGCCTGGAAGAAATTGCCAATTAAGGCCGCCCATTGTACCGTTAATAAAACGTGAAATGTTTTTGAAATGTATATATATATGTAATTGGGGTACAATAAAGTTTAAATAAATAAATAAATATTCCAATAAAAATATGAAAAAGTAGCATCACTTTTGGTTACAATCAATTATTGAGTTTTGATTTGTTAATATGTTTTGTAAAAGTAAGGCTAGGATGATATGTAATTTAATTAAGGAACTCATTATTCACAGGAATTCCAGTCGTTCTGTTTAAGTCATGTTAATGACAAATTGACGACATTCAACGAGCACTCGGGCTTACGAATTTTGAGTTAACGCTGGCGCCGTAATAAGAAGTTCAGTAAAGTTATTGGCAGCTAAAACTTATTTGTCGATTTTTGGAATGCTCAGCTACACTGTTTATTTACAAAATATACATATACTATATACCAAAAGTAATGTTGCTGTGAAACCGAATTTGCTAAAATAAATTGGATTTAATAACAATATTCTCAATAAAGTATCATCATATTTCCTTTTTCGAAGGTTTTTAAAGAATTTATATTGTCTGTTATAGGAAAAAGAGTAAAATACTGAATTGCGTTATCGAGAAATCATGTCTTTTTGGGAAAAAAATTTCTCAAAGCATCGCTCAGTTTATAGAATTCTTTTTGATATTTCAATTTCACTATGAAAACAATTACATAGAAAAAGCGATCTAGTATATAAAAATGTTTGACATTCCTTGAGTCCGGTGAAGCTGTGAAGACCCTGCCAGGTCAATAGCGTAGTCAGTTCGAGGAAAAAAAAAGTTTGACATTGCACATTTTTCTCTTGTTCCTTACATAGATTGCGATATGTCGAAGGTATATTTACTGCATACACATGATGCATTTAAACATTAGTTGTAATTCTAGATTACCTTAAGCAATAACTATTCAATATAAACGTGCTAATGCTGCTTTTCTCGAATTTTCGATTAAAGAAAATATTGTTGTGGAACTGTTACGTTAGAGAAATTTATAACGTCTTTTGGCTAGTTACCACCCTCGAGTTTAAAACTGTTGTCAAGCACATGTAGGTGTTTTCCGGCAGCTACGATTAAGAGCCAACATTCTCTATGCTTCTTAGCGCCCTACCATTTTAGGCGAATAATTGAATTAACACAATTGTGATCAAAGACCTATAAGAAATTTAAAAAAAGAAAATCAAAATATCAGCAATTAATGAAGAATTTGCTATAAGTAATATTGATGTAAGAAGTCGTATAAAACTAATCTATCATACACGCAAGTGGAACTACTATCGCATTCTAGTTTTTTCACAGTTGCAATACTGGCACTTCAATTGTTTGTGGATTTTGAATTGAAGTGGGCTAGACACAGCGTATATAAGAGTGTTGCTTGTTAGACCTAAGTGATAAATATGATTTGTTTAGGTTGTTATGTAGTCTTATGTAACTTTTTCTTGCTTATGTTCGTATATATTATATGTACGTACTTTTTTCATAATTTTCGTGACAAGTAGAAATATTTTTATAAATTCGTACATAACTTATATAAGAACCCTATTAGTAACAGTTCCGTATTTATATGTATATATATTGATGTGCATCAAGTTTGTTCGTTTGTAGTGATGCTTACTGATTATATTAATATTTTCTAAGAAAATTAATGTTTCAGTTATCACAGTTTGTATATAAGATGTTGTATTTTAGTTTATACTCAGATCACCATCGAAGTAACTAATTCGTTCAAATTATTTAAATGAAAACTTTGATCTAGGCTTCGATTATAGCAGTATATTCTCCAAGAAGCGAGGTGATGTATGTTAAAACAACGCCATCTATTCGCGAAACCTGAAATCGTTCCGATACTCGATATAGTATATCCACGTTATAATAATAAATTAACACTAATATTCTTCAGAAGGTACAGTCAATTTTCGTAGAAAATGGAGTATTGAATTAAAAAACGACGCCATCAATTTTTTTTTGTATTGTCTACGTTATTGACCAGACGGGCTTTCAAAACTTCACCGGACTAAGCCATCTATTGACAGAGTCAGAAATCCTTACAATACTCGATATTTGAGTTCAGATGACACAGAGCATATTCATGTTATAATAGTAAATTAGCACTGATGTCTATACTTATAGATAAGTATACTCAAATGTATATCTATACTTGTATTGACGTCTTCATTGATATTGACATAATCTATGCTGTCAGCTGAGATATAGGATTGCTTAGTTTAGGTGGCAGCGGTCATCATATGTGAAGCAACAACTCTCAATCTAGTTTAAAAAAACATGGATTTTATATTTGAAATGAGTGATTTTGTGTTATGGTTGATATCATACTTGTTGGCGACGCACACGATGAGTAGCTTATACATAGTTTCATACGTAGATTTAGTAATATTTTATAGAGAGCATAGATATAGATTTATTGACATTTAATATAGATTTTGTTAGATAGTTCACGCGACTATAATAGAATAGAGATATAAATTGGATATAGAATTGTAGGTATGTTGCGTGTGTATTGAGTTATTGAATATGGAATTATAGATGTGATATTTACAGTAGTAGGGATTGAATTATGGATATGTAGAAGCATGTGTAGAATTATTGAATATAGAATTATGTATGTATTGATTTATAGAATAAGTGAATTATAGATAGAATATTAATAGATAAATAGTGACTTATGCATGCATAGAATTACTGAATTATTGATTACATAGAATTGTGTGTTAGTATAGGGTGACTTATAGATTACATTCCCATTAAGTAGGGAATTACATGATAGATGAGATTTAAATTATGCCGTATGGAATATATAGCGTGTATGCATGGAAACATTCATAGAGAGAATATGATAGAATTACACACGTTATATACTATTGAATTATACGTTACATAGAAAGAATGATACGATCATACAGAACGGCAAATATGGAAGATTGTATAATTTAATATAGACAAACGTAATGGTAAATATCCTCACACACACCCGACACTCTCTTCCTGGTACACACACAAGAAGAGAAAAAAGCCCTGATAAACAAGGGCTACGGGGCAGGGGAAGGATCGCGTGTTCTGACAGTCCACGAATCTCAGGGATTGACCTTCAAATCGGTGGTGATCCTGCAAACAAAGGGCAGAAGGATGCAAATCCACGATAGTGTTTCACATGCTATAGTGGCAATATCCAGACACACTCACACCTGTGTCTACTATACCGACGTGACTGATGACGCGGTTAGTAGGTTCATCCATCGGGCCATGGACGCTCCGGCGCGGCATATTGTGGATTATAACTTAAAGATGGCGATAGGGGACCGGAATGAAACCGCCATAAAGGCAATAACGTCAAAAACAGTTAAATAAATATATATATATATATAAAAAACTACCCAATAGATGCTCACAAATACGATTTTTAACTTACATATTAAATAAAACTATAGCAAAAAAAATGGTGCAGACCGAGAGTCTGCAGATAAGAAAAAAAAAAAAACGTAATGGTTATACAGGTTTTAAAATTATTTTATCTATATATCTTATCAGTAAAAGTAAAATGGGTTGTATTTCCTTTTCAAAATTTATATTCGCGCGAGCGAAGCCGTAAGCATAGCTGATAGTACGATACGAGCGAAATAAGTCACCACTATCAGGTGAAATGACAACAAAGTCCCTTCTCTGAGCCATTTCAAAGCAATTATATTTGTATAATTAGTATATATATATAATTGTATATATATGTATGTATATATATATATATATATATAAATATATATAAGTATAATTGAATAATAGTTATTTTGGTATATTTTTAGAATAACTACCAAAGTCGGCAACGAAGAATATAGATAATCCTAATGGATATAAGTTGAAACAAAACGTACTCTCATACAGTTATTGCCAAACTTTTTGACTGCTTTGAACATAATTGCGAATAACATGAATTTATATATTTAAATTACGTGTTATATCCAGTGGCGTAGCTAGGTAACCAATGGCCCTGGGGCAAATTAAAAAATGGGACCCCACTGCTACGTAAACTGATTAGGTTTTATCGAATAAAAATATGAAATATACAAATACTTTTAAAATGCTGCTATTGACTTAACGGACATCAATATGAGTGGTAAAATCAAATAAAATTGAACCACTATATTGACCAGTACAAAAAAGATTATTAACATTAGCTTACTTACTCCTGATACAGCATTGATTTTTAAACCATTCTCGAAAAGAAAATCTTATCTCGAATTTACAATAAAACGCACATCGATGAATAATAAAACGCACATATCCGTCAAATTGACAACACTGCCAACCTAAAGAAAGACTTTAGGGGAATTCCCTAGGCATAACTTTTGAATTTCTCTCAACTGAGTTGTCATGATTACAGTGGGGTTGCGAGTGTTGCGAGAGTGGGGGGTGAGAAATTTCCAAAAGTTCAGTTCGATCGAGATTTCCGGTAAGGATTCGAGGGCCCCCTGAGCTTGAAGGCCCCGGGGCACCGCCCCGCCTAGCCCCTAGGTAGCTACGCCACTATGGATATGGCACTATATAACATGGATACAAATTCATAATAAATAAAAGTCAATTTTAAATTCCTTTAATAATATGTTATCTTTATTTTGTATTTAAACAACTTACTACATTATGACCAAGTCCAAACTTAGAGCTATAACCACACCGTCGAAAACACTTACAAGGATTCTACAAAGAAATTATTTATTTACTTGCCAGGTGACAACAACGATTATGTACATGCACTACCCAATTCGTTGTTTCTTACAGCGACAATATGATTGGTTAAAAAACATCTTTATCAATGATATGGTTCAAAACATTCAAAAACGATATTTATCTTTGATTTTTATTTTATATTCACGAAAGTAAAGTATAAATAAATAAACTTTATAGACTACATACTTATCAAAATACTGTACCCCGTAGAAAGTTTTCTACAACCACATGTCAATTCATCGATAAATCATTTCGAATATCTCGTCTCATACGTAATTAGGTTTAAAAATACAATAATATGTTATAAACGCTTATTCTATTAATATATATAATATATATA